>JANHMN010000021.1:2170944-2218714 GCA_030674055.1 Rhabdomys pumilio | reverse complement strand
GGGGAGGGAAGAAGGGAGAACAGAGGGGAAGGGAGAGAGGAGGGGAAAGAGAGGAAGAAATGATGGATGGATGGATGGATGGATGGATGGATGGATGGATGACCATCCTGTCAGCTATGGTCCTTAGGTCTTAGCAGCTGACAGGCTGCAGGGGATGAGCGGCTCAGGCATTCCTCAGCCATAGCCTCTGCCTCCCCAGCATGCTCTGTTGGGCAGACCCTCCTTTATCCTTTATCCTGAGAGCCCAGCCCTGTGATGCTGGCTTGTCCCCTTGTCCTCATAGGCTCCCAGGAGACTGCCCACCCCTGGGTATGCACTGGGCTGGGGGCTGCTGTCTTAAAGAGTGGAGAAACTGGTTATCTCAGGCAGTGCTCAGGACCCTGCAGAAGCAGGCTTGGCCCCACCATGCTGTATCCTTTCCTCCTCCCACCAGGGAGCACTGCAGCTCCCTCCTGTCCTGAGTAGAGCACTGCTGCTCCCTCTTGTCCTGAGTGGAGCACTGCAACTCCCTCCTGTCCTGAGTGGCAGTTCCAGAAGGCAGGGATCATGCTTGATCCGTCAGGAACAGGGGTGAGCTGGGAGTCTGGGGATCTGTGTTACTGTGATCCTCACTGGCAAAGGGCTCACACCTGAACCTGGATCAGAGATGGCGACAACACAGGCACCTGCCCACGCAGCCAGTGAGCACCATGATTGTAGGGAAGCAGCCAGGCACTCACAGCACAGGCAACCCAGCAATATGGCAGAGCCCTAGAAATGGGCTAGTGGCTCCTTAAGGGTTAAACAGAGCTGTTACAACAATTCCTTTAGCCGTGTGTCCAAAGCTAAGGTCCACACAAACTCCATGAAAAATCAGAACCTCACCATCCACACAGCCCAGGCTCCACTGAGACAATGCACACATGGTGTGTACAGCCCACATACTGACCATTACACAGCCATGAACAGGGACACTCAGGGAGAGAACCAGACACAGACCAGTGTGGGACTCCATGATAAGACATGTAGAACACAGGCTGACAAGAGCAAAGACCTGATTCCTGCAAGCAAGCCTCTGACCTCCATACACACCCATGGTACACACACACACACACACACACACACACACACACACACTAATACGTACAAATGTCAAAAGTATCTTGAGTAGGCAAATGCAGACAGAGCTGGAGTTCTGAGTGCTAGGCTGTGGAGAAGACAGCTGCGCCTGCTGCCCATACCCGCGTTCCCCTTTGGCAGCGCCCAACCTGAACCTGCAGCACCCGTGCCAGCAGCCACAGCAAGGCACCTCCTCTTCCATCTTCCTAGCACCCCTATGGTCATCCTGCCCCACACTGACCTTGCTCTCTCTGCAGTGTATCCCCCAGGTATGCTGTTTCCTGCCTTGAACTTACATCACAGGGCATCCAGTCAGTCACACACACTACCAGAATAGGCTCAGGTGGGGGCTGGCAAGAGAGCTCAGTGGGTAAAGCCTTTTTACAGACAGTGTCTTTGGTGAATAGGCTGGCCTTGAACTTACAGAGCCCCACCTACATCTGTCTCCAAATGTTGGGATCAAAGGCTAGGCTGGCATGCCCTGCTGAATCATCTGGACCCAAAGAACAGTCTTTTCACATGTACGTGTAGACACACACACTAAACACATGTGAGACAGCAAATTCCTAAATCAGGTGGGGCACCACACATCACTTGGGGCCTAAGGGTACAGAAGCGCCTTCTGTCGGCGGCCTGTTGTATTTACATTTAAGTGTGTGTCTATGCTAGGAGTGGTACAGGCTAGGCACTGTTCCCAGCACAGGACACAGACTCCAGTCTACAGGTCAGTCTACAGGAGCACATGGCTTCCTTCTGCCACCTCGTTCTACAGAGAGTTCTGACAGTGTTCTAGAGGAGCCAAGGATGGCAAAGCAGAAGTCAGAGGAGAACGGCTCTGGATGACACAGGGTGGCCCGGACCTGCCTTGCTCCTCCACGTGCAGCCTCTCAGCATCTCCAGGATGCTGAAGACACAGGGGCTTCAACGAGGTCAGACCAGGTCCCGATTCTGTTCTCAGAAACCTAACCAGAGTACAGTCAAATGTGCCTGCAGGCTCAATACTCAGGAAGCTGAGGCAGAAGGATTCCTCCAAGTTCTTAGGCAGCCTGAGCTTAAGATAGAAACTCTGCATCAACATAAATAAGACAGACAGACAGACAGACAGACAGACACAGACAGACAGACAGACAGACAAGCTGGGGCTAGGGCTCAGTGTAAAGAGCCCTGTCTGGCATACCTAAAGCTCTGGGTTTGAGCAGTGGTGGTACACACATGTCATTCCAGCACGTGTGACCAAGAATGAAGAGAAGTGGAAAGGTGTGATGTCACACCCATCTAATCATAATGTCTGGGAGGCAGAGCCAAGTGGATCTCTGTGAGTAAGTGCCAGGCCAGCATGGGATAGCAAAGGACCTCCAGCTGCTAAAAACCCCTCTAGCCTACGGCCCTGCACAGCTGCTGCTGGCCCTCCAGGAGCCTCAGTGTCTCTGGGTGGTGCTTCAGCTGTGAGTTACCATCTCTGGAGTCACCACTGAAGTGATGTCCGGGCATCTGCTGCCTAGCAGGGACCAGCCAGACTGTCCTGGGGTGGGACAATACAGAAGCAGGGCCAGGGCATAGCAGACAGAAAGTGCAGAGCCCTGGCGTTCACCTTTCACTGTGACTGAGACCCACAGTGCTCCTCAGTCTGGGTGGCTGGCCTCACACCTCAATGCAATGAGTGTATGGCCTGAGACCTAGCCCAGGCAGCAGGAGGCTGGTGGATTTCCCAAGACTTAGCTCATACAAGGTGGAGTCTTAGGCCATTCAGACACCTAGTTAGGTTCCAACTTGACCAGCTACAGCTGTCTAGTGGGACACATTATGGTCACTCTTAGGTCCTAGAGACCCAGCCTTTGGTCACAGAGACTAAGGTCAGGCAGCCCCTTTCTTCCTCTCTACAGACATTGGCCTTTTTTGAACCTGACACTCTACTCTGACACCTATGGGCATCAAACCAAACAAACTAAAAATAAATCTATAAAACTGTAATAAAAACAGGAGGCAAAGTTTAAAAAAAAAATAATACTAGCCAGGCATATTGGCCAAGCTGATCTGCAAAGTGAGTTCCAGCACAGCCAGGGCTACACAGAGAAACCCTGTCTTGAAAAACCAAACCTGACTAAACCAGAAAAATAATGGAGAGAGCTTGGCAGCTAAAAGCACATGTTACACTATTCACAGGACCCAACACAGGTCCCTGGACCCAGGTTGCTCAGAAGCACCTGTGAGTTCAGCTCAGAGCATCCTATGCCTCTGGCCTCTAATGGGTGCCTGCACAAACACAGACAAAATAAAAACTAAAACACTTTTTTGGGAGACTTGGATTCCTGGTTTGGCCACACAAGCCCTGGCCACTGAGTCAGGCTGAGTGTGCAGAGTGAGTGCATGGGCGTGTACACGTAGGCAGGAGGCAGGCAGTCGTGCAGCCCACACCGAGGCCCCAAGAGCGGCAGGACCCCACATGTGAAATACCATAACCATCCCTCAGGACAGAAAGGGAATCTAATCATCTCCAAAGCCAGGCAATTTGGTGACGGGCAAACATGGGCAGACCTAAGTGCAGAGAGCCACTGGATCCAAGGCTGGGATCTGGAAACAGAAACTTCCAGAATAATGGCCTGGTGCTGAGAGTGTGTGGCTCTTGTACTGCTTTTTAATACACAGGGTCTCATGGAAAGCAGGACTCTGCATGCTAGGGGAGTGCTGGCCTCAGCCCCGGCTGCAGACCGTCCCTGCACAGAGCCAGTACTCAGGGCCTGGAGAGGGAGGAGTCAGCTTTGAGAACAGACACAGTTTTATACATGCACAGTTGAGGAGTGGAAGGCTGTGTCCCCTCACCATTCTTCAAGTGTCCACAGAGGAAGCATGTGGCACAGTGCCCACACCCAGAGCAGCCCTGCATCACAGACAGCGCACCACGCTGTCATCACAGACAACAAGCCATACTGTCATCAGACAGTGCACCATCCTGTCACCCTGGGCCCATGCATGAGGGCGGCCATGAGCCGGCTAGTCTCATACTGCTTTTCTTTAGGGGTCAAGGACAGCAGCCTGGCAGTCTGGTTCAGCCAGTCCACCCTGATGGTTTCCCAAGAGCCTCAGTCCACATCCCCCTCTTGGTCTCTGTAGAGGTCCGCCTGGCTGTAGGAGAGGCTGTGTCCCAGAGAACACCCCACCCCACCAGGATACTCAGGCAACACCAAACATATTCAACACCCACTCAGGAACTCAGTGTGCCCACTTATTCCCCAGAGTCCAGCTGGGCCCCTTCTCTCCCCATGCCTTCAGGAACAGTTAACCTGGGTATCCCCAAGGCCTGGGAGTTTCTTGTCAACCAGACTTGACCTTGGGCGGCAGTGGCTCTGGAGAGCCGGGGTGAGAAGAACATGGCCTTGCTTGTTTTGACCCTGAGGTCTGGTCTCCCCCTCTGTGATTGCTTAGAAGCACTGGGTGGGGGTGGGGTGGGTGCTGAGCACTGTCTAAACCATTGGTAAGGGCTAGAAAAGCAGGCTTGGTGCCAGTGGCTGCAGGATCAGGTGTCTGGCCAGGATCCTACAAGCTCAGTCTCCTCTCCCCATCTTACAGCCAGGATCCTAGCCTAAGGCTTCTGTGGTAGATCCCAGCAAACAAGTGAGGTTCAGCTAATACAGTGGTTCAGTAAAGGCGATGGATGGCAAGCCTGGCAACCTGAGTGAGATCCCAGGCCCCGACGTAGGAATGAGAGAGCACCAACTCCCACAAGCTGTGCTCTGACCTCTACATGCAGGCTGTGGTGCACACGCCCCCCTGGGAAATTAATGACTGTAACAAATAAGTAAGTAACTAGGCGGTCAGGCCTTCAGCTCGCCCAGCCAGGATCCCCAGAGTCGATCTTGCCACCTGACACACAGGGGACTCAGCCTGACCTCTCCCTACCTGGAGGGATGGGTGGTCACAGGAACAGCCCCATGGCCCACCACTGCTCGGTACTTAGACAAACATGGCTAGGTCTGAAGAAGTCGGTGCCTCTAAGCTGCCAGTGGGAGTGGGCAAAGGCAGGCACGAGAGCCTCATCTGGAGACAATCTGTCAACACACAATAGATGATTCTGAGATGGGCTGGAAGAGCTGACCCCAAGCCCAGTGATTCGTGCAGTTTAGGTAACGTTCCCAGGTTCGGTAACCTTGGAGATGATGGCATGTAAGATTGAGGCATCAGGGTCTC
Organism: Rhabdomys pumilio; assembly: GCA_030674055.1. Classification (NCBI taxonomy): domain Eukaryota; kingdom Metazoa; phylum Chordata; class Mammalia; order Rodentia; family Muridae; genus Rhabdomys; species Rhabdomys pumilio. The sequence goes on along the minus strand of JANHMN010000021.1, from coordinate 2,213,431 downwards.
CAGAACTAGGATTCAGGGTCCAGGATTCTGTTTCCATGGTTAAAATTCGCCCTGGTTGGAAGTCTCTATGCCCTGGGAGACTCACAAGGTGACCACACTGGGCCACAGGCAGCTCTGACCTGCACTGACTCCCAAGGCTGAATATGAATGTATTCGTGCATCAGCCTGGCCCGGGCCATGACCTTGAGCTTCCAGAATTCCCTAGAGGCTCCTGGAACACAACAATAGGAATGCCAAACATAGGCAGAGGCCAGAGGCAACCTAAACCTAGGTCACAAGCAGGCTGCTGGGGGAGGCTGCACTGTGTAATGAGCACAGTGTGCCCAGGAGTAGCCGGGAGGCAAGAGTCTGGATGTGGGCTACACCTCAAGTTCTAGTTCTGACCCCATCAGCTAACACCTCAGCCATTGAACTCCCAGCCAGGATGCCCCTCCACCAATCCCATGTGATCCCCTTAGAGACAGTGTGGGGGCGCTGGCCAGTGCTGGTGCACACCTCTAATCCTAGCAACTAGGAGACAGAGGCAGGTAGGTCTCTGAGTTCAAGGTCAGCCTAGTCTACAGAGTGAGTTTCAGAACAGCCAGGGCTCCACAGAACCCCCCTTCCCCCACCTAGGAAAAAAAAGTGTAGCAGCAGAGCTTGGCTCTAGGGTCACTTGGAAAGCCCTCACTCCTGGCTGCACTTGGGTCCAAGGGGACAATGGTCACAGGGCCACCACAGCTCTTTTCCAGAATTACTCAGGTCACAGTGTGGGCAGTTCAGCACCTTTGCCTTCCAGGACCTTTCGAGAGAGCGGGACAGGCAGGAGGGAACTTTAGAAGACAAGATTGCCAAAGGCAAGGAGAAGCCTGGAGTGATGTCTGGACCGCTCACCGCCACTTGCAAAGCTTTTTGGTCTGGCCTGAGAGAGGCCTAGTCCAGGAGACCATGGCTGGGATGGAATTACAGCTGTATGCCCAGGAGTGTGGGGTGGGGCATTCAGGCTGGAGACCATATAGCCCTTGGCAGAGCTGGCAACAAGAATGGCCATGCTGGAAGCAGCCTATAATGTCCTAGGCCTGGTGGGCAGTGTCTGGCATCCTCTCAACTGGCCATGGCCCTGCTCTCAGGAGAAGGCACAGGGTGGGTGATTCTAGTCTGACTCACTGATGGGGCTTGGGGGAAACTAAGGCAGTCACCATGAGGCTAGAGAAAAGCTCAGCTGGGAACAGAGATTAGGGGACACTATCAGTTGCTGTACCCAGAGAGTGCAAGCAGGACTTGAGTCAGTGGGGGCTGAGGCACATAAGGCAGAGACAAAGAAAATGGCAGAGACAAAGCTGTCTGGAAGCGCTACTCTCACAGAGCCAATGATGGGACACAGGCTAAGCTGCTGTGCTTTCTGTCATTTGGGACAGTCTCAGCTACCGCAAGCTGCCCTGGAATTCATCCTCTAAGTCCTGGGACAGCAAGTGTCCATCGCAGCCAGTGTCCTGCAGATGCTGCCACCACCAGGAGGAAACCCTCAGGTGGCATCAGGGCTGGGACAATCGCCTCACCGTAACCATGTGGAGGAGGACTCAGGCCTCCAGTTGCCTCCTGGAGGCATCAGCTGGCTTTCCAGAGCTGAGCGCACACACCCTCTCCAGGCTACAGAGACAGGCGGAGCCTCAGGAAGCAAGGCACAAAGCCTTCCAAAGGACCAGGAAGGAAGCCAGGCTCAGGTGCACGATCCCAGTGCCTGGCTTTGGGGTACACAGTCATCCATATAGCCTAACTTTTTTTCTACAACAAAGGAATTTCTAGGTAATTCTCTTTTAAAGTAACAACTAATCACATTGAGAAAGAGATTTTCTGAAGACAGTCTTTACTTACCCCAGTGTTCATCAGTCCACTCCTTGACTGTGTATGATCCAATATGGAAGCTAGTAATGGGGACAGTCTCTCAACATCTACACAGAATCCAAACATGCCTTCCATATCCTCCTGTCCCACACTGCCATCTGGAAGGAGCGCAGGCAACTTACCACAAAAGGAGGATCAGCAACTAATGCAAACCAAATTATGGCCATGCTAAAGGCCTCCCATCTCCACACAGCTATTGGGATTGTCCACTGCAGATCACACAGGACAGACGACTCCATTGTCTCCAAGAGACACAACCGAGCTGATGAGGCAGCTAGAGCTGCGGCCCTCAGGGGTCCAGACTCCTCTCAGCCTCCCAAGGACATTCTAACACTGCAACCCACATCCCCACCTTCACCCCCTGACACTCATCAAACTCTGTCCTGTCTTCACCAACTCTTTCATCCTAACAGCCGAGCGTTGTCTTGTTTTGTTAAGACCCATCCACAGCCTACTCCTGAGGACTTAAGTTTCTTAAAATCTATCACTGCTTCTTGCAGAATCTGTCACATGTCAGATCCCAACTCCAGGTATCGTAGCACCCCTTTTCCTACTCACCAGGCTAGAGGTTCCCTTCCTGGAACTGACTGGCAACTTGACTTTACCCACATCCCCGCTGTCAAACATGCCAAGTACCTCCTGGTCTTAGTGGACACCTTCTCAGGCTGGGTAGAGGCTTTTCCCACAACTAACAAAAGGGCTCAGACAGTCTCTGATCTCCTCCAAGAGATCATCCCCTGATTTGGAGACCCAGCCTCCTCCAGTCAGACAATGGTCCTGAATTTACTTCCCAGGTTACTCAAATTCTATCTAAGGCCCTAGACATCCCCTGGCATTTTCACATTTCCTGTCACCCTCAAGGTAGAAAGAACTAACCACTCTTTAAAAACCACTCTTGTCAAGCTGTCACAGGAACTTCATCTTGACTGGGTAGAACTCCTACCTCTGGCTCTTTTCAGTCTACAAGCTCTCCCCAAGCGGCCTCTCCTCATCTCACCCTTTGAACTCATGTATGGACGTCCAGTCCTAACTCCTGGTCTTTCACCTAAATACTCTCCCCTCCCAGACCATCTGCTCACCACATTATTTTGTCACCTCCGCTCTCTCCTGTGGAACTGTGCTGACCACTATCTACCTCGACCACACACTGTCCCCTGCCCACTGCCTGTCAACATCGGAGACCAAGTCCTCTCCCCTCCAGACCATGTGCCCTCACCCCTCTCTCCCAAATGGCAGGGCCCTTTTAAGGTTCTTGTAACCCCTACAGCTGCTAAATTCGAGGGACTCTCTCATTGGGACCACCTGTCTCACCTCAAGCCTTTCATCTTTCTTCTTCATACACATTGACCCTAACAGGACTGTGCTCTGTTAAGCTGCAGAGGACTTTGAAACCACCCACCTTGTCCTCAATCCCAGAAAATAAGACTCCGCTCCAGCAGCCGAACTTGACCTCACTGGACTAGACATGGGTTTCTCGTCCTCCCCCTGCTGCTTGTTTCTATCCAGGTCAGCCTTACATCTGGAGGTTCGAGGTTCAAGAGACCCCCACAGATAACAGTCTTTCCAAACAGTGTCAAGAAACTGCTCTATAGCCGGATGCCAAGAACCAATCCAAATTGCTGCTATCCCTCTGTTGCCCATCTTAAAATATATATATATATATATATATATATATATATATATATATATATATATTGGTTTTTTTGTTTTTTTGTTTGTTTGTTTGTTTTTCGAGACAGGGTTTCTCTGTGTAGGCCTGGCTATCCTGGAACTCACTCTGTAGACCAGGCTGGCCTCGAACTCACAAATCCACCTGCCTCTGCCTCCCAAGTGCTGGGATTAAAGGTGTGCGCCACCACCGCCCGGCCCATCTAAATATTATGTTCTGTATGCTTGCTTTCTCTTTGACCAGACAGAAGATTATTGTAGAAACTGGCCAGACGACTGTTGGTCTTGTCAGGTACAGATTCTAGGATCACGGACCCACCATTTCTTCTGGCAACATCATAAGACACTCTTTTCTACATACAAGCCCCGTGGGATTCCAGCTGTGCTGCTTCAGAACCAATGGGAGCCAGATGTCCTGACAGCTAAAGAACTTCCTGTTACGGGATTACCAGCCGCTGTCCACAGAGGAACCTGATACACACATCTACCAAGTGAACCCCAATGGTGAAAGCCAGTTACACCCCAAAATGGACTATGCCCCTACACAGCAGGAAGTAGTTTAAGAGACACTGTGCCCCGACTCCCCTTTCACCATCGGCTTTCCCTCCCCTTTTTTCTTCTCTTTATCATAAGGGAGGTATGTTGGTATCAGGCTCTGAACCCAGTGCCATCACATCTAGGCAACCCCCACATCATTGTCAAGGCAACCACCATACATTCCCAGAATCCACCTGGCTACCTTTACCTGAGAGAGGCTATGTCACCACCTATATAAATAGGCAGAACCATCTGACCTCTCTCTTCCTCCTCTTCTTCCTGCCCCCACCTTTGCCCTATCTCCTGAATAAACCTCATTTGGAACCATTTGGTCTGGTGTGGTCTGTCCCAAGCTGTGCGTGGAAAACATCAATTGTGGTGGCCACCACTGTCCTTGGGATCCTCTGATCCAGCCTCAGTGCCATCACAGGGACTTTCATCCCTGTGTTGAGAGGAGAGTGGAAGCTCCAGCTTCAGGCTGGGCTGTGGTACAGGAGCAGAGTGTGTCTATGTGAGTGAGGGTCCATGCTCCATGCTAGGACAAGCAGGCTTGGTTGACGCTGAGCTGATGCCCAAGGCACACCTCTTCCTTCTCTACTACCATGAGCAAATAGGTCCAGCAACGTAAGCATAGGGGCCTCTGGAAGGGGACCCAGGTCCCAGCCTACAGGGTAGGCTCTAGGCTGGTGGTCAGTGGCAGCCTTGTTTCTTCAATGCTGTCTGTGGGTAGGCCTTGAATCCAGAGGACTCCAGCTATCCCCATCTCCACAGCCTGCAGGGCAGCCAGTGTGGCCCAACTTGGGGTCTGCCTGCAAGTGAAAGAGAGAGGCCTCTGCCTGAGAAGACCTAAGGGACATCATGGTCACTTGGACACACCCATGTGCTGGGATGACAGTGTGAGTCATGACACAAGGTATATATGGTGGCAGAAATGGAACCTGGGGCTTTCTGCATGCATGCCTTGCTAGTGTCTATCCCTGGAGCTACAGTCTCTCACCCAGGACTCTGATTAAAACCTGAGACAGTCTACCTCGACCATGGAAGTCAGCATGGCCACAGGCTGGCTATTCTGATGGCTATCTAGACTGCACCTGGGATCCCAACACTACACAGGCCAGCCACATGTCCCAAAATTGAGACTTTTGAATAACCAGCAGGGCTCCAAGGACACAGTGTCAGATGAAGGAGTGTCTGGAGTCCCACAGCTTCTCTAGGGCTCTTCCCCCAGCCCCGCCCTTCAGGGAGAAGGAAGCAGGTAGGCGGGGCCCACTGGAGAGGCCCAGACATGGCAGGAGGGGGCAGGAGAAAAGAATGTGGCTCTTGGTATCCAGACAGGCTGGTTTTTCAGGAGAAGCCCTGGACTGGAGTTTGGGGGTGGCAGCCCCTGATTATCTGAAAGTGAACAAAACAGGACATCACACCCAGCTCCCCAGCTCCCAGTGCTGAGTGCTACCAGGTTCCCACAAAGTCAGAGTAGAAATGCAAACTGGGACACCCCTAATGGCATCCCTGGGTCCCCAACGTCTACCTGGGGCTCAGAAGGCCAAGCTTCAGAACCCAAAAGGCCATCTCCCTGGGCTCCAGGACATAGGTGCCCAGGTGACACTAACAGATTTCCTCTGCTGGCCTGTAGCCAGGACACAGGGGCTCAGATACCGCAATTCACTCTACTTGGGATGCACACAGAGTCCTCCCTGGCTCAAACCAGAACATTCTGGCTGCTCTCAACCATTTGGTTTTTGAGTTTTTTTTTTTTTTTTTTTTTTTGGTTTTGTGGGGGTCTTTTTGGTTTTTCGAGACAGGGTTTCTCTGTGTAGCTCTAGCTGTCCTGGAACACAACTCACTCTGTAGACCAGGCTGGCCTCGAACTCAGAAATCCTCCTGCCTCTGCCTCCCAAGTGCTGGGATTAAAGGCGTGTACCACCACTGCCGGCAGAATTTTGGTTTCTTAAAACAAACAAACAAAAAACATATACACTGAAATATTAAAAGAATGTGTTTTCATTTTAACCCCAGGTGTGGGATGTGCCCCTACTTCAGGCTGTCCTGTGATTTGCTTCAGGCTATAGCAGAGGCAAGGTTTTGCCAGCTGCAGGTAGTTTCTGGGAGTGTGTGATGTTCCGGACTCTGGGAACCTTTCAGAGGGTATATACATGCTAGGGCCCCGAGAGGAGGGGCTGGTGGTTGCTGGTCGTTCAGGGTGATTGTTAGTAGTCAGACTTGAAGGAGAAATTAGATTCAGGGATCTGCCCCCCCCATTCCTTCCTTCTCTCCTATCTAGTGATAGGGAGTGAAACTGAGGGTTGGGGGAAGATAAAGCGTGGGAAAAGTAGTAAAAACCAGAAGCTCGGCCCTCTCCACAAGCTGCAGAGACAGGAGTAAGGGGCTACACTGCCTTGGTTTACCTGATGTACAGGTCAACCTGGGCTACAGAAGAGTAGGTAGCTGCTATTCTGTGTGGTAGGGACTTGCTCTCTGACCTATTGGCACACCGGGTACAGTCACCCCACTCTTGTCATGGTGAGTCACCACTATAAAGACTCAGATCTGCAGCCCTCCTGGGACCCTCACCCTGCCTGTCCTGCCTGTCTCTGCAGCCTTTGACCCTCCATGGGTGGGGGGAACTTCTGGAAAAGGCAAATGAGCAGCCTTCTTCCAGGCTCTGTGCTGTCACTTTCGAAATGTGGCAGGACCTTGCCCCATCCCGGCCACCACCCGTTTCAGTTTCACTCCGTACTGGATTTCCACCGGGAACAGAAGGGCCAGTCTGCTTACCACAGGCCAGCAGCACATGGACGCATGGACGTAGGTGGTGCAAGTCTGGAGGCAGCAGCCTGTAAGTGCACCCTGGGGACAAGGCACAGGGTCTAGGGACAAGACATGGGGTGAAGAGAGGACAAGCCAGACAGGGGCAGATCTGAAGCCTAGGAGTGCTGTATCTGACCACGACCCATCTCCTCTGTGGTCAGTGTGGATAGAGTGGCCCAGCCAATGTCTTTCCAAGCACATACAACCTCTCTACTGTCCTGGACCCTCCGCACACAGCCCCAGGCCTGGTGGGCTGTTCTTAGACTAGAGGGGCCGTCTCTGTCCCTTTGACCACACAGGGTCCACTACTGGGAGCAAGAGGGCAGGACAAGAGCTGACACCAGCCGGACAGTGATGGCGCACGCCTTTAATCCCAGCACTTGGAGGCAGAGAGGCAGGTGGACTTCTGAGTTTGAGGACAGCCTGGTCTACAGAGTGAGTTCCAGGACAGCCAAGGCTATACAGAGAAACCCTGTCTCAAAAAACAAAAACAAAAACAAAAAAACAAAAAAACAAAAAAAAAAGAGCCGATACCAGGGCCACTTTCAATCACTGTGGGTACACGGTCCCTTCACAACTGCCAGCACAAAGCCTCACCAGGGCATCTGGGTCTGGCTCCTGGAAGCTGTCCCCTGAAGACAGAGCTGAACTGTGGCCATAGGGCCACTGTGCCTGCCCTTGTCCAAGGTTCCCAGCCATCCCCCAGTGTCCCTGATGTGAGTTGGCTAGGGGCCAGACCTATAGCCCATTCCCAACCTTGCAATCACACCCATGGGCTTCAGAGGTGCACAACCTGCCTCGCTTTGGAAAACAGTGCCTATGTATTGAGTTCATCTGCAGAGTTTCCAACGCACCAAGTCATTCAAATATTACCTCTATGCAGCTTTAGAACATGTCACCCCCCCTCCCGAAAGAAAGGCATGTCACCTCATCCCAACCTCCTTGCCACAGGCCGTACAAACCCTCCTCCTGTCCTGAATCCTCCCCACCTCAGGGAGTGTGGCCTTCTGTGTCTGGATCTCTGAACATGATGTCCTTGAGGTGCCCCACACTGTCCTGAGCACAAAGGCAAAAGTCTCAGCTAGAGTCCTGGGTCTGCAATCCCCTAAACCACAGCCAACAGAGGTGCTCACCCCTCCCGGGGAGGAAGCAAGACAACCAGGGAGGTGGCAGCCACTGTCAACAATGGTTCCAAAGGAAGTCACCTCTGTACCCCAAGCCCGTGCAGGCTGTAGACTTGCATTCTAGGATAGCCCCAGCTGGGAGTGTGCAGGGGACAGGCTAGGATAAACTGGGTGCACACGTGTGTGTGTACACACACACACACACACACTGGAGCCATGTGAGATGTGGACCTTCACCCGCATGCAAACCTCCCCACTCTCATAACTTCAGATTATGTGACACATATCCTTAGCAGGGAAGCGGTCAATCTCTCCCTGTGGGGTTCTCGGGGAGCAGCAGGGACAGCCGCCTCTTTATTCTGCTTCTAGGCCAGTGTTTCCTGCTGGCCCTGCTCAAGGGGCCCTGGTGTATGAAGTCAGGACTGCACAGGCAGGCGTGAGCTCTCCCTGCCTCAGTTCCCTCTTACGTGCTTGCACCTACTTCTACCCAGGGAAGGAAACTGCCACTGGTGGGGCCAGGCTGCCCATTCCAGTGTGCCTCAGTTTCTCCTTAAAGGTAAGAGCAGAGCAGAAGTCTGCCAGGATCGACTGATAGCCACAGAGGTGCCTCTCTATCACTGTCATACCCAGGATGGGCTGGCAGGTCCCTGCTTTCATCATTCCCAATTGGAAAGAGCCTCAGCAACCCACCTTCAGGAGCCAGCCCCTGGGAAACCCCAAAGCTGGGCCCAAGGGCTCTGGAAAAGGGCTAGGAGAAGCTGGAGGTTCAGCCAGCCAGGCCCCCTAGATACAGATTCTAGCCACCGACTGCTATTGAATCAGGTCTGGCCTCTACCACCTGGCCTGGATCTGAGGTACGGTTCCTTCAAATGCCCCCAGTCCCACACAGCAGACTCTATGCCAATCCGATCCCATCATGCCAGGTTCCAGGAAATGGCTCATCTAACAGGGGTTCACTGGAGTCCCAGCTCAGCTTAGTACCTCTGGGCCCTTCACCACATTGGAAAACTCACCACTCGCCAAACTGCCAGCAATCATGCCATCCCAAAGGCCAGGCACCCTGTCGCTCCCCACTCACAGGGTGCAGTAGCTGGCACCAGACAGCCAAGGCAGGAAGGCCGCTCCCGAGCAGGCGGGACTCACAGGCATTCCGGGAAGCAGAGCCGGGGGATGTCCCCGCCACTTGACACACTCATGCCTTTTTTTTTTTTTTTTTTTTTTAACTTTTCAGGGTGTTAATCATGCCATCTGAGGAGACACCCTGAGATCCCTCCTTACCACCAGGCTAGCTCAGCTTCCCTCTAGTGCATCTCTAGTACTTGGGGTGGTGGCATCCACTCCCCCCACTTAGCTCCCAGGTGTCTTGGTTTTAAAGTCACTCTATGCATTCCCCCAATCCAAACCAGCAGAACGTGAGGGATGTGGCCGGCACCAGTGGTAGGGCCAGACCTGGGCATCCATGCAAGAAACCCAGTGAGGAGATTCCTCCTGGATAGCCAGGGGTCCTGAGAACCCCTACACAGGGGCCACCAAGTATGATAGGAAGGGACAAAAATACCTTAGGGGGTGCCAGGGGCAAAGACCACCAGAAAAAGAGGTCAAAGAGAACACTGAACAAGAGTTCATAGAAAACAACAGAAAACAAAGGTCAGAGGTCATGACTGAACCTGGGGTCAAGGGATCATGGCACAAGGTGGGGCTTGGGGTTCCGTCCCAGGACCAGGGTCAAGGGTGGGGGAAGGCAGTGTTCAAGGGTCCCAGGGAGCAACCAAAGTCTCAGGAGACAGAAGGGCCTGAGTCACGGCAGAACGGGATCCCCGGGTTGAGGTTAAGGTTCAACTGTGGACAGAAGGTAGTGGTCGGTTAGGGTCAAGGTTCAAAGTAGATTGTCGGGGCCTCGAGGTGCAGGAAAGAATAAGGGGTACTTCCCAGGACCCAACACCAGGGTCAAGTCCAGGAGTGACAGGCTGTGCTTAAGATTCCCAGGGAAGGAAGAGTTCTCCTCACCAGAGGCGGGAATCCGGGTCAGCCAAAAGGAAGGGGTGTCATAGCAAACTGGGGTCAGTGTCAAAGATGGACAATGGAAGTCACAATAGGAGTCAGGATTCCCAGAGAGAGAGGTCAAAGCAGGAGTGAGAGGTACGGGGATGGAGGAGTTTTGATTCACATGGAGAAAGCCGAGGGGCTTGCCGGCTGGAGGCAGGGTCGGGGGACGCAGCTGGACGTGGGGTCAGGACTCGTGGGGCAAGATCGAGCCTGAGGTCCACGCGGAAGGTGGGGTCTCGTCTCACAGAGAGAGATGGGGCGAACAGGGGTCGTGACTGGGGCGGGGTCAGGGGGGTCGTCGGGAGGGTCAGAGGTCGCGGTGCGGCACTCTTCTCCGCGCTCGCTCCCGGCCCTGCAGCCCCAGAACGGCCGCGAAAACCCCGGAACCAGGGCCTGACAGCATGAGTCGCGTGGGGATTGCGGAAGGGTCACAGTGGAGTCTCGGGCCGGCGCCTCACCTCAGATCTGGTCGCTGAGCCCGCGACGCCTCAGATTCCCGGAGCCTCTCAGCGGCCGCCGCTCACTTCCGGGTTCGGGGAGCCATCTTGGCGGCGGCGCGCACTTCCGCTTCTGCGAGGGGGCGCGGCCTTAGGGGCGGGGCTTCTGGGGCGGGGGCAGGATCTTGCTACTTCAGGGAACTGGACCCTTCACTGTCCCCTGCCTCAGCCAATGAACTTGACCCTGCTGGGCTGTATTTTCCTCAGTTTCCCCTTCAGGTCTATGCACATGCCCTGGCACACTTGCAAGATCAGACTCCACCCTTGCCATCCTCAGCTCCCTTAGATTTTTTTTTTTTTTTTTTTTTTTTTGGTTTTTCGAGACAGGGTTTCTCTGTGTAGCCCTGGCTGTCCTGGAACTCACTCTGTAGACCAGGCTGGCCTCGAACTCAGAAATCCGCCTGTCTCTGCGTGTGCCACCACCGCCCGGCTCCCTTAGAACTATTTAGAAGCCCGTTGCTTCTCCTTTTTTTTTTTTTTTTTTTTCACAGTCTCACTATGTGGCCTTGTATGGCCTAGAACTCACAAAGATCCACCAGCATTCTACAAGTACTGATGATAAAAGCATAAACCATCAAGCCTGGTCCAATCTCTTTCTTAACTCCACTATAGACCTAATTCATGCGTCTTCCTTCTCAGTCCAGACCTATAGCACTGGCCTCAGAGGGGATAAAGGCAGTTCAGTCACCATCCCCTTCCTAGCTGGGTATCATGAATTCAGACCCAGAACTACCACCATTTAGGAGCTTGTGTCCTGCAACCCTGAGATTAGATTTGCCTGTAAATAAGAAGATGAACTGGGTGGGTGCTGCTTTATCTCCATGAAGCTCTGGCTGTCCTGGAACTCCCTCTGTACCAGGGTGACCTTGGACTCAGAGATCTTCTTCCCTCTGCCTCCTGAGTGTTGGAATTAAAGGCATGTGCCACCATCTCAGAGTGAGAACCTGTTTTTTTATTGTGCCCCTAGAAAAATCCTGTCTAAGGGACAAGAAACCAGGACTATACAGCCTCACACAGGCCCTCAGGGAAGGGGACCCAGACAGGAGTCCCTGAATAAGGTAAGGATACCATAGGGACCCTACACAGTAAAGCTGTAGAAAATGGGGTTTTAAGTTTAAGCAGCAGTTAGTCATATAGATCGAAAGGAGAGAGTCTAGGTAAAAGAACACTGTTTAAAAGCCTGAGCTGGGCAGAGCTGGCAAACACCTTTAATTTAATCTCAACACTGGGGAGGCAGAAACAGGCGATTTCAGTGAGTTCAAGGCCATCCAGGGCTACGCAAAGAAACAATGTCTTGAAAAACCAAACACCAACAATCAAAAAGCCGCCGGGCAGTGGTGGCCCATGCCTTTAATCCCAGCACTTGGGAGGCAGAGGCAGGAGGATTTCTGAGTTCGAGTCCAGACTGGTCTACAGAGTAAGTTCCAGGACAGCCAGGGCTACACAGAGAAACCCTGTCTCGAAAAAGCCAAAAGAAAAAAAAAAAAAAAAACAATAAAAAAGCCCTGTATAGTGAGTTGGGGAGACAGACTAAGTGACCTAAGCTATACCCCAAGCCCAGGTGTGCTGGCACAGGCTTAAATTATCATCCCAGTGCTCAGAGGCAGAGGCTGGGGGTTCAGAGCTCTCTAGCCATGTTTCAGGGTGCAATACAGGTGGCTCCTGAGAAGTAGTTTTCAAGGTTAACTTCTGACCTACACACACAGGTGCACACACACAGGTGCACACACACAGGTGCACACACACAGGTGCACACACACTACACAAACACATACACTCCACACACAGAGAATAAAGAGTTTGGAAGTGTGAGACCCACAGGGAGGGCTAAGTTCCACACCCATGAATCCAGTTCCCTCTCATCTTAGTCCTCTGAGATAAGTGTCACCTGCCTTCCCCAGGGGAAAAATAGAGTCAGAGGACTGTCCTGAAGTTAGCCCCAGATCACCTAAGGAAAGGCATGAAAGTGACCTCTGCCACGTCCAGCACGGGAAGCCATGAGGCCACTATGGGTAACCTTGCCTCAAATGAGGGAGGGCAGCTTGCCCAGCCCAGGGTGTATCTAGCCCTGTCAGCCTGAAGGAATCTGCCAAGCTGAGGATGGCTAGGGAATTAGTCAGATTTGGGGAATTCCAAGGAAACATGGGAGTCAGCCTCAGAGAGCAGCAGGGACCTGGCTCTAAGGTCACGGCCTAGTTTTAAAGCTACAGTAGCATGGACTTGCTGTGTGACCCCAGGAAAGGTCCCTGACTTCTCTGAGCCTTTAAACTAATGAGCTAAGCACTAGGTTGTTCCACTGACAAAGTGTGGAGTCTTTTGTTTTCAGAACAGGCTCATGCACTCAGACCAACCCCAAACTCACAATATAGCCAACCTGGTCTCTACCTTCCAAGTGCTGGGGTGAAAGGCATATGCCACTATGTCTGATCTCTGTGGTGCTGGGTATGGAACCCAGGGCTTAGTGCATGCTGGATAGTCTACCCTCAGAGCCCCAGCCCAGTTTTAGGTTTACAGTTTGGTGTAGAGGGGTCAGGGGCTAGATACATAGGGAGGGATGAAGCCTAGCATCTTAGGCTAAATAGGAAAGTGCCCAAAACTGAACAGCCTTACCCAGCCCATGTCATCATCTCAGGCCAGAAAGCCCAGCCAGTGAGCGCTATGACTGGGCCTCCCAGCTTCTCAGACTGGAGCACACAGCCCCAGCTTCCCTGTTGAGATATGCCCATCTCCATCCCAGCAGCCAGCTAGCTCCCCTCCAGGTTCCCAGCCCTCAGCAAATACCAAGCAGCAGGTGAGCCAGCCTGGTCAGGCAGGCCTGGACCTAGGGATTCACTTCCTGTTTCCCCACAGTCTGGAAAGTCCCGGTGTTCCCAGGCTGCCACCGAAGCTTCTCCTCCTCCTCGTGGTCCCCCTGGCCACTTCTGTTTTCTATACCCACTTCCCCTGGTGGGGGCCCCCAGTCTGGCACCGCCTCTTCCCCTCTCCACCTCTGCCACCCTTCCATCTCCCTTCTCAAGCTCTAGCTGGGCTTTCCTAAGTGCAGAAAGGGACACTGAGGCAGGAGCAGCTGCAGAAAGCTATATCCACCTACCACCTCCTCTCCCTGTCTCTCTCTCCTCCCAACTTTGTCTCTCTCCACACAGTGACCTCACCCCAACAGCCAGCATCACCCAGTGCAGACATCCTCCTCCTTCAGTGCCTGACTCACCTTAGGAACTAGCTCCTTGGTGTCCCCAGGTGTCCCCAGGCCACTGTCCCAGGACCTGGTGCTCCCAGCTCTCTGCCCCAGGACATACAGCCAGATCCTGCTAGGCCCCTGTTAGGGCTACAGTCTGTGCCAAGGTTTCAGGGAAGAGCAAACCTGCCTGACAGGTTTAAGATCCACCCAGCCCAGGCTTTCCTCCTCTATAGGGAGAGGCTGAGATACCTGGAACATCCCTGGAAAGTCTCATTCACACACCTCCAATTTGTCGTGAGTGGGTCCTGAGGTTGGGGGGCTTCAGGCTGAACAAGGGAATAGCCATGAGAATGAGACACGGGGCGCCTGGACGAGGGAAGGTCCAGGGCTCGACAGTGGAGATCACTGGGGAGCTGGGGACAACAGGAAGCCATGAAGGCTGTAGAGCAAGGGATATAATACAGCCAGGGCAGAAACAGCAGTCAGTTGGAGCTGTGCATGGTGTCATAGTACTTGTTATCCCAGGACACTAGAGATGAGGCAGGGACATTGTGAGTTCCAAGCCAGCCTAAGTAATTTAAAACATAAACCTAAGTAGTCTTAAACCATAAAGGAGTTGGGAGAGGGAGAAGTAACTCAAGAGCTCTGGCTGCTTGTGCAGAGGACCTGGGGTCAGCTCCTAGCCCCCACCTTCATAGCCGCCTGCAACTCCAGTCCCAGGGGGTCTGACACCCTCTTATGGTCTCCTTAGGTACTGCATAGTGGACAGACAGACATGCAGGTTAGACACTCATAAACACAAAAGCTTTCCAAGTCTAAAGAGGGCTCTGGAACTTGGCTTCCAAGTGGAGCTGATGCTTGGAGTCCCATAGTGAGGGACTAAAAGCCTGGAGGCACATATAGACACACACAGATGAAAACAAACATAAGCACAGACACACATACACATGCACACACAGACACACATACACATGCATATATACACACATATACACACATCCACACACATGCATACATACACATACACATGCACAAATGCATGCACACACATAACATACATGTGCACGCACAGACATATACACATATATACATGCAAATATTCACATATTCATACACATATACACACATATATGTGTGCACACACAAATAAACAACACACACACACACACACACATACACACACACACTAAAACCCAAAGGCTAGGCTAGTGACAGACCTAGAGAAGAGAAAGGAGTCCAACTTTAGACGCTATACCACCCAGCACTCATAGGGAGACGTGTAATGAAGTGGTGGGGAGAGGAGGACACTCAGGGGGTCCCTTAACCCCACATTGAGCTCCCAGCCCAGTACCAAATCGTGACTAGACTAAGGGCCTCCCATATCAGGTCTAGAGTTCCATTCCTGAGAAGTTGGGACCATACGGAGCAGGGCAGAGGGTGGAGGAGGAGTTAAGGAACGGGAGTGGGGGCTGGGGGTGAGGGTTAGGGCTCAGAGCTTGGGTGTGTGTAGAATGGCAGAGAGGACACAAACATAGCAGAGCTGACTGTTTTTCTTTATCCCAGGCATGTTTAGTGGATGCCCTGAGGCCAGGCCCCAGTCCCAGGATTGGGACTCTCAGCACAGAACAGGAGAGAAACTTCAGATCCCTGGCCACTGGCCACAGGGGTCCCTGGAGGTGGCAGAGCCACATCCTACTCCCTGTGGTCCCAACCAGTGACTTCACCTGCTCTGGGGAATCCTGGATCTTTGCCTGGGAGTCGCCACCCAGCCCAAGGGAGATTCCAGGAAGGGGTGACTCACTCCCCATCCTGGTGGGACTGAGAGGCATTGGAGAAGGGCATGGAATCCAGCCAGACATCCAATTGTCAGCTCAGCTGCCCCACTGGGTTCAGAGTCTGTGATTCCAGCAGTCTGAGGGAAGGGTTTAGGACTGGTCATGGGTGTGTGTCTGCAATTGTGGATGTCTACCATGTCCAGCCACAGCAAGGATGGAGGAGCTCTCCCACACGCTCCTGTGAGACCCCACACGCTCCTGTGAGGCCCCAGGCAAGGCTAACAGCTGTTTCACCGACCATCTTTAACATGTTGTCGTCTCATTGGGCAGTGGTGGCGCACACCTTCAATCCCAGCACTCAGGAGACAGAGGCAGGAGGATCTCTGTGAGCTCAAGGCCAGCCTGATCTACACAGTGAGTTCCAGGACAGTCAGGGCTACACAGAGGAACTGTCTCCAAAAAGAGAAAGAAAAGTAAAGTAAAGGGAGGGGAGGGGAGGGGAGGGGAGGGGAGGGGAGGGGAGGGGAGGGAAGATGTCATGTCAGCACCCTTGGTGGAGCTGTATAGGAGTTATATAGACACCAGGGAGTGGCGCCTCCTTGTGTTTCTGTACAGTGGAAGCATTGTCATACTTTTGGTGCTGGAGATGGAACCAGGGTCCTCAAGTGTGTTAGGCAAGTGTCTTACCACCAAGGTATATGCTATATGTCCAGCCTTAAAGTGATGACTTCACAGTAAGGAATAAGTAAACTGAAGACTCCCTGCAGCCAAGGGTGGATGGAGCCCCTGGTGAAAACAGTGTGGCCCATACACACTGGACTATTACGTGGTTCTGAGGAGAACTGAGCCTCTGATACAGGCCAAATATGGAGGGGCGTTGAGGACACAAAAGATCAGTGTTGGACTCCATGATAGAAAATGTCGGCCGGGCGGTGGTGGCGCACGCCTTTAATCCCAGCACTTGGGAGGCAGAGGCAGGCGGATTTCTGAGTTCGAGGCCAGCCTGGTCTACAGAGTGAGTTCCAGGACAGCCAGGGCTACACAGAGAAACCCTGTCTCGAAAAACAAAAACAAAAAACAAACAAACAAAAAAAAAAAGCACTGGCCGCTCTTCCTGAACCACATGGTGGCTCACAACCATCTGTAATGAGATCTGATGCACTTTTCTGGTGTGTCTCAAGATAGCTACAGTGTAGTCATACCAATAAAATAATCTTTTAAAAAAAAAAAAAAGAACTCTGTATTCTCAGTCCTAGACAGTGGTGTGTATATTAGTGAGTTTCAGTCTTGTCATCATTTATTCATCTCTTTTCTCTCTTGAGGTCGATGACTGGAAAAGCATTCTGGATTCTGTGTGTGTGCATGTGTGTGCATGTGTGATGTGTGTGCATGTGTGTGATGCGTGTGAGATGCTGAAGATGGAACCCAGTCTAGGAAAAGTGCTCTTCCACTGAACCACACCCCTGGCTCTCCAGCCTCTAGATTTTACTTTATTTTTAATATATCCTTAAATAGATTATAATTACATCTCTTTTCCCTTTCTTTTAGTGTGTGGTATCTCCAGCAATACTTCAACCTCTGAGAGGGGATCATGCAATTCCTGGATTTTAATTAATTCATTATTGATAAATATAAGTACCTTCAAACATTTATGCTTAGAATACTTTGTTTTTGAGACAAGGTCTCTCTATGTAGCACTGGCTGTCCTGGAATTCACTGTAGACCAGCCTGGCCTCAAACTCACAGAGATCTGCTTCCCCTGTCTTCCCAGTGCTAGGACTAGTGGTGTGTGCCACCACACCTGGCCTTAGAATGCTTTTTTTTTTCTTTTTTCTTTTGGTTTCAAGATAGGGTTTTTCGGTGTGGCCTTGGCTATCCCAGAACTTGCTCTGTAGATCAGGCTGGCCTCAAACTCAGAGATTCTCCTTGCCTCTGCCTCTCAAATGCTGGGTTTAAAGGCATGTGCTGCCACCACTTGGCTTAGAATGCTTTTTTGTTTGTTTGTTTGTTTGTTTTTTGTTTTTTTGAGACAGGTCCACCTGCCTCTGCCTCCCAAGTGCTGGGATTAAAGGTGTGCGCCACCACCGCCCGGCTTTAGAATGCTTTTTAATGTGACATTTAGGTTCTTTTAAATGTCTTCAATTTGGGAGGCAGATGCAGGCGAATTTCTGAGTTTGAGGCCAGCCTGATCTACCGAGTAAGTTCCAGGACAGTCAGGGCTACACAGAGAAGCTACACAGAGAAACCCTGTCTCGGAAAAAAAAAAAAAAAAGGTTCAGGATACAACTCAGGCTGAGGAGATAACTCAATAGTTGAGAGTGCTTGTCCTTTATAAAGGACCTGGGTTCGAGTACCAGCACCAACATGGTGGCTCAGTATCATTAATAACTCCATTTCCAGGGGATCTGTGGGCCCCGGGCTTCTGTGTGGTGCAGACACACACTCATACTCATACACACAAAACAGATGACTCTAACGTGAACACAGATAATACACTCTGCCTCTCACAGTGGACTCTGTCATGAAGGGTTTACCAACCCAGGGAGCAAACATCCCCAGATGCTCAGCTGACAGACCTGTACAGAGATCTAGCAGAATGGGTGGGCTCACTAGTTGGATCTCTACATGAGACTCCATTCTTGACTGGTTGGTCCCTCATTACAGCCTGAGCAGAGAGTCCCACTGTATATACTTATGTAACCCAGGAGCACAGTGAGGAACATTCCTATCCTGTTCATGGCAATTTGTTACACAGCTGTGGCTAACTGTTACACACTGGTAATACAAACAACCAAGGCTATTCTTCCAGCCATTCACTGTGTGTGTCCTGAATACCTGTCCTTTTTTTTTTGGTGGTTGTGGTAGGTATTGTGGCCCTGCTATTCTGGAACTCGTTCTGTAGACTAGGCTAGCCTAGAACTCAGAGATCTGCCTGCCTCTCTGCCTCTCTGGCTGTCCTGGAACTCACTCTGTAGACCAGGCTGGCCTCAAACTCAGAAATCCACCTGCCTCTGCCTCCCAAGTGCTGGGATTTAAGGCGTGCGCCACCACCGCCCGGCTGACTTGTTGAAATTCTATTCATCTTCTTTCATAAGGGTTTAGCTAGCAATCGTGTGCACCACTTGCATGCAGTTCTGAGGTAATCAAGAGGGCATCCGATCCCCTGGGACTCAAGGAAAGGTGGTCACAGCCACACACCACTTCAAGCTGGAGTTACCCTGACTAATACAAAGACAGTATCATCTTTAATCTGCAGTTTTTTTCCTCCTGGTGGCATCTGCCTCCCCCAGCGCCATAACTCAGGAGTCGTGAATCACCTCAAATTCACAGAGACCCACCAGCCTCTGCTTCACCATTGGTAGAGTTAAAAGTGTGCATTACAGCCGGGCGGTGGTGGCACACGCCTTAAATCCCAGCACTTGGGAGGCAGAGGCAGGCGGATTTCTGAGTTCGAGGCCAGTCTGGTCTACAGAGTGAGTTCCAGGACAGCCAGAGCTACACAGAGAAACCCTGTCTCGAAAAACCAGAAAAAAAAAAAAAAGAAAGAAAAAAAGAGTGTTTCATGGTGATCCTGGACTTCATTTTTAATATAATATTTTATTGAGGTTTTCATATATGCATAGTGGGTTTTGTTTCTCTGTGTAGCCCTGGCTGTCCTAGAATTCACTCTTTAGATCAGACTGGCCTTGAACTCAGAGATCCTGAGTGCTGGGATTAAAAGCTTGTGCCACCACTGTCCAGCTAGCCTAGAGTTTTCTTTTCTTTTCTTTTCTTTCTTTCTTTCTTTTTTTTTTTTTTAAAAAGGGGGTTGTGGGCCTGTTTAATAGTTCTTTAGGGCAATTTCATTCTTTTTTTAAAAGTTTATTTATTTATATGAGTACACCATCGATGTCTTCAGCCACACCAGAAGGCATCAGATCTCATCACAGATGGTTGTGAGACATCATGTGGTTGCTGGGGATTGAACTCAGGACCTCTGGAAGAATAGACAGTACTCTTAACCACTGAGCCATTTCTCCAGCCCCTAGCCTAGATGTTTTCACTGGACAGTTTCTGGTGAAATTTATCCAAACATTTATTAGAGTTTTTTCTTTTTTCTTTTTGAGACACTCTTACCCTCTGTAGACCAGGCTGACTTTGAACTCAGAGATCCACCTGTCTCTGCCTCCCCAGTGCTGGAATTAAAGATATGAACCACTACTTTTGGCCTAGTTTTGATATTATTTTTATGTTTCACACCCCCCCCTTTGGAGACTGTAATGGCTATTCCTGCTTGTCAACTTGACTATATCTGGAATGAACTACAAGCCAGAATTGGAGGCTCCCCTGTGATCCTGGTCTTGAGTTTCTGACCTGGATTTGGCATGGAGATCTTGAGGCATAGTTGCCATGAATCCCAGGAGACAAGCACATCTCTGAGTTCAAGGTCATCTGGGACAAAACAAATCCCAGATCCAGGCCTGGTGGTGCACACCTTTAATCTGGGCCACACTTTCTGCTGGAGGCCTACATAGGGACACTGGAGAAGGAAGATTCACTCTTCCTTTGTCTGCTTGCATTTACTTGCCAGCACAGCTGGTGGACCTACTGGCCTCATGGGACTGAGTAACTGCTAGTCCCTTGGACCCTTATCTCACGCTGTCACGCTGGACTACAGACTGTAAGTCATGGTAATAAATTCCTTACTGTATAGACATTATCCGTAAGTTCTGTGACTCCAGAGAACCTGACTAATACAGAGACAGTATCACTATGTAGCCCAGGCTGGCCTGGAACTACATAAATTGAGAATAAACTCCTTCCTGCCACCTCCTGAGCCTCCTGCAAGCATGGTGTATGTGGTAGTAGGATGGAAACAGGAATCCTGTCTTGTTTGTTTGACAGAATTCCATTCTGTCAAACTGGGACTATACCCACTGAGTCACTGCAGGCCTCATCTTTAATCTGCAGTTTTCCCTCCTGGTGGCAGCTGCCTCCCCCACTCTGCCTCCCCAGCGCCCGACGTGCTTCTGTGCTCTGGAACCTGCTGCTCCTCGGGACTAAGTTATGTTACTGAAGTGGTACTGAGTTCCAACATTTACAAAGTGGTGGCTCTACCAGAAGTCACAGGTTTGGTTTCCAGCACTCACATGGCTGGTCACAGCTACCTGTAACTCCAGCTCCAGTGTGTCTGAAGCGTTGGTGGGGTCCTGAATGTGACATACACATAATACAATAAGTCTCTAAATAGAGCCGGGCGGTGGTGGCACACGCCTTTAATCCCAGCATTTGGGAGGCAGAGGCAGGCGGATTTCTGAGTTCAAGGCCAGCCTTGTTTACAAAGTCAGTTCCAGGACAGCCAGGGCTACACAGAGAAACCCTGTCTCGAAAAACAAGAACAACAACAACAAAAAAACTCTAAATATTTCTAACTATGTCTCTGACCCACAGTTCTCACTATAGTGAGAACTTTTCCCCTTAGAGAATTCAGGGTAACATCTTGGGGACATGTGTAGCTGTCACATTGGGGGTGCTCCAGGTACCAGAATGGGTGGCGATTATTGCCCCTGAAGTTCCCAGGATGTCTTGGTGTCCTTGGCGTCTGTCAGGGCAAGTGTGGAGGTGTTTGAGACTTACTTATTACTGCCATAGTTTGAGGCAATGTCAGAGCAACAAAAATCCAGAGTCTCCCTTATGAGGGGCTGCGTGGGCTGCAGCTAGCGGGGGCGAGGGGGGGCAGTGGGACATATTCCCTTTAGCTGTATGTTTCGTCTTTGTCTCCCCTGCCTTTTTCCTGACATTTTTTAATTTTATTTTTCCATGTATATGAGTATTTTGGCTGCATGTATGTTTGAACACCATGTGCCTTCAGAAGCCAGAGGAAGGCACTGAATCCACCAGAAGTGAATTTACAGTCCTAGCCACCACATGGGTGCTGGCTATCAAACCTGTGTGCCTCACCTCTGGGATTAAAGGCGTACGCCACCACCGCCCGGCTTTCCCTCAACTTCTGATCAGATCTTCAGATCTGTTTCTCTGATCTTTTTTTCTCAACTTATGTGCTTGCATAAGTGAGTTCTTTCCTTCCTCCATGTAAGTTCTGGGGATCGAACACAGGTGGAGCTTGACAAGCCCTTTTGCCCACGCTTCGTGGAGTCTCTGTCCCTTATGTCTCTCCGTCCCACAGGACTCTTTCTGGCAGGCCACCTCGCCCTCTAGCGGCCTCAGAGGGAACCGTAGACTCACGGATCTATGCACGCTGTAACCTGCGTGTGCATAGAGTAGTGCGCGGAGTAATGCAGTGTGCGTGCGCGCTCGCCCCTCAATCATACCCCAAGCCTTCTTTTCTGTTTTTTTATTTTTTGGTTTTTCGAGACAGGGTTTCTCTGTGTAGCCCTGGCTGTCCTGGAACTCACTCTGTAGACCAGGTTAGCCTCGAACTCAGAAATCCGCCTGCCTCTGCCTCCCGAGTGCTGGGATTAAAGGCGTGCGCCAACACCGCCCGTCGCCAGCCACCTTTTTTGACAACTGTTATTTAAAACTCTGTTGTGTATGTATGTGCGCGAGCGCGCGCGTGCTTGCCACGGAGCGCTTAGGATCACAGTCAACCTGCAGGATACATTTCTCTCGGTCCACCTTGTGAATTTATGGGGATCGAACTCATGCTGTTAGATTTGACGTCAATCGCCCGGAACTGCTGATCCATCTCACCAGCCCAGCTGCTCTTATTTTGCACACGAAACGCTCCTCTCTATGGCACCAGCTGCGCTCGGCCGGAGTCTATCTCTACAATGATCTCAGTCGCGCTCCAGGTTCCGAAGTGTCAAGTTTGGGCTACTTTTTGACCTTTGACCCCGCCCCCAAGGCCGTTGAGAGTAAGCCTGGGCTGGATCCCTTTAGGGATCCACGAACTTCTCTCTCCGCCCTCCCCCATGCCTCCAGTAGCGGCCATTCCCCGGAGAACGTTGACGCGCGTGAACTCTAACCCGAGACCCAAAACTCCGAGGTCACCACCGCAAGCCGGACAGTCACGCTTGCAGACGGGCGACTACGACAGCCACTGACAAAAAAAAAAAAAAAAAAAAAAAAAAAATCCCGCCCCCACACACTAGCGCCAACCACTGAGGGGCGGGGCTTGAAGCCACAGCCCACGGCCGCTCCCTTACAGTCGCTGGCTTACTCCAACTCCCGTTGACCAGCGTCTCAGACAACCAATGAGAACATAGATCACGCCTTCTCAGGTGGAACCCGAGCTGTCCAATGTCAGCTCGGGCGCCCACCCAGATCCAAATAGCCCAATCCGCGTTGGTGATTGAGGCGGGTTCGAGGGGTGGGGCTTAAAGCTACAGCCAACTGCCGCGCACGTCAGCTCCGCGAGGGGGCGTGTCCACCGTTGAGACGTGCGACGACGGCGCGGCGCAGGGCGGTAAACAAGATGGCGGCGGCGTGTCGGTCTAGGAAAGGGGAGGCGGCTCTCGGCGTCCGCGAGTGAGGCGCGAGCCGCCGAGGGCGGCGCCGGCGTGGAGTTTTCTCTCGCGGGCAGTATCTTTCTGCCTGGAGTTCGACTACCCCCTCGCCGCTCCGGCCTCCTGCCTGTCGCGCGGCGGCTAGGCGGCGAGGGGGACGCGCCGCCCGGGGTATTTTTTCCCCGCTCGGTCCCCGGAAGATTCCTGTCCCGACTTCGTGCCTGCGATTTGCGGGTGTCCAGGTGTCCCGCGTCCGGGTGGAGTCTTCGCTCCGAGAAGTCGTGGAACTAAGGGGCCGCGCGCGGCGTCGGCGCGGGCCGGACATGGACGGCGCGGACCGGCCTCAACGCGGCCGCCTGGGCCCCTGAGCGCGGGGCCCAAGTGGCGACCATGACCTAGCGGCCCGCGCGCCGCGACGGCGGACCGTCGCCTCCGTCGGAAGCAGCGTCCCCAGGGACCCGAATTGGGAGAACGCGAGGGTTGGGGGGGCTTATTGCTTTTTTTTTTTTCATTCTTATTTTCATTTTTTTTCTCCCTGAGCACCTAGAAGGAAAGGGGAAAACCAAAAGTGAAGAATTGGCGCCCAGGAAGCGGACGTGGACCCGGTTGTGGGGACCGGGAGGGTTGTGGAGGTCATTCCTTTTTTTCCCCCTTTCTTTTTTTCTCCTTCTTGAACATTTGGAAGAAGCGGGTGGGAGAAATTCGAACTTGAAAAGAATTGGCGCTCCCGAAGGGGACGAGGACAAAGAGTGGGCCAGGATGGACGTGGCGGACCCCCAGCCGTTGGGCCTGTTCCCCGAGGGCGAGCTGATGTCGGTGGGCATGGACACCTTCATCCACCGCATCGACTCCACCGAGGTGATCTACCAGCCGCGCCGCAAGCGCGCCAAGCTCATCGGCAAGTACCTGATGGGGGACCTGCTCGGGGAGGGCTCGTACGGCAAGGTGAAGGAGGTGCTGGACTCCGAGACCTTATGCCGCAGGGCGGTCAAGATCCTCAAGAAGAAAAAGCTGCGCAGGATCCCTAATGGCGAGGCCAACGTCAAGAAGTAGGTGCCAAGGGCCTGGGGCCGAAGCGGGCGCTGTCTTGAGCTTCTTGGGTAGCCCTTGCTCTCCTCTACTTTGTGGCTCTTCTCTTTCCTCTAACCTTCTTTCCCTTCTCATTTCCTTCCTCCTTTTCCTCTCTCCTTCCTTTCACTATCTTATCTACCCCATCTATCCCTGATCGTCACCTCCTGGAGTCAGAGTGCTGGGGCAGCCTGCAGGACTGTCCTAGGGGGAGGCCGACTGCGCCTCCAGCCCTCCTCCTCTTTGGGCCACGTCCTGTCGCAAGTCGCGCCTGGCTTCTTTGGCGGGCGTTGCCAGGAGGGTGGCTAGTTTGTTTACGCAGTTAGAGGGAACCGGTGGGGCCAAAAATAATGGTGAAGAGAGACTTAGGGTGTGGGGGGGTGTGGGTAGCCGGCCAGTACTGGCGCGGGTCCCTGCGGTGTCCTGCGTAGTTGTCGTCACTGGTCCGTGGGGACTCTATCGCTGGCCCAGCTTGGCGGAACTTGGGAAACTTCACTTAGCGACTTGCAAGAAGGGGCCTTATCTTTGGGGCTAG
This sequence comes from Rhabdomys pumilio, assembly GCA_030674055.1. Classification (NCBI taxonomy): domain Eukaryota; kingdom Metazoa; phylum Chordata; class Mammalia; order Rodentia; family Muridae; genus Rhabdomys; species Rhabdomys pumilio. Next base: position 2,188,866 of record JANHMN010000021.1, on the reverse strand, counting down.
CACTGGCGGCTCTCTGCCTAACTGACCTTGCCTGTGGTTCTGTCCCAGGAAAGGCTGGCAGCTTCTTGGTTTTGCCAGCTGAGCACTCCCGAGTGGTACCCACAGAGACCCAGCTGTGGAGCAGAGCAGGCTGGGGTCCCAGGCTAGCCTCAGAACCTGCTTTGCCTTCTTAGTAAGAGTGGTCGTAGGTTAGTCTTGCACTAGGGAGCCAGGCGACCCAACATCAGATGTGCCTTCAGGTGAATTCAGAGGCCTGAGCTGGGATAAACTGGTGTGAAACTGTCTTAAGGTGACTGCTCATCTCTGGGTGGTGTCTGCTGCTCTCCCAGGCAAGTGGCCCCTAGCTTCAGTGTAGTGGTCCTTGGAAGCCCACTGTGGCTGGCAGGCTGCCCAGGCCTGCATCCTGGCTTGGGTCAGCGGCACTCAGTGTGCACATGGCAAGTCTGTGCTCTCTGCCTGTGACAGTGGGCCCCAGAGCTCCCTGGGAGTTCATAGCCCTCACCTGCTACTTAAGGCTTCCTGCCATCTCTACCTGAGATTGCCAGGTCAGGGTGTGGCTTGCAGAGCCAGGCAGGTTCAGGTGAGAGAAATGGGTCCCTTGACCCTGAAGTGGCCCCACCTGAGTTATTGGGGTTACGGGAGTGATAGTGTCATGTGTGAGGTTAGAGGGACGCTGGACACAGTCCACTGGAGGTTACCAGCTAGGTGCTGTGAGGAGTCTGTACTTTTTTTCCTCAAGATAGCAGTTGGTGGGGCAAGTAGGCACATGCAGTGCTAGAGAGACTGCGGAAGGAGGATTGTTTCTAGACCATCCAGGGGTGCATGGGAAAACCTGGTTTCATAAGGAAAACGGGGTGGTAGGATAGCTCAGTGGGTGATAGCCCCAGGACCCACAAGATGAAAGCAGACCGAGCTCTCACAGGTTTGCTCTGACTTGAGTGTGTGTGCTGTGGCACTTGTACACACACAAGATAAAAGGCTGGGAGGAGAAACTGAGGCAAAAACTGAAGGCTGCTACACTGTCCTGTACTGAATGGCATGACACAAAGCCAGGTGTCTCCAGGGAGTGCTGGTGTTTACCCACTGCCCGAGTGACTCGTGCAGTGGAAACTCTAAGGCTGCGTGCCCCTACCCGTGTGACCCACATGCACAGAGGCACAGCCTGGAAGGGGCAGCTCGGTGACAGCTGCTGCAGGCAGAAAGGCCCCTTTGTTTGCAGGAGCTTAATAGACTGCCCTCATGTTGTCTCTTATGGTGAAGTGTCTGGAACCTCCAGGCAAGCCTCTGGGGTCCTGTCCTCCAGTCTGCACACAGAGCTTTCTCCTTTCAGTACCAGTGGGGTAGTGTGGCGCCTTCCTTTCTGGGAAGGCTGCAGAGAACTGTGCCCTTGGCTCCTGTCATCCCCAGCTGTGAGAAGTAGTAACATTTTTTTCCTTTAACATTTTTATTTTTTTTAATATACATTGCTGTTTTGCCTGCTTGGAACTCTGGAACAGGAGTTACAGACAGTTGTGAACTACCTTGTGGGTGCTGTAAACTGACCCAGGTCCTCTAGAAGAGCAGCCAAGTGCTCTTAGCCACTGATCCATCTCTGCAGCCTCAAGTAGCAAGATCTTAATACCAGCTGAGGGAAGAGTTGAGACAGTTGTTGGTGACCTGCTGACTCTGGCTCATGGTTTTGAAGCCCCCCACCCCTCAAGTGTGCTATGGTTGTCCTGTTCTGCCTTACCTGTGGGGCTTCATGTGGTTATGGCCCCATGTGAACTCCTGGGTGCATGGGCCTTGTTGCCTGTTGCTTGTGCATAGAGAGATCCTCCAGATGGCACAGGTTGAAAAAGTCCACCTCAGAATATTGGCAGGGCTGAGGCTCTTGCAGCCTTGTGTTGTGTGTATGCTGTAGGGTAAGGCACGGACCTGGTGAGTTCTCCAGCTGACGCCCTCACCACAGGAGACTGCTTTTGTGTGTTTGCTGCTTGTTTATGTTTTGTTTTCTTGTGTCTTTGGTTTTGTTGATGTCTCCGTTTTTCTAGATTTGTCCCCCTTCACTGTCTTTCTCCCCCCCACCCCCCAGGGTTTTTCTGTGTACCCCTGACTGTCCAGGAACTCACTCTGTAGACCAGGCTGGCTTCAAACTTATGAGATCCACCTGCCCTTGACTCCTGAGTGCTGGGTGCTGGAATGACATTCATTTGGTCACCACTGCCTGGGCATTTGGACTTGCTTGTATACATGGGAACTGCCTAACATTGTACTAGGAACTGAACACAGGTCCTCTGCAAGAGCCAAAGACACTCTTTTTTTTTTTTTTTTTTTTTTTTTCTTTTTGGTTTTTCGACACAGGGTTTCTCTCTGTGTAGCCTTGGCTGTCCTGGAACTCACTCTGTAGACCAGGCTAGCCTCGAACTCAGAAATCCGCCTGCCTCTGCCTCCCAAGTGCTGGGACTAAAGGCGTGCGCCACCACCACCCGGCCCAAAGACTCTTAATCACTGAGCCACATTTTGAGTGTTAGAGATGTCTCATAGCCCAGGCTGGTCTCAGTTTGCTCCTGAGTGGTGGGATAATGGCTGGGTACCATCAGGTAGGGCATTTATTTTGCTTCTGTGAGGCAGGGTCTTCTTGTAATGCTTGATCTTGAGCTCTGGGCCTCAAGGGTTCCTCCTGCCTCTGTATGTGTGCCGAGGCACCCTCACCTCTGTATGTGTACTGAGGCTCCCTCACCCATTGGGTTGCTCTTTGCTAGTTGCAGGTTGTGGATGGCCCGCTGTCTCTGTTCTGAGTCCACTGCGACAGTGGCTCCTGCTGGCCCTTGTGCTTGACCCCCTTCTTTGCCACTTCCCCTTGCCTTCCAGGTGGTGGTCAGGGCTGAAGGCTCTGCTGCCAAAGGCTGGGTCCTGCCAGGATGGACCATGCTTAGTTGAGCTGCCTGTCTTTGCAATTTGTCTGGATACTGTCTCTCTTTGGGGGCAGGGAACACCTGCCTGGGCAGAGTGCCTTGTGCTGGATGACCACTGGCCACTTAGAGACAGGGCAGGCAGTGTGTTCAGCTGTTGGGTGTTACCACTCAATCTGGATCTGTACCTGTCTGGGTTGCTGGGGCCATGGGAGATGCTGGCAGCTCTCCAGGGACAACGGGAGGCCATACCATGGTGACTGGCATGGACTGTTCATAGTTGGGATGTTAACGAGCCCTCAGCTCACAGAATATCCAAAGCATACTGGACAAGCTGCTCATGCTGCCTGCCTGAGGGGCCCCCATGCATGGCCTCCTGTGGCTCACTGGGTTGTGTGTGCCTGCATACATGTATGTGCATGGCATCTAGAGGTCAGCCTCGAGTGTCACCTCTCAGTGCCAGGCACTTTGTTTCAGACTGCCTGGGACCTGGAACCTGTGACTAGATGAGGTGTCAGGGCTCACAGGTGTGCACCACAGTCAGATTTTTATGGGTGTTGGAAGATCAAACTCAGGTTTTCACGCTTGCTTGCCAAGATTTACTGTCTTCCCAGTCCACTGCTAGCTGGTTTCCTTGGCAGGGAATTGATGCTTCCATGAGGGAACCATGTTGGTCCATAGACAACATCTCGCCAGTCCCAGGTGGCCAGCACACTGGACTGTGGCAGGATGGAGCTCTACCAGCTGCTGTCCGGGCAGAATTCAGGACCGCCTCATGTGTGGGCCATGCTTTTCCTTCTCCAGTGCCAGGGCCTGGTGTGTGCAAGGCAGGTGCCCTGTCACTGAGCTCTGCTGCTTTGAGAACTGAGTTGGAGTGTCCCCTTTCCTAAGTTTAGGGTCTGCTGAGGATGTGGGATCCCTTTGATTGAGTGTTTGTCAGTTCCAGGAGGTGTGTGGTCTCAGCTTTGTGTAGTCTTCAAAAAGCAGGACTATACTTCCTGCCTGGGCCTTGTCTGGGCTGTCTGTGAGGAGCTGGGTGGGACCTAGCAGAAGGGGCTTCCTCCCTTGCCTGGGCTCGGAGCCGCTGACTTGGTTTCCTGCTTCCTCCCACACCAGTGTACAGCCAGCTTCTCTTAGCATCATTCTCTGTTGTTTTTGAACAGGGGCTCTCTCTGTAGCCCAGGCTGACCTACGTACAGCACCATGAGGCTTCCTTCTCCTCACCTGCTTTTTTTTACCTAAAAGAAACCTGAACAGGGTGAGGGGGAGAAACACAAAGCCCTGGAGCCAGGTGGGTGGGGTCCTTCCTGGCTCTGAACCTGTCTGGGCTCTCAGGCTCACTTATGCCCTCAAGCACTTTCCTGTGGGTGAGAATTGGATGCTGGGGGCTTTGGTAAGGTGCTGTTTGCTTGTTCATTGTTTTTTATGAGAACTTTATGTATGAGTGTTTTGCCTGTATATGTTGCTCCAAATGTACCTGGGAGCCAGAAGAAGGCTCAGATCCCCTGGGACTGGAGTGCTGGATAGTTGTGAGCCATTGTGTGAGTGTGGGAATTGAACCAGGGTCATCTGGAAGAGCTCTTAACTGTCACGCCATCTCTCCAGCAACCCAGGTTAGCCTTAGACTCCTGATCCTCCTGCTTCAGCCTCCTGACCGGGTACTGGATTACAGATATGTAACCATGTCCAGTCCCCAGGACGCTGTGACGCTGTCACCCAACACCTGACTGAGGCCACTTAGGAAGGAAACAAATTACAGGCAGAGCTCCTCCCTGTGGGGAGGCCTAGCAGCAAACTGGGAAGCACCTGATGACATCACATCATATCTTCAGGCAGGAGGCAACCCATTTTTTTGGGGGGTAGGACTTTGAATCCTTGCTCAGTCTGACCTGGAGACTCCCTCAGACTTGGCCAGTGCCTGTGGAGTTGATCACCTTTAACCAGCATATCCTCTGCTGTGTAACAGACTGCTTCTGGGAGATGCTACGTACCGTCTGCTTACCCAGATAACCAGCGGATGGGGACCACCAAGGTCCAGTGTGGTAAGCCAGTGAGTTTCACTGGAGTTACTTAAGAGGTGCAGAGAGACTTGGAGACAGCTGTGTCCCCAAGGCCCTCCCCAGCATGGGTGACGGCTTCCAAAGCTGGGAACCTGGAGCACACTGCACAGCCTGCAGGCAGTGTGACAGGCTGGAGAGTGTCCTTTCCAGGTGGCTCCTTTTTTGTGAACCTCTTCCAGGAAGGCTGCTGATGTCAGAGCTGTTGGTGTAGCTTGGGCACAAGTGGAGTGACAGTTTTAAGAATGCTGGAATTGCCGGGCGTTGGTGGCACACGCCTTTAATCCCAGCACTTGGGAGGCAGAGGCAGATGGATTTCTGAGTTCGAGGCCAGCCTGGTCTACTGAGTGAGTTCCAGGACAGCCAGGACTACACAGAGAAACCCTGTCTCGAAAAACCAAAAAAAAAAAAAAAAAAAAAAAAAGAGTGCTGGAATTTTGGTTTCTTAAAAAACAAAAACAAACAAAAAATCACAGAAATGAGGACTGGAGAGGAGATGGCTTAGCGGTTAAGAGCGTGGCTGCTGTTCTGGAGAACTCAAGCTCAATCCCCAGCACCCACATGGCAGCTCACAGTTGTCTGGCTCCAGTTCCAGGGCATCTGACACCATTACATAGACATGCAGGCAAAACAACAATGCATATAAAAATAATAAAAGTAAAATCATTTTTAAAATCATACAAATATCATAAGAATGTGCTTTTATTTTAATCCCAGGTGTGGGATGTGGGCCTGCTTTGGACTGTCCGTAGCAGCAGACTGTGATTTGCCTCGTGCTTTAGCAGTGGAGTGGTTTTACCAGCTGCAAGTAGTTTCTGAGATTGACATTTGGAATCCTGGGAAGTTTTCAGTGGGTATATAAAAGTGAGCCCCATCCCCTACCTCCAGACAAGATTGGTGATCTGATTAGGGAGGTTGGTTACAGTTTGTTAGTAGCCGTGGTTAAAGATGAAACCAAAGGAAAGAAATTAGATTCGTAGTTTCCTAATTCCTCTGGCCCCTCTAGTCTTTCTTCTCTCCTATCCAGTGTTGGGGTATGAAAAGTAGGGGGAGATAAAAGGTAGGAAAAAGGAGAACCCACAAAGTAACAACAGAGGGGCCTCCTGCATCTGGTTGGTTTCATGGACTTCCTGAAGCTCGTCAGTGTTAGTTACCTGCTTTATGGTTGGCTGGCTGGCTGGCTGGCTGGCTGGCTGGCTGGCTTGCTTGTATTTGGATTTTTTGGTTTTGTTTTGTTGGTTTTTGGAGATAGGGTTTCTCTGAGTAGCCCTGGCTGTTCTAGAACTGGCTCTGTAGACCATCCAGGCTAGCCTGGAACTGAGATCTACCTGCCTTTGCTCCTGGTCCCCCAAGTGGCAACCCTGCCCCAAGCTTCGTTGTTCACCTTCTTTCTGTCATAGATTCTCTGCTGGATGGAATGTTTCAGTTTAGGAAAAATTTTTCACAAAACATCATTTCAACTTGTGTGCACAGGAGGGGGCAGATCACACCACACACAGGTGCGTGCTCACACACAGCACACGGGCATTTTCATATCTATCTATCTACCTACCTACCTACCTACCTACCTACCTACCTATCTATCTGTCATGCTTTCTCTACATGGTCCTGGCTGTCTTGGAACTCACTATGTAGACCAGGCTAGCTTTGAACTCAGAGATCTGCCTACCCCTGCCTTCTGAGTGGGGATTAAAGGTGTATACCACCATGGTCAGCTCTAGGCTTTTATTTATTTGTTTTGCAGTGCCTCTGTAGGGTCCAGCTGTCAGCTGACTCACTCAAGTGTCCCCTCTACCTTGATTGGCATGAGTATTGGCCTCTCTGTCACGATGGTGTCAGCTGGTGTGGCATCTGCCTCAGCTCCCACCTCCTTCGTGGACTTGAAGCCCTGCCTTTGTGACAGTCCCTTCTGTGAAGAAGGATATCAGGATCGGAGCTTGATCTGTCCAGCAACTGCCTAGAAGGCAGTGTGAAGTGGGGAGCTGTTAGGATCTGGACGTTGGGTCGTGCTGGATCTGAGTACCCCAAGACACGTCTGAGTATGCAGCCAGCCTTTGCAGTTTCCCTTTTATGTTTGTGGCTCCTGGGCACAGAAAGTGAACTAAGGTTGAGCTCAAAGTCTTCTTGCACCCACCACATTGAGGAAGGATAGTTGTGTCCCGGTGCAGACCGACTCCATAAATACCATGTGCCTAGACTGACTGGGCACTGTTGAACTTGGGCCCAAGGGTGAAAGCGCAGTGCTCAGAGCAGAGCATCTTTTCCCTTCTGGCCTGCTCCCACAGCCCCTCCACACCAAGCCTGTGACCAGGCTGGGAGGAAGACAGCCCAGAACGTAGGATGGATGCCCAGTGGGCTGTGCTCAAGGAAACTTCTAGAAGGAGGGGGTCTGAGGTGGTGAAGGCAGGCCAGGGAGGGGCACTGTCCGCCCAGCTGAGCTTTTGCATGAGGATGCAAACCAGACTTTAGGGCAGACCATGCACGCACCCATGGCATGCCAACGGGAGAACGTGCATAGTGTAGCTGTCACCACTGTCTAGTGGCGTAATGTTGAGTCACCCTGAAGGAAGGCCCTGTGAGCTGTCCACTAAAGCCATAGCCCTGTGTCCCAGGGAATTCTGGACATTCACTGTCATGGAGGCCACATCGTGAGGCTTCTTTGTGTCTGCGACTCTCTCTCTGAGCTGAGCTGTCTTCAGGGTTCCTCTAAGGCTATGACAAGTATCAGAGCCTTGTTCCTTCTCATACCTATGTGATACTTTTCTTCATTATGTAGGTGGGTCAGTTGTAGTGTCTATCAGTCTGTGAAAACTGGCCTGTCCCTTTGGGCCCTGTGAGACTTGGGTAGCTGGGTAACATCTGTGCATGTACTTGAAGCTTCTGATGTTGGGGTGCTGGGTTATCACCTTGGTATCAGGCCTGAGCTAAGTGAGGCCTCTGATAAGCCAGTGGCTGTATCAGTCTGTTGGGCAGTCAGTCGTGTAGGACCAGTGCCTTCCTCAGTAGTGCCATGACTGTTGGTGCTGTTGCCAGTCTCTGGGCTGACTTCAGCCCAGCTGGGGGAAATCCAGGGTTGTGAGGTGGGACAGTGCTTGGGAGAAGCCCCTGTGGCCCTCCTAGCCTAGCTCCAGGCATAGCAGGTACTGGACCCGTGCCACCTCACATGGAGCTTTGCTTTTATGAAGCAATCCTAGTGTCCTGATGGTCCCTCTCTGTTATGGCTGGAAACTACCACAGCCCAGGTGACTGTCCACTCCTTGGGATTGAGCCAGGTGTCCTAGGCAAACAGGAGGCTGCACCTCCACCTTCCCCATGATCCAGTGTGTTCCCAGACGGGCATCTGTGCCATGACTCGATGGAGGCTTCTCCCAGCAGGCGGGGTCAGCTGAGCACCATGTCCTCTGCTGTTGCAGGGAAATCCAGCTGCTGCGGCGGCTGCGACATCGGAATGTGATCCAGCTTGTGGATGTGCTGTACAATGAGGAGAAGCAGAAGATATATCCTGTGGGGTGCAGTGGGGGGGCTGGTCCCCTGTGTAGTAGGGAGTGGAAGCCTTTGCAAGACCTGGCTGCAGTTTAGTGCCGTGTGTCATCCTGTGGTGCCTGTCAGCTCAGCAGGCGATGTGAGCAGTGTGGGGGCTTCCACCTGTGCTGCCCTGGTCTGACCAGTGTGGCTGGAACTGGGCATGGCCTCACAGGTATCTGGGGGCCTACGTCCATTGGCAGTGCCCCGGTTTTAGAGGTTTCCATGCTAGCCCTTCCCAGAGGAAGAGCTTGCTCAGCTTACGCTGCGTCTGCTTTGTCCTGGGAGCATTCTGAGAACCAAGTACCCTGTAGTTGGCTGCAGACCCAACTCCCAGGTTCCCCATTGCTCCCTGTGGCGAGTAAACCAGCTTATTTCTGATCTTGTTGACCTGTGCTTACTCCGCATGGTCCAGGGCAGTGCAGTGTCCTTTCGGGCCCTGTGAGGCTGATGGGGCACAGAATGGCTGGAGGTCAGAGTGGTGGTGGTCTGCTGGTCCAGCAGGACCCTGAGCCTCCAGCAATGACTTCACTTCCTCAGTTGCCCTGGGCTTTCAGGACACTCCAGACTACTGTTGCTAGGAGCAGGGCTCCCAGGCCTGGTGTGTGCTGCTTTCCTTAGCGCCCTACGTATATGGTGATGGAGTACTGCGTGTGTGGCATGCAGGAGATGCTGGACAGTGTGCCGGAGAAGCGCTTCCCTGTGTGCCAAGCTCATGGGTGAGTGACCTGCTGGGTGCAGGAGGAACAGCCATTGTCAGCAAACCCAGATGTTTCTGGACCCCCACTTTTTAGCCCAGCCAATGTGCTTGGTATTCCCCTCTTGTTAGGCCCTGTGGGTCCATTGCCTGATCAGTCATTCCAGGTTCAGCAGAGTCACATTCCCTGGTTAACAAAGGACAGAGGGAAGGGGAGGAAATGAAGCCAGAGGGGAAAGCTGGCTCCCTGGGCCTGGGCAGCGCTGACTGTAGTTGCCCGTGTCATTTCCAGTGGGCCCTAGCTTTCTGACTATCAAGTCTGTTCGCCTGAACTCTAAACACCTATCCCCTGTTGACCAGGCCTCGTGAGCCTCCCAAACTTCATAGCAGACTTATGTAGGCGCCATGGTGTGGCTGAGACCCTGTGGGGCCTGAGCCAGTCCCACCCATTCAGGTACTTCCGCCAGCTGATTGACGGCCTGGAGTACCTACACAGCCAGGGCATTGTTCACAAGGACATCAAGCCGGGCAACCTGCTACTCACCACCAATGGCACACTCAAGATCTCCGACCTCGGTGTTGCCGAGGTAGGCACCGTGTGCAGGGATCCTGGGCCGCTTCTCCTGAGCTGCCCTGACTCTCACTGCCCTGCAGGCCCTGCACCCTTTCGCTGTGGATGACACCTGCCGGACAAGCCAGGGCTCCCCTGCCTTCCAGCCTCCAGAGATTGCCAATGGACTGGACACCTTTTCAGGTTTCAAGGTGGACATCTGGTCGGCTGGGGTCACACTGTGAGTGTCCTGTGTCCTGTGTCCTGTAGCAGATGGGGGTTGTGGATTTTCTCAAGTGTTCCTGGGCCTTTTGACCCATGAGGTGTGGCCAGCAGGTTGTCCATTCCAGATCTGTGGATGTAGTTCCTCCCCACACTCCATCCCACAGGGCTTTGCTTACATGTAGGGTGCCATGGCTGCACATCTACCAGCTAACGTGTCTCCTGTCTGGGAGTTGAGGGGCGCCTGGCTTCTGGCCTCAGGTGTGACCAACACTGACACTCTTTTCCTGTGTGAAGCTACAACATCACCACGGGCCTGTACCCTTTTGAGGGGGACAATATCTACAAGCTCTTTGAGAACATCGGGAGAGGGGACTTCACCATCCCTTGTGACTGTGGTCCACCACTCTCTGACCTACTCCGAGGTGGGCAACTCTAGATCACCTGTGTGTCAGGACAGCCAGGGACAGAGCCCCTGGTCTGTGGAGGAGTCCTGACCCAACTGACAGGACAGCCCTGTCTGCTGGATGGGAGGGTTCTGAGATTGTTTCTCATCTGGGGCGGGGTGGTGGTGGTATGCTATGTCCCTGCTGCCTCTTGCTGTCTCACTGGTGCCTAGGAAGGCCAGCAGGATGGGTGTGGGGTGGAGTTCTGGCACAGAGCAGGCAGGCACTGCTACACTCTCACACATCCCTCCTGTCATACAGGGATGTTGGAGTACGAGCCGGCCAAGAGGTTCTCCATCCGACAGATTAGGCAGCACAGGTGAGCATGGCTGGCCTGTCTCAGCCTGCTGGGTGTCTGAGCTGAGAGCACGGTCTCAGAAGTGCTAGATTGTCGTGGGGATAAGGATTTGTGTGTTGTGTAAACTGATAACCTGGGAAGGCTGTGAGTGAACTTGGGGATGAAGGGGGTACCCAGTGCAGGCCAGGGCTAAGGAGACCTTCCGTATTCCCTACGTTTATACCTTTCTGTTCAGGAGGGCAGGCAGCTGGGTGGCTGAAAAGCTGGAGATGCAGGGCTGCAGTTATAGGCGGATCCTCCCACGGTGGAGAAGGGGTAGATGGGAAAGTGCACTCTGGACCCCAGCTGGTCCTTGGCCATCTGGACATGAAAATGTGTCTAGGGAGGCCAGCAGGAAGCATGAGACATGGAGTCTTTCCTCCCCTGAGGGTTAGAGCCTTCTAGGTGGCAGCGGAGCCTCCATCCTGCCCTTTGTTTCTTTACCAGCTGGTTGGAGCCCTGGTAAATAAACCAGGCTTCTCTGTCCCACATGTTGTCCTTAAGCCTCTTGCCACCTTCATGCTAGACTGAGACTAGCTCAGCTGGGGTAGTACTCCCAGGGAGGGCTTCTACCCTTGTTCAAGGTGGGTGGGGCTCTAGGTACAGGGACCCTGGTTGAGCACCCCAGTCCAGGGCGCTGTGGCTGTTATCAGTGGACTGTGAATTTGGACGGGGTGTGTCAGTGTTATGGGTGTTAGGCCTGGAGCACGAGCACTGAGGCCTCTCCATGTGCAAGCGCAGCCATGGTGTGGGCTCTGGTGGATCTTAACCAGTGCTGCTTACCGAGGGCCTAGGACCTGATGTGTCTGCTGCACTTGGGCTTCTGCAGCTGGTTCCGGAAGAAACATCCTCTGGCTGAGGCGCTCGTGCCTATCCCACCAAGCCCAGACACTAAGGACCGCTGGCGCAGTATGACCGTAGTGCCCTACCTGGAGGACCTGCATGGCCGTGCAGAGGAGGAAGAGGATGAGGACTTGTTTGACATTGAGGATGGCATCATCTACACCCAGGACTTCACAGTGCCTGGTGAGCTGTCTTGATGCAGCCCATGCTGGAGCTGGAGCTTTGTGCACTCTGGGGCTGGTCCTCTCCCAAGGCTCCAGTTGACATGAGCCACCAGGACTGCCAAAGCCATCCTGGCTGGTGGCTGTGGCATTTCATTCTGGGCTAGCTGAAGGGCTCCCTGGGCCCCATCTACAGCTTTTTATGGCCTCCCTGGCTGTGTCTAGCAGGAGGAGGGGACCCTGGAGGGCACTGGGTAGGTTCCCTGAGACAGCCACCTGAGGGAGGGTCCAGTGGCCCTCAGTCCTGGCCATGCCTGACCTTATATCGCCTTCTTCCCCAGGTGTCGAGGAGGCGGCCGAGGCAGGGCTTAGCGAGGACGCATGCGACACATGCGTGTGGAAGAGCCAGGGCGCAGGCCTTCCTGGAGAGGAGCCCGAGGAGGGGTTCGGGGCTTTAGTGTAGCTCCCTGTCTGCTGCCCCACCCATGTCCTCCATAAAGCTTTGTCCACTGTGTCTGCAGGTGGATGCTTGCCGCGACTGCCCTCCCATCACTATCCCCGCCAGGGTTTCAAAGAACATGCCTGGGTCCAAGGCCTGAGCCAGGTCCTCACCACTGGGGTGGTCATCAGCCAAGGCTCTTGTGGCCTTTTTCCCTGTGCCCCTCAAGCCAGCCTCACTCAGCTTCTGGCTTTTCAAATAGTTGTTGGGGGGAGGGTAAGGACCTTGAGCTACTGTGTCCCCTGTAGCAGTTGAGGGTTCTGAAAGTAGTACTCACTGGGTGCCAGGTGGGACCCACAAGGACAGGTGTACACCCCATGTCCGGTATGGGCCTTTGCCACAGCCCTTCCTAAGGTTTAAGCCATCCCCATGTGGGAATAGTGTCTTTACTGTCACCTGAAGCCCTTGCCTCGACTGTCCCACAGGCTGGGCTCCTGGCCAAGAGCTGGTGCCTGACAGAGCCCTCTTCATGTGGCTCCTCTGCAGGGGAGGAAGGGCATGAAGGACTCTCAAGGCTGCTGTGGTTTAAGGGAGGCAAGATTCTGGGGACACTGGGTGGCCATGGGGCCCCTTTGTCAACTGGGGTAGTGTTGCACAGAGTGAAGTGACAGCCTGGTCCCTCTGTACCTGGCTTGAGGGTCATACTCTGCAGCAAAAGGACAGGGACTTTCTACTCAGTGCCTTGTGTGGAGGAGGGGACAGATTGCCTCCTCAGAGTCCACCTGACCTCATGCCCCAGTCCCGTCCAGAACGAGAGCCAGCATGGGTGCTGATAGTGTGGCCGGGTTAGAGGTTCTGGGAGAAATTGTGGGCAGTGGGACTTGTGCTGGGTCCCCACAGCTGCATCGCAGAGCACTGGGCTGTGTAGCTACATGTAGACACTGCCCACTGGGACCTCTTGTCCTACCATGAGGGCAGGCCAGCAGAGCAAGCTGGGCCTGCAGCCCCCAGCTGGATGGTCTCTGTGCTCAGCACAGCTAGTAGCCCTGGGTCTATTGCTTCATCTCCTTGTGCTTGTACTGAGGGTCTAGAGCCTGGCTCCCTGGAGAGCTCTGAGCTGGTGTTGGGCTGCCCAGGCTAGACAGGCAGGTGAGCATGGGCACCCTACAGTTGGGCCAGGGCACACCACTGACGGCACTGGGCCTGGCTGCTTTGGAGCTATTGAAGGGTGGCACCAGAGGCTAGAGAGCATAAGCCTGACCAGCCTCTTGCACAGTTGGGGCTGGCTGGGCCCTGGGGCTTTGAGCTGCCTGCCCCTTGGCTCAAGCTATGCTTGCCATCTTCCCACAGGACAGATCCTGGAAGAGGAAGTGGGTCAGAATGGACAGAGCCACAGCCTACCGAAGGCCATTTGTGTAAATGGCACAGAGCCCCAGCTCAGCAGCAAGGTGAAGCCAGAAGGCCGACCTGGCACCACCAACGCTGCTCGCAAGGTGTGCTCCAGCAACAAGATCCGCCGGCTCTCGGCCTGCAAGCAGCAGTGACTGACAGCCTACAGGTGGGCATGGGGCCAGCATCAAGAGCCATGCTTGCTGTTGACAGTGGGTGGCTGCTATGCTCCTAACTCCTTCCCTTAGGGCCGGGCTGCAGGGAATAAGGTTATATATACAAAGGACCCCTCTGCTCTGGAGTGGCTAGTACCTGGGGCCTGGTGCTAAGTGACCACTCATTTTACCAACAGTTATGTCGCCAGGATCTCTGGGCAGGTGTCCCAGCAAGGCTGTGACTCTGGGCCTGCCTGTCCACACACTTCCAGACGTTGGAGCTGAGGGCGGACCTGCCACCCCAGAAGCACTTTATGTCAAGACCACTGGCCGGCCTCGCCTGCATGCCGCCCTGCGAGCCTTGCTGTCTTTGGGTTGGTTTTCTTTTCTTTTTTTTTTTTCTTTTTTTTTTTTTTTAATAAAACAGGTGGATTTGAGTGGTGGTTATGAGGGTGTTTGGAACTACGGAGCAGGCGGGGCACATGGTTCCCTGCAGAGAAAACCCAGAGCAAACAAATATGCAGAGACATTTATGATCAACCAGACAACACGACCAACCACAGAGGGCACAGGGCAGGGAGTGGGTGGGCACTCACGGCGAGGCTGCCCTATCTTTTGGCAATAAATAAAGCTTGGGAAACTTGATGCTGCCACCTGGGCTGTTGTGTCCGTGTGTCCAAAGCCCGAGGCTCTTGGGTAGAAATGGGACAGACTGCACATGCAGAGCGGGCGTGGTTATTGCTCGCTCGGAGAGGAAAGGTACACCTGCTACAAAGCGCATACCATGGACAGGGTAAATGGATTCAGGATCCAGGATCCAGGATCCAGGGCGGCGAGCTCCTCGCTGATCCTCAGTGCCCCACAGTCACCTCCCCTCCAGTAGGTTTGTGCATGCTGATGGCAGGCAGTGGCACCGCCAACACGTGCTCACGAGTGGAGGTTCAGCTGATCCTGGAGAGAGGCTGCACTTGCACCTCAGAACCTGCTCCACCCCCATCTATGGCCAGAGGCTGGGTGCCGGGGTCAGTCGTCTATGGACCCCAGAGTCCAGTCTCTTCATCCTCCCTGCAGCTGAGCCTCGGTCCTGGAGCCTCGTGCTTCTAGAGGCCACTGTGCCCTGCTAAGTGCCCCAGGGGGACACTATATGTGCACACTTGGGATGTGGGCCGCGTACCCATGCACAGCAACTTGAGGTTGCTCCCGCTGTCGTCACCATTCCCATGGCGGCCCCACGTGCTGCTGCTGGAGGAGCAGCCGAGAGGCAGGTCCAGTACACAGAGCTTAGGCCGGGCTGTGGTCAGGGGATGTAGGGGCAGCAGCAGCGACAATCAGCACCGGGGATGAGGCAGCTGGCTCAGCAAGATGGGGAGAGAAGAGTCTCTCGTCGAGGCTGGCTGCTAGCTTGTCCAGCAGTGCCCCAGCGGGCTCAACACACAACCCAGATCCTGGGCAACCACCACCTCCACCTCCAGGCTCCTCCTCGATGACAGGAATGGATGGGTCATCACCCGTGATGGGCAACGCACGGCCTTCAGGAGGACAGTCAACGCTGTCCCCACGGCGTAAGGGCGCACGTGTGGGGCGGGTCACCCCAGGGGGCGTGGCCGCACGTGCGCCGCCGGGGTCGCTGTGCTGCCGGCCTCTCTGTTGCCATTGCTTCCGCGCATGACTGTGAGGATGCGCACGTGCGCGGTGACGCGGAGCATCATCAAAATGAGGGTCATGGCGCAGGAACTCATGGAAAAGAGCGTCCGTCTTCTCGTCGATGCTGTAATCGCGACGTGGCCTGCGTGGCCAGGCTCGCGGGCTGCGGGGAGGACTACGGGCTGGAGCAGGAAGTTCAGAAACTTCGTCGCCGGCCCCTCGTCCCTCGATGCTCGCGTAGCCACTGTCCATCTGTAGCAGGCGGCGGGCTTCGCCATCCTTAGGCCGCAAAGCAGGAGGAGACTCGGGAGGGGGCGGGAAGGCGGGTGCTGCGCCTCCACCCCCAGAACCGGAGCCCGAGCTGTCGCCGCTGCGCACTGAGTCGCGGTCATTACCACTGCTGCTGTGGTCCGACGCAGTGGCTGCGTGGAGCTCAAGCGAAGCACGAAGGCTCCACAGGTCACGGTAGCTGCACTGTGCATGCTCGGCGTCCTGCTCTTGCTGCGGGTCCTGCTGCTGCGCATGCTCGGGCCCCAAACTGATGCCATGCTCCGGAGGAGACTCGGGGCTTGCTCCTCCCGCCGCCTCAGCTGCCTCTAGCCTGCAAGGCCAGGCCCACGTGGTCAGAGCCTGCAGGCATTGCCCTGCCCTGCCGGCCACACATTTGTTCTTTAGGGACTATGGACATGGAGGGGCTCCCATCCAGTCTGGGCCACTCCTAAGTAATTCTCTTGATGTGCAAACACCAAATCATCAGCCCCTTCCTTGTCCTAGGTGGTTACTTCACCCACTGGTGACGGGGCTGACACAGCCAGGTGTGACTCAATGAAGCTAAGGGTCACCCCTAAGTTTGCAAGGCCTCAGCATTTGGGATGTTTGTTTTTGGCTTGGGGAGGGAGGTTACTTCAGATAGCAGCTGTTACCAAGGCCGCTCCCTGATTGGGGTCAGGCATACATCAGGAGTACAGGCAGGCAGAAGGGACGCTGGCACCACTGAGGAGCCCTTCAGACCTCGGAGCCTGCCACAAATTGGCAGGGCCATGGTAGGCCCAAGCCCACTGCCCTGCTCTGCTGAGTGTCTCATCTTGGAGACCCTGGGACCATCAACTGCCCATCTACCCTTACCCAGTCTCTCCCTGCTTCCCTCCTCCGGTCTGTGCTGGAGAGGTGGCCCCCATGAAGTGGCCAGGGTGACTCGAGTTCGTGTCCACAGGGCCAGGAGGGCAGTCCCTGGGCCACTTATGGGGGATGGGGCAGGGCAGGGGCCCACAGGCCCACCCTTAGCACCTCCATCTACTGAAAAATACCTGCCGAGAGTGGGGGGTGGGCTGGTGGGGCTGGCCAGAAAGGGGCGGGGGGGTGGGAAGGCCACCGAGTCGCCTGCGCTGGCAATGTATTGAATGAAGTCGGCATGGGGGACACCCCCCTCCTGCTCCATGCTCTCACTGGCTGCCCGCTGCCGCTGAAAGTGGTGCCGCTTAGGGGAACCTGTAGTTGAAGACCAGGCCAGGACCAAAGATTAGGCATGAGCTGAGTGACCTCATGGGGAAGCAGTCCAGAGAACCCTGGATGGACCGCTGTGGCCATGAGAGGATGCCCAGGGCCTCGCGTGGCCCAGCTCTTCCTGCACGGGAGGGGGAAGGCCACCACCTGCAGGCTGCACCGTGCCCTGGGAAGCTTGGGTGAACTGCACTACCCAGGCCCCCAGCTCCTGGCCAGTAGTCAGGATCCTACCCCAAATAGAATTGCCGGGGCTCCAGGTGGGCTGGGAGCCGCTGGGCAAACAAGTTCTGGGCTGCAAGTGGCTATGGCTATCTGCACCAGGAATCAGGACTCCATCTCAGAACCCAGGTTCTCACCAGAGCAGTCAAGAGACGCCTCTCCCACGGAATACCCCGAAAAGGAAGTGACGTGCACCCTCTGCACCCAGATCCTCCCTGGCGCTCACACCATGTCCTCCACCCCCACCCCATCCGCAAGGAAGGCAGTACCTAGGTGACACTGTCCCAAGCAAGGCCAGGGTCCTCTCCCTACAATTAAGCAGCCGTGTACCCTAGGCTGCCACTGTTCCTATAAACTGCTTTATGGACACAACCCACACTCATCTGCATATGGAAGTCACTTCCCAAAGCAGCAGCTGAGATGGGACAGTGTGGCTACAAAAGCCCAAATTGTTACTGTGTGGGCATTATCAGAAGTGTTGGGGATTAGCTGGTATGGTGTGTGCTGATAATCCCCAGTACTTAGAGAGGGTTGCTGGAAGTTCAAGGTCTACTTGGGCCACACGGTAAGACAACTCAAAACAACAAAAAGCATTCATAAATCCTAAAATTAGTTCAGTGCTCCCTTTTTCTTCTTTTGGAGATAGGCTCTTATGTAGCCAAGGTTAGCCTCAAACCTACATAGCTGAGGCTGGCAATGAATTCCTGTCTTCCAACCTCTGCCCTCCCATGTACTGGGAACACTGGAGGGAGCCGGGGCTTCAAGCAGGAATGGTCCTCTACTCTGACTTGTTCTAACAACTCAAAGCCATACAAGCAACAGGACTGGGGGCGGGGGGGGGGGGGGG
>JANHMN010000021.1:2127518-2170844 GCA_030674055.1 Rhabdomys pumilio | reverse complement strand
ATGAAGGGGAGTGGTACACAAGCCCTGAGCACCCTGCCTTGGAGTGGCTGTGACAGGATGGTCATCTGTCTAGGAGACAGGGCATTGGCAACTGATTGCTTTCCTAGAGACATTCAGGCCCTGAGAGTCCCTGGCCATTTGCAAGGCTTCCATCAAGATGGCCCCTGGAGGTAATGGTCACCTGGGGTGAATGCTTACCTCTCGTGTCCAGACTGGACGCTCTCTGGCTGGGCTCCAGCTTCCATTTCTTGACCTTGAAGTAGGGGCTGGCTCCATCCAGGCTGGCATGGCGGCGCAGCCGAGTGAAGAATTGCAAAACAGTGCCTGCTCCAGAGGAGCCTGTGCCCAGCTCCCCAGGCACTGTCTCAGGCCCAGCAGCCTTGGCACCCCGGGTACCTGCATCTAACTGGGGGGTGGGGAAGAGGTAGGGATAATTGTCAGGGGGGGGGGGAAGGACCCTGCCCACAAGTTCTCTTCCTTGGGCTGAGGTGGTGCTGGTCACCCTTCCCACCAGCTTGGCTCTTACAGGGGCTCCTAGGGTACTATATTCTGGAAGCAGAGTGATTCTGAGAAGGAAGGCACCCTGATCTTGGGATGCTGTAGGAATCAAAGGGAACCCTCACCGAGGTGCCCTCCCCAGAGTCACTGGAGGCTGCGGGGCTGATCTCCGAGAAGTCCACGGGGTTGTAGGGGTCACCTGGCAGGGCAGAGCTGGGGCCCGCTGAGTGGCCGGTGAGGGTCTTCCCAGGGGGCTGTGAAATAGAGGTAGGTGAGGGAGGAAGGTAGGTCCCATCTTCCCACCCCAGCCTGCCAGGATCCTGTTGAGGACCAGAGGTGGCTGCAACCTTGACCTCACCTGGAAAATAGCCAAGCTGTCCTTGGGGGTGGTAGCTGGGTGGGGGGTGGCCGCTGCACTGGCCTCCCCCGAATCACACTCATGGATAGTAGCAATTTTGAGGGGCGGTAGGTGGAGGTGGGTGAGGCGGGCATTCTTGAGGTGATGGAAATCCCCTTCTGTCAGGGTGTACCTATGTTGGGGACCCCAGCAGTCAGCCCTTGGCAGTCCCTACGGTAGCTTCTACTTTAACATCTTGACAGACAGGTCTCTCCCTATTCAAGACTTTGAACTTCTAATTCTGCCTCCACCTATTAAGTGCTGGGGTGATAGGGTTTTGTTTCATTTCTGAGACAGGGTCTATGTAGATCAAGCTAGCCTTGAATTCATTGAATACCCACTGCCTCTGCCCCCACAGTCCGCCATTTTTTGTTTGTTTTCGTTTTGAGACCAGTTCTTACTCTAGCCTGGGTTTGGCCTTGAACTTTACAGCGATCGTACTGGCTCTGCTCACCATGTGCAGTTTTTTAAAGGCAGGTCTTTGAAATGCACCCACGGCTGGCCTGGAAGTTTCTATGCAGGCTGGTGGGGTCTCAGACCTGTAGCAGCTGGGGCTGGAACCGTGGGTCGGGAGTGAAGAGCACTTTGGGCTCTTGCAGAGGACCTGAGCTGGGTTCCCAGCGCCTATACTGGGCCACTCAGAACCATCTGTAATTCTAGCTCGACAGATCTGACGCCCTCTTCGGGCCTCTGTGGGCACTTGAACTCACACGTACATACCCACACACAAAGACATAAATACAGATTAAAAAATAACTCTAGTTTAAATTTTCCTGCCTCAGCCTTGCTTGGGTCTCAATACCGATACTTACTCTACTATCCACCCTGCCAGCCCACACCAGAGACCCGAGCCAGGGTCCCCAGCTTTCAGCACCAAGCAGCTGTGACCGCCCCCTGACTTCTCTCACCGGCGGCCCTTGTCCTGAGCCTTGCGGCTCTGTTCGAACAGGGCAGCTTCGTTGAAGGACACGCGGCGGCCGGTGGAGCTGGTGGCTAGGAAGCGCTCTGTTTCGGTGTCCTGGCACTCGGGGTCTTCCACCCTGCAGTCGGGGTCTGTGAGGAGAGCCAAGAGAGGGTGGGCCCGGGGTGGGCCGCGCGTGTCTGGCTGCCAGGCAGGCCGCTGGGTAGGGTGGGCTGGGAGGGGGGCGCGGGCCGAGTGAGGGCAGGACGGGGCGGGCTGGGCGGGGCGGCGGGCACTCGCTCATCCGCTCACACACTCACTCGCTCTCAGCACGCGCCTGTGCGCACCTACGCCTGGGCGTTAAGGAAACAGAGATGAGTCGGACTCGAACTGCGCCCAGTCTGGTGGGGGAGACAGACAGACAGACCGTCAGGCGGCCCGAGGGGGCGGGCAGGGGGCCGAGGGGTGGGGCGCGGCGGGAGGCACAGTCAAGTGCAGCGAGGGGTGCTGCAGGCCGCGCGGGCCCCTCACCTTGTATAGGGTGGGTGCCGTTGTCCAGGTAGGTAGTGGTGGTCTTCTCTGCTTCCTCCATGGCTCTGAGGAAGAGAGGGGAAGAATGAGCATGTATGGGGACTGTCCACCATGAGCCTCTGCAAGCGCCCCTGGGCATGTCCTCAGGAGGTTCCCAGGGCATGCACCTGTTGAAGCGCTGATGCACCTCCCAGCAGCGTTTGCAGAGCAGAAGAACGCCAGACAGGACCACCAGCGTGCCTCCAATGAACAGCGACATCACCACCACCAGCAGCACATAGTTGTCCAAGATAGGGTCAGGCTCCGCCTGAGTCGGGGTTGAGGGCGCAGGGCGGGAGGTGTCAGGGCTCCACCGCACAGTGCAATTTCCATCCCACCTCTACCCCCAGTCTCCAGGAGTCACCCAACCCACCGTGGGGCGGCTGGTGGCATTGTCCCACGAAGTCGTCAGGGCAACCGTGGCGGTAGTGGCGGCCGTTGTGGCCATGGTGGCCGTGGGCTGCATTTTGAGACTACAAGTAGGGCATAGAACCAGCTCAGGTTTAGCTCTGCCTGCCCCTCCCCACAGGAGCCCCTGCAAGTCAGCCCCTATCGTCCCCGTGCTGCAGAAGCAGCCGTCACTGGGGTGACTCATGGACAGGTGGGGCCAGTCTTACAATGTGAGCGCCCCCCCACTCCCCATCCCCGCAGGGGTGCCTGGTGCCAAGGCTTTTTTTCAGCCCCCTAGGACCTCTCTTTCGCCATCTTTAGCACATAAAAGGTGGCATCGCGCGTGCGCAGAATTGTGTGTGTGTGTGTGTGCGCGTGTGTGTGTGCGCGTGCGCGCGTGTGTAAGCATGGCTTTTCCACATGCCAACCACCTCCCTGGCAGGCTGGAGTGGCTGGACCGGCAAGGTAGCGCAGCCATGCCCAGGGAAGGGAAAGCACCCTTGGAGGAACGAAGACACACACGAAGCCTTCACAGCACACTCAGGCCACATTCCAGGTGTCCTTCGTGTCTCGGGGTCTCATAGTGCAGAAAAGGAATTGAAGGTAGTGCACCTGAGGTGTGGGAGGGGCTGTACCAATGATTCCCCCACCCCCAGTCACGACTCTATAGGAGAAGGTCCTTGTTCCCTACACTGGTGGGAGTGGAAAGGACAAAAGACGCTCATCTGTTCCTGGCCTGAAAAATCTGGTTCCCATGGCGACCGTGCGCAGGGCCGCGCGGGGGGGGGGGTGTTGCCAGGCAGAGGGAGGCGGGCGGGGGGGCGGGGGAGGCCGCCCACAGGGGCGCCCCAAGGCTTGGCCAAGATGGCTGCTCACCAGGCCTCTGCCAGAAGCGTGGAGAAACTGAGGCTAGGGCACATCATGGGGCGGGGTGGATTCAGGAAGGGACTGTTAAATTGCACCTGACTCAGTCCAGGAACGAAGATGATTCTGGAGTAGTAGAGGCCGCTCTGGCCATCCATCCCTAGTTCCCACACCAGCGTGAGCATGCAAACCCCTTTCCCATGGAAGAGCCCGCAGGCTCCAACGTCACCAGTGTTTTTCTGACTGGATGGTGGAGTTGTGGGGGGAACCTGAATAAACGAATGTACCCCTAAGAAGGCTACGTTTCCTCGGCGCTCCCAGGCAGAAGACAGCGGGCATCAGTTTTGGTGGGTGGCAAGGGGCGCATATGTAGGTCGGGAAAAGAGTTCAGGCTGGAGGGGGTGGGGCACGGTGAGGATGGTAATGAGAGGTGGGGGAGGAAGATGGCTGGAAGGCGAGGAAGGCGGGGTCATGAGGGCCAGCGAGGACGCAAGCCTAGACATGGAGTCCTCACAGAACGTCCGCCAGGCCCCCCAAGTAGGATACGGTGCGAGAAAGCGCAGAGACCGCGACGCCAGGCTCGTGAGGATCCAAGATGCCAAGGCGACATCGCTCTCGCCCTGTCACTAGGGTAAACTGAGGCCAAGGGCAGGCATGGGCGGGCTCCCTCTCCGGGCTGCAGGCGGTGGGCGGGGTGCAGGGCGGCTCAGGCCGTTCCCACGCTCCGCTCCCTCCCCGGAGCCACGCGCGACAGGACCGGTGGGCCAGGGCGGGCCCTGGAGCTGGTCGCCATCCCCTGGCCGCGCGCATCAGCCCGCCCGTCCCCGCCCGGTCCCGTGCGCCAGGGCCCGCCGCGCCTACCTCAGCGCCGGGGCGTGCGGCCCATGGGCGGCGGGAGGGCGGGCAGCAGATACACGGCTCTCCCGGTTGGCTCTGGAGCTCGGTGGCCGCGGAGCCGACGGAGAATTTATGAATGGAGAGAACAGCGCGCGGGGGAGGCGCGCAGGAGAGGTGGGGCCGCGCACGTGATCGCGTTGGCGGTGCGCCCGCTTCGGCCCCTGGCTCTGTACTCCCGGTAACCGCCCGGTCCCGCAGCCTGACCGCCCCCGCCGCTCTCGCCGCCGCGTCTGGCTCGCACTGCGATGGTCACCGCCTCCCCTTCCCTTCCGGCGGGGGCGGGGGGCGGAGCCTGAGCTCCCGCGCCCCCTCCCGCGGCCGCACAACCCCGCCCCCCTCACCCCTGCGCGATTCAGCCTACCTGGGTGCTGCAATGTTCTGGAACCCGGGCGCTGGCGGGGCACGTTACCCCTCTAACCTAACACGGGTATCTCAGGTCTTGGGGACCCTGGGCTATCTAGTTTGTCACCTGCTACTCCAGATGTGCAATTCCAGTTTGCGGATCCCCTTGGCCTACAAGCCATGAGATCTGGGTACATTCCCCACCCCCACTAAGCCTGTTTTTCCTATGCTGCTCTTTGGCAGGTTCCTTTATGGGTCCACCAGATAGCCAGTGCTGTCCCACACCTCTCAGAACTTGCCCTCAGAACTGGTTACGAACACCTGCATTTGGAAGGTGAAATCAAGTGGATCAGGAGTGCAAGGCCGACCTCAGCTACACAGAATGCTAGGACGGCTTGAGCAGCGTGAGACCCCTTCTCAAACAAGAAAGCCCGTGGTGAAGGCTGAGCAGGAAGGGTGCCTGAGGCTGGGCCCAAGCGCCGATGTCTCATACCTCGGTCTCATATAGGAGAAGACGAGGGCCTCCTCCCACAGGTTGTCCTTTGACATCCAAAGATGTGCTGTCCCCTTGCCCACTAACTAAATGATAATGAACTAAGTAATTACATTTTCACTTGCATCTACAGAGGTCTGTTATGGAAGGTTCCATACCTGACAACCCCTTCCCCTTGCAGACATTTCTCTTCGGTCTTGGGGCTGAACCCAGGGTCTGGCCCATTTTAAGAACCTATTCTTCCCAGCTCCTAACTACTTCCCTGCTCAGCCACACAGTCAAGTGTCACCACGAAGGTCGCTTATGCTGATCTCTAGGACACCATCCTTTTTCTTCTTCTTCTTCAGTGGAGGGGATTAACACACAGATTCAGTGCCCTACACTGGCCTGCTCGACCAGGTTATCCTCAAACTCAAGCGTCTGTCAGGATTCATGGATTTTTCGGGGAGGGGGTGTTGAGAATTCCCGTGTCTTTGAAGGCCGGAGGAAGATGTCAGATCTTCTGAAGATGGAGCTGCTAGCAACTGTTAGCTGTCCCACGTGGGCGCTGGAAACGAAGCTCAAGTTCCCCGGATGAGCAGTACTGGTTATTAACCGCTGAGCTGATGTCTGTTTATTATTTATGTTATCAACCTCCAGCACCCTGTGTTTGTTTATTATTTATGTATTCATTTATTTATGTTTTTAAAAAGGACTTGTTTGGGGGCTGGAGAGATGGCTCAGCGGTTAAGAGCACTGACTGCTCTTCTGGAGGTCCTGAGTTCAAATCCCACAACCACACGGTGGCTCACAACCATCTACAATAAAATCTGATGTCCTCTTAAGGAGGTGTCTGAAGACAGCTACAGTGTACTTACATATAATAAATAAATAAATAAATAAATAAAATTTTAAAAAAGACTTGTCTGGTAAGGCACAATGGCCATGGGGTGGGAGGAGAACACTCAAGATAGGACGGGCATGATCTAGGTTTCAGTTGTGGCCTCGTGGAGCATTTGAGGAGATATGGGATCCTGGGACGTGGTGTGTGTGTCTAAGAGCTGGGGTAGGGAAGGGAATGGGCTTTCTAGCTGCCCACTGCCCAGGGAAAGAATGTCCAGATTATAGAGACTGGGAACTAGGTGTCTCTCATAGAGATTGAGGCCAGGACTGCTGGCCTTTGAGCAGTCTGAGCTCCAGAGTCCGTAGTTTGTAGAATGATAAAAAGAATCACCCTTGCATCCGCTGGGGGCAGACCCCGATTCAAGAGTGACCATGACCCCCCTAGCTGACAGCTGCTCCTCTAAGATACAACATGCATCCTTAAGTCAAGCTAATGGCTTTCCTACTGTTTGCCCCACCAACTCTATGCCCTCATTTTCTGTGAGCCTACATGGTGGGGCATGGGGACCAAGAGCAGAGCGGAGGCTGGAACGTTCGTGAGTGCGGGGGCAGGGTGGTGACGTCATGGCCGAGAGCGAGGCTGCGCGGACACTACTGGCGTCAGTGGGGCCCCTTGGCCGCCCGCGCACGGGCTCCTGCGTCAGTGGCGCGCAGGGGCGGAGGCCCGCAGGGAGGGGACTGCGGAGAACAAGTTCATCTCTAGGTTTCGCACGCCCTCTGCCGGCTTCGGAGTGCAGTAACCTCCTCGGTGAGCTGCTTCTCTCCTGGCGCAACCACTCCCTAGCACGCACCGCAGGGAACATCATGAAATTTATTTATTTATTTATTTATTCATTTATTCATTCATTCTTTTACCTAGCAGCTTCTCATGATGTAGACCTGGTTTGTCTCAAACTGACGGAGCCCCGCTTGAGTCTTCCTCCGGGGAGTTGGGATTAACTGCGCCTGACTTATATTTGATTTTTTGCTTTTTTTGTTTTTTTGAGACAGAGTTTCTCTGTGTAGCCCTGGCTGTCTTGGAACTCACTCTGTAGACCAGGCTGGCCTCGAACTCAGAAATCCGCCTGCCTCTGCCTCCCAAGTGCTGGGTTTAAAGGCGTGTGCCACCACTGCCCGGCGGTAGTCTACATTTCAATTCTTCTCTCCCAACACGTTACAAGTTTGCTTCTTTTGGGCCTCCAATGCGCGCTAAGTGCCTCTACATTGGTTGGCACCTGACATCAAGCCGGCATCTCTTCAGCACAAAAGTCCCCTCCTGAGGAAAGGTAGCCATTTTGCAGAACCGCGTTCTAAGGACCCAGGGCATCGTTTGAGGTTAGAAGGCGAAGAAAACTACAATTCCCAGAATGATTCACGGGGCACAAGAAGATCCCACTTCTAGGCAGCACTGCAAGGGGTGGGGCTAAGGGAAAAGTATACCTCCCAGAATGCTTAGCGCGTTCTGCAATCGCGCAGCCTTCGGAGAGTCGTAGTGCGCGCGTGCGTTCTGTGGGAACTGCGCCTCCCAGAAGGCACCGCGCGTCGTCCTCCCAGCCCTCTCTGAAGGCCACCTCGTTTTCCCAGTGTGTCCCCTGTCCGCGAAGCTAGAGTCCACTGACGTTTCCACCACCATGCTGCCCGCCTCACTGCTTCGTCACCCAGGCCTGCGCCGCCTGGTGCTTCAAGCACGTACGTACGCCGAGGCCGCTGCCGCACCTGCCCCCGCCGCCGGGCCCGGACAGATGTCCTTCACCTTCGCCTCCCCGACGCAGGTACAAACTCACAGTCCTGAGTCGTCAAGCCTCCGACTTGACCCGTGGGAGATGGTCACTTGTATTGGGTCTCAAGTTTCACCCCCATGGGGTCTCGTGAACCTTCCCTCTCCAGGCGTCGCCCCCGGATGGGGTCACCTGGACCCAAGGGCTCATCCTTTCTGTGTTCTCTGAAGCTTAATGCTCCACCCCTAAGCGCGTTACCTAGTGGAGTGGATCACCTATACCTGGAACCCAGATTTTGCCTTCTGAAGGGTTGTCACCAGGACCATGAGCTCTACTGTTTTGGGATGTCCTAGGTGCCACACCTGGGTGGTGGTTACTCAGGCCCCATCCTTGGGTGTTGTCCCTGACATTCATATGAACCCCAGGCTCTACTCAAGGCTTAGGGGGTGTCTCCTGGAGCCTAGGATTCATAATTCACCACAGATCAATCCCTTTGGGGTTCACATGGATCACAGTTTCTACCCATGGGGTATTCCCCAAGTCTCCAAGCAGGAGTCACCAGTACCCAGACCTGGAGCCCTTCTTGGAAATTGCCTGGACCCAGATCCTGAAGGGTCATCTGGACTCAGAACAGAAGCCCAACCACTGTTAGGGTCACCTAGGACTGACCCAGGCCCCTGTTTGTTTTGCCTGGACCTAATACTCTTAATTGTATAGACATCAACCAGGGTTACCAACTTACAGGGTGCTGCTCATATGCCGAGCTTAGTTTTACATTTTGGGTTCCCTCATTACAACTTCCTAAGTGTCGTGAGACAGCCTTAGGGTTTCCCAGAAGCCCCATCTCAGGGCCGGGGCCGCATGCTGCACTGTACTTGCCCTGTGTTTCAGTCACCTCTTCTAGACACTCGACCTATCATCTCATTTCACAGTTGAGAAATCTGAGTCTAACGGCCGCTCTTGGTAGCTTCTGTGTCCCATCAGAATTAGATCCTTCCGGTGCTCACTGTACAGCATGAAAGTCCAGTCTCCGGGGCACAGGGTAATGCGTACTCCATGTTGTACACTCTCTGCAGGTGTTCTTTGATGGTGCCCATGTCCGGCAAGTGGATGTGCCTACGCTGACTGGAGCCTTTGGCATCTTGGCGTCCCATGTCCCCACACTACAGGTCCTACGGCCTGGGCTGGTAGTGGTTCACGCGGAAGACGGCACCACAACTAAGTATTTTGGTGAGTGTGGTTCAGGACTAAGAGAGGTTCAGGTCCACAAAGTGCAGGGGAAAAAGCAAAGGAAACAGGCTTGCACAACTTCCCAGACAAACATGGTCATGTGGGGTACAGAGGGAAGCAAACAGCTGACC
The DNA here is from genome assembly GCA_030674055.1 of Rhabdomys pumilio. NCBI lineage: Eukaryota > Metazoa > Chordata > Mammalia > Rodentia > Muridae > Rhabdomys > Rhabdomys pumilio. Next base: position 2,161,552 of record JANHMN010000021.1, on the reverse strand, counting down.
TCACCTTAGCTGGAGAGGAAGAGATGGAGAAGTGACTGTTGGAGAACCTAACCTTCTGGGTAGGAGGGAGCCAGTCTGAAGGACCCACGTTTTCAGGCTGGACTCCTCCCAGGCTGCCCCATCTGCAGATGAAGGGTGTGTGTTGTCTCCCCTTGCACCTCACTATCTAGCACTACTCAGGATGGAGCCCAGGGCCTGGAGAAACTTTCTAGTCAGGAGATCCCGCGCACGGCCACTGCTGGGGGACTCCAGCCAAGGGCTCCAGCCCTGAGCCAGGCCCCACATGCTGTTGTTGTGTTTGGTTCTAAATGGGCAGTGCCAGAGGGGGTATGGAGGGAAGCTGTGTGCACACATAATGGAGAGACAGTAGGGGTGTCCTTTTCTATGAGCTCTCTCTGTCTTCATTCTTTTGAGACGGGCAGAACTAGAGTTTGCCATGTTCTTAGCTCTGCAGGCTGCCAGTGAGCTGTAGACATCCCTAGGATTACAGCACCATGGCCTCGCGGCTCCCCCAGCCCGGATTCTGGTTCTTCTATCTGCACAGTGGGTGCTGTCTCTAAGGTGGCTCTGCGGCCCTTCTTTTTCTTCTTCTTCTTCCTCCTCCTCTTCTTCTTTTTGTTTTTTTCTTTTCTTTTTGTTTGTTTGTTTGTTTCCTTTCTGATTTTTTTTTTTTTTGGTTTTTTTTTTTTGGTTTTTTTAAGACAGGGTTTCTCTGTGTAGTCCTGGCTGTCCTGGAACTCACTCTGTAGACCAGGCTGGCCTCGAACTCAGAACTCCACCTGCCTCTGCCTCTCAAGTGCTGGGATTAAAGCTGTACACCACCACTGCCCGGCTCCTTTCTGCTTTTAAAGCAGGGTCTCCTATAGCCCAGGCTGACTTTGAGTTCCTGATCCTCCACCTCCTGGGTAGTGGGGATGACAGGTTTATGTCGGCACACCCAGCTTCTGCCTTGTTGGGGACTGAACCCAGGGCCTTGCGCATGCCAGGCAAGCACAATACCTCAGCCCTGGCTCCTCTTTTACACTTAGTTTGAGGAAAGACCTCTCTGTTGTCCTGGCTGGCTTTGAACTGGTAGTCCCCTGCCTCAGCCTCCCCAGGGTCTACATGACAGGTGTACACTGGACCCAGCAGTCCTTTGCAGCTATCCACATGCTTGGCCTGAGCCCCAGTCTTGGAAGATCACCCTGGACAAGTGGCCTCAAGTGGGCATTGGACTGACGAGGCAGGGGACTGGTGGTCCTGAGCACACCTGGGAGGTATAGGCTGTGTGAGTGTCGCTGGAGACTGCTCAGGCCTTCTCTCCTCCGTAGTGAGCAGTGGCTCTGTGACTGTGAATGCGGACTCCTCTGTGCAGTTACTAGCTGAAGAGGCTGTGACACTGGACATGCTGGACCTGGGGGTGAGCAGTGGTTGGGGAAAATGAGGCTAAGGGCAGGGCAGGTGTTGCCTGGGAGTCCCCTGACTGCTGGGTAGGCAGCTCACAGGAGTGTGGTGTTCTGCAGGCGGCCCGGGCCAACCTGGAGAAGGCGCAGTCAGAACTGTCAGGCGCGGCGGACGAGGCAGCACGGGCCGAGATTCAAATCCGTATTGAGGCCAATGAAGCCCTGGTGAAGGCCCTGGAGTAGGCGGTACATGTCTGTCACCCACAGGGAAACTGAGGCAGGCCCAGGCTAATGAAAACTTCCCAGGGGGCTGAAGTCACCACCAGGGGGCAGCAGTGCTCCAGTTGCTGAGCTTAAAGCTTCCTGGTGCCTGCCAGGTCATGGAGGTCTTCCCCCAGGCTTCCACAGTCTGGAATCCCCACGAGCATCTGGAGAGCTGGCCTTGATTGTTCCTCGGAGCCACCTGGGCAGTCAGCTTGCCCAGCCTGTCTCTATTAAACACCAGGAACCAACTGACTGTTGTTTCTGATTGGGCAGCACAAAGCCAAGATTCTCCTCACCTCTGCCTTGGCCCCCAGAGGCACTCGGCGACTCTGGGTAGAATACATGATAGCTGGCTGTTGGGGTGCTGCCTGCCGGAATGGGTGGGATGGGCAAGGGTTGAGAGCAGGGCATGGAATAGTGGGTGTGGTTGAAGCTGCTGGCCAGGCAAAGCACCCTGACCACCAGCCAGACCAGGCCCTCCCTTTGAGGCCCCCCTGCCCCACCCTACAGGCTCTGGGAAGAGGCGGGAACCACCTGCTCCCACAAAGGCCCCGCCCTAGACACACCCAATCTGTGGGTGGCCCTAGCCTGGCTGGCTGCCTTCCCAGTCCCTGGTACAGTTGGCACCTCCTTAGACACTTAGCTGGCCCTGGGTGGGGTGGGGTAGCCTGGGAGGGGGTGGCCTTGGCACCACCCCACCCCTTTGTACAACTACCCCTCCCACCCCCACCCCACCCCTCAATGGCCAGGTACTATGCTGGCTTGCCCTCCTTTCCCCCACCGATGCAGGAGCCTGAGGGGGGCACCACGGGGGGGGGGGGGGGGGGGGGGGCTTGGGGGACTTCCAGGGTGGTGAGTAGGTCTGAGCCTGCCATCACTGGATCATCTGAAACACCTGGACAGGGACCATCAGGCTGGCCAGGGCCTGAGTGAAGCCTGTCACACTGCATCAGGGCCCTGTGTGGGTGACTTCCCTTGGCCACAGGTGCCTGATATGGGCATGAGTATGCTAAAACCCTTCCCTTCTGACACTTGCAGCCTGGGGGTATATTCCAAGATAAGTCACAGGACGGTCATTCTACATCCCCACCTTGCCCAGCTCTGGCTCAGTGGTGTGTGGGCCCCAGAAGTCACTGAGGTCATCAGGCTAGAAGTCTAGGACCTGACTGACCAGGCCACCAGGGGCCCTACCAATTAAGTCACATGCTGGACAGATGTCAACAGGAGGTCCTCAGAACAGCCTGGCCTGAGCTAGTACACCTTGTGTGAATCCCTCATCCCTTCCCCACCAAAACACAGGGAGGGTGAGCTTTGGAGCCCGGCTTCAGAACAGGACAGCCTGTACTGACTGGCCTGTGTCCTGGGACAGCAGGCGGTAGGGCGGGACTGAGGGCCTGGAAGTTGAGACCTTCCTGGAGGGCAGGGCCTGGACAGATTACTGAGTCTTGGGCTTCACACTGAGGACAAAGGACCATATAGGAAGAAGAGGCAGGAAGTCTGGGCACCTGCATTTACTATTGCACTGGCTTTAAGTATGAACAGTCAGCCACCCACCTCCTGTCCCTTCCCTGTCGTCCCTCCTGAGGCTAACCCTGCCTCCATCCTCCACAGTGCACAGCTTTACTCTGTACTTCCTGAACAGACTTCTGCTCATCCCTTGAAGTCTCTGGGCCTCCAAGTGTCCTCTGGCCTGTCCATGACCCTGGAAGACTGGGAGTGTCAGGGCACGCCTGTCTGCTTGGGGGCCCAGCATGCCTGTCCAGAGTGATCAGCCAGAGCAGGAAGGAGACCTAGGAAGGAACTGGCCTGGGAGGGGCACCCAAGGGGTGGGGGTACTCACACCAGATAAGCACAGGAGATGGGAGTTAGGGAAGTAATGGAGGGTCTGGCCCAACTCAGAGTCATCTTCAGGAAGTCGCCTGTGGAGGCCACTCAAGTGACAAAGGGCTGACTTCCTGGGCCATAGGGTGAGTGAGTGTGGTGTCCACCACAAAGGCCAGGACCAGTATGTGCTGTGAGAACAGACTGCACATGTGGGGCGGCAGAAGGCTCCTGTGGGAGCTTTCCTTGGGGTGTCTGGTACTTTGTAAGTGACCCAGAGGGCCTTGGAGGTACAGACACGTTGGTTCTGCCGAGCCCACTGACCTGAGTTGACTTCTGGAACCCATATGCCAGAGTGAGAACCAACTATGCTATGGTGTAGGGTGTGTTAAGGACTGGGCCACTCAGAGGTCACACCGGTGACTGGCATGGGCAAGGCCAGGGATGGTTGAATCGTCACAGAAATGGCCTCTGAGGTCATCGTTAAAGGATGTGGAGGCCAGACAGCTGTCAGGGGCACCTACTGCCTAGCAGGTGACACTGCCCTGTTTTCCTGGACCCAGGCTGCTGACTAAGGAACCCCTTCCCGTCCCTCCCCCCCTTCCCACACGCGGGCGCCCCCAGGCGGAAGCACCAAGCCACCAGGAAGGGGGGCGGAGCAGGGAAGCAGGCCAGGCCCCCCCATCCTAATGTAAGTTGTATCCCAGTACTTGAGGAGTTACCCAAACCGGTGGCACCCGTGAGGGAGGCACTGCTCTCTGGGTGCTGCGAAGCCCTAGGGGCCGGGTGTCCCGGTCCAGGCTAGCAGGCGGGGAGTGGGGGGGATGCGTCACCTTAGCCCGGCCCCCCGCCCCTTGCCCTCCCAAACTCCACCCCAGGGAAGGCGGCGCGGATAAAGGCTCGTGGGCCGCCCGCCCGGCCCCAGACCGGCACGGCCACCTCTCGCCACGACCCATACGCAGGTTGTCTGGAGCAGTGGTGACCCAGGACCTACGGAGCCCGGTGAGTAGAGGCGGGGCCACACGAATCGGAGAGGGGATTCCACCCGCCGTGAACTTCTCAGGCTGTCCCACTCTTTGTTCTTTGAACCATCACCACCTAGAGTGTTTCAGGACAGGGAGCCCTCCAACTTGTGAGGTGGGAGGGGCTGCGCGCAATGGGCACCGCCTTGTCGGGACCGCAGCCCACGCCCCCCTCCCCCGCACTCCACCTTTCCAGCCAGTGACCTTGAACTAGTTGTAGATAGACTCACTTTCCCTTTATGTGCGGTCTTAGTCTTCTCTGCATGCTAAGTCTAAAGGTTCTCAACGTAGCCTCCCCACATGCAGACCACCCCAATTCTCGGCGCGCCCTTTCCCCAGCGAAGACACTCGGCACTCCTCCCCCGGGACTCGGGCAGCGCTCCCGGGCGGGGACTGCAGAGGGCGCGCCGGGGCTGCTGACTCACCGCTGCCCAGAGCGGGGCGCGCGCGGGCGCAGCCGGGGACGCCGCATCACGTCACGGCTTGGGCGGGCACACCTCGGGAAACGGGCCGACCCGGGATTGGGAGGGGGAAGACAGGAAAAAAAAAAATAAGAGGAGGGTGGGTTAGGTTGGGACGCGAAGTGACACTGGTTCGGGAGGGACGGATCTAATCGAAGCCACGTCACCGAGCTGCAGGGCTCTGCCCAAGCTGTGGGTCCCGCCCAGGTTCTCCAATATCATTGCATCCACCCACCCACGGGGGCGGAAGACTGTCCTGTCCTTGAGAGGCCAGCCCGCGACCCTTGGCCATGAGGCTCAGGGCTCAAGCGACAGCTTCCGCAAGCTGTTGCTTCCCGGACAGACTCAGCGGGGAGGCCCCACGGTTTCCTGTTCCTCAGTCGGGAACAATGGCCAGCCCCTTGCCTTTTCTCCAGACCGCTCCAGTTGAGGACGGGAGGAGTTATGATCGCCTGGAGGGGCGGGGAGGGAAGGTGCTAAGTCCTCGAACTCGGGTCCGCCATCCTCAGGGCCCGCCCGCCCTTTGTTGAGGTCTCTGGGCCTTATGAATGGCTCTGGGCGCTGGTGGGGGTCGCGGGGGCTGGTCCGGAGCGGCATCAGCCCAACCCTCTTGGCCTCTCCATTGGACGTAGAAGGGATGGGGCGGAGCAAAGGGGAGGGTCTTGCTGCCACGTGGGGTAGTCCCGCGGCAATCCTCATTGGTCCGGTAGCGCGACGGACTGGGCGGTCTGTGTGTGTTGATTGGCCGCCGCCAGGCCGGCGGAGTAAGTAGTGAATGGGAGGGGGCGGTGGTCCCGCCCATTGGAACGTTGATACATGATAACTTTTTTTTCTTCCTACTTTCACCCCCAGATCTTGCGAGCGACTGCTGCGGCTGTTGCTAAGGGAAGGGACGCACGGGGTAGCACGACCAGAGAGGGATCCAGACAACCGTGCGAACCAGGATAGCTCGCCCAGTTTCTGTAGGACCCACCCCGTGCCGTACCCAGGTCGCTGTCATCCGCCCTTGAAACCTGATCACAGACCCCACCCCGGGGCGCAACCCAAGGATCCCACGCGACCCCGGAGCACCACTCGGATTGATTGCCGGCTCAATTGCTAACGTTGGGACCTTCCCCAAGGGGCGCACGCACTGCTCCTGTCCCTGGGCGCCCGCGGAGCGGAGGAGGACCTTGTTTCGGCGGGGGAGTCCCGGCAAGGATTGGAGGCGACCCACAGGCCCCCAGTTCTCCTGCGCGCGCCGGGGATGGAGCCGCAGCCCGGCGGCGCCCGGAGCTGCCGGCGCGGGGCCCCCGGCGGCGGCGCCTGCGAGCTGAGCACGGCCACGGAGTCGGCCGCACCCATGAGCCTGGCGATCCACAGCACCACGGGGACCCGCTACGACCTGTCGGTGCCCCACGACGAGACCGTGGAAGGGCTGCGCAAAAGGCTGTCCCAACGCCTCAAAGTACCCAAGGAACGCCTGGCGCTGCTTCACAAAGACACGTAGGTAGAGCGCCGCCCCCGCCTGCGCGCCCCCTGGCACCGGGCCGCCCCCTCGGGCCCGGGCCCCGGGCGGGAACAAAGAGCGCGCCGCGCGGGGAAGCAGGGGGCAGCCAGACGGGGGGGGGGGGGGCGGGGGCGCGCGGCGCGCTCTCGGGCGCCCTCTGCTCGGCCTTACTTGCTTGGGCCCCCTCCCCCGCCGGGGTCTGCACAAAGGCAGGAGCGCCCTTCGGGGCCCCAGGGTGAACGGGAAATACATTGGTGGCAGGGGAATTGTGGGCCCCCCGGGATGGCATGAGGAGGGGTCCGTTCTCTGCGCGCCTGGAGGGGGGGCGCACAGCCACCCCCTCTGCCGGCGGTCTCGCCGCTTCCGCATCTGTTCGGCGGCCCCCTCTGCGTCTGGCTGTCTCCCCATCACTTGCGTCTCTCTACCCCCTTTTGTTCTCGGTTTCCCACACCTCCCCCCCCAACTGGTATTTAAATCGCCTCCAGGCCAGGGAGTCCCCCCCTCGTCCCCTCGCGGGCCTCTGGGGACATGCAATGTCCATCCCCAGCGGAGGGGGCCCCAGTGGGGGGAGGGGCGAGAGGGGGAGGGTCTCCTTTGTTTGAGCAGCGGGCCTGCGCCGGGGAGGGAGGAGGGGGGAGCCTGGTCGGCAGAGCCCCCGAAGGCCTCTCTAAAAGGGCCAGAGCCCCGCGGCGCCCACAAAGACGAGCCTGGGCAAGAATTGGAGAGTTGTAGGCAGGAGCTGGCCTGAACAGAGGCGCGGGGGAGGGTGGCAAAGAGCCCATGGGGGTTCAGGTGATAGCAAAGTCTCTTGTCCCTTGCAGATGGGGTTAGTGCTTTCACCTGGAGTTAAGTGTCATGACTTAGGGAGCTCCCAGGACCAGTGGCCTCCCCACAGGCACTCGGGTCTGGAGAGCGGTGGGGTGGGAAACGCTCCTCTGTCCTCCCTTCTCCTTGGGCACGCACAGCCCTCCTCCTCGGCCTCCGCTTCCGCGTCTCTGTGTTGTCTCCCGTCTCACCCTCTTCCTTCCTACCCCCAGCCGGCTCAGTTCGGGGAAGCTGCAGGAATTCGGCGTGGGGGATGGGAGCAAGTTGACGCTCGTGCCCACGGTGGAAGCTGGCCTCATGGTAAATGACTGAGGGGCGCGTGCCCTGGAGGCTTCTCTCATCCCCTGGCTACCTCACTCCATAAATGCACCATCTTGCCCTTGCAAAGAGCTTTCCCACCGCCCCTAACACGCAAGGCCCCTCCCCACTCACTGCTCTAAACCCACTCTGAGGTTACTCTTCCGTCCCTCTCTTTGTAGTCCCAGGCCTCGAGGCCGGAACAGTCCGTTATGCAAGCCCTGGAAAGTTTGACCGAGACCCAGGTAAGGACCCACCACCCTCCCCCTAACCAGGGGAGGGGGGGACTACAGGCAGTGGCCACGCCTAGGGACCTGGCAACTCTCAGGACACCCTTAGAGAGCCTCCAGTTGTTTGTGCTTCCCTGGTGGCCTGTGGGGGAGGGGATGAAGGCCCCGCCTTGGTGCCAGCTTGGCCTGGTCACCCCGCTTCCTCTTCCTCCCTGCCTCCCCCAGCACCTGACCACCTGACCTTGAGAAGAAGTTTTCTCTCCCACGGTGGCTGCCACGGTGTGGGGGGGAAGGGCCAATCTTTCAACCAGCCCTGACTGTGGGTGACCTTGGCCCCTGCTCACTGGAGGTTGGACCCTTCACAGTCTATAAACTTTACCAGTGTGGAGTGTGTACCCCTAAACTCAGTTCTGTGCGTTTGCACCTATGTGGAAGCAGAATGACAAAACTTAGGGAGTCATCCATCTCCCCCTCCTCTCTCTGGTCTTTGTTCTCTGCCCCAACACGGGGAGAGACAGGCAGGGGCACCCAGCCCTGGGCCAGGGAGGCCTCTGCAGGATGTTAAGAAAATATGTAGTAAGCAGCCAGGAGGGAGGCTGGGCCTGGCTCTGAGGACTACTCCCGGGTTTGTTGAGGCTTCCCCTCCTTCCTCCTTTCCTCGGATTCTTGGCTACGACAGGGCTCTCTTAGGGCTCTCTCGCTAGCAGCCCCTAGCTTTTCCAGTACACTGAGTGACGCAGGCGTCCTTAGCTTCCCCTGGGGAATGTCGGTGCATAGACTGCTGCTTTCTTGGTCTGATGAGGGGACAGGGCAGGGTCCCTGGACTCCCCTGGGTGGGCCTACGTAGAGGACACCTTCCTGTCTAAGGCCTTCACTCCATTGGTTGGAAACATGTCCCATCCTGCCTCCTGGTGTAGGGGGCACAGGGGCTCTGGAGCTGGGTGGTCCTGCTTCTTTGGGAGGGATCTGGGGAGAACAAGGAGGTCCTAGAAAAACAAGCTTTTTTTTTTTTTGCTTTTTTTTTTTCTGGGCCAACTTCGAGCAGATTTGCCTGCTGGCCTGTGGGGGGTGTTCCTGGCATGAGGAAGTCAGAGGGGGTTGGTGGGTGAGCCTTGAGATTCCCACAGTGGAAATTCTCACCTGGTCCCCCCATTTGCCCTCCCCACCGGAGAAAGGGGTGACCAGATACTCAGAAAGCTACTTTACGCTTTTCCCTATAAAGAGGGTAAGATTGAGATCTGTGGGGGATTGGGAGTTCAGGGGCGGTTGCCTTCTTGCCTGCTCAGCCCTTTGTCCCCTCCCCATGGCCCCAAGTGGAGAAGGTTCCTCCAGCCCCCTGCCAGCAGAGCCAGGGGAGGGAGCTCTGCCAGGCGGGTCTGGTGTGACTCATAGCCTCTGTGTCACTTCTCAGAAACCTCCGCCCCCCACCCTGGCCTCTGGGGAGAACAAGGCGGACGGTCAGGGCCCGGAGGTTGGAGAGAGGGTCCTTAGTGTATGTCAGGGTCAGGTAATCCCACAGATCAGCCCCATGGAGTGGGGGTGTGTGAGTGAGTGGCTGGCAGGTCAGAGAGCTGCTTACCAGAGCATGTGGAGGCCCTTTGGGACAGCCCTCCAGGCTTCCCCTTGTCTTCTCACGGCCCAGGACACAAGTATTTATCTTGGGAAAGCAGAGGCTAACTGAGGAATCCCTTCAGGATTCAGCTTGCCTCTGGTGTGGCTTTGCTGTGAAGGATAGTTTGACAGGATTCTCCTCTGCTAGATTCATAGGCAGACAGGGTCTGGGTACTGATCTGGGAAAGGGACAAGTATGTGATACTTCAGGGAGGGCAGTGACCATCAGTTGGGCCCCACCCCTTCTGGTCTCAGTTTCCCCTTTAAAGGACCCAGATGGCTGGGAAGAGCCAGAGGCTCCAATCTGACCCACCTCTGTCCCCCACAGCCCCCAGCGACACCCGGGCCAGGCCGGGCTGCCGGAGGAGGTTTCCGGAAATACAGATTGATTTTATTTAAGCGTCCGTGGCGCCGACAGGGACCCCAGAGCCCAGAGAGGGGCGGCGAGAGGCCCCAGGTCACACACTGCGGGGAGAGCTGGGCTGGGCTGGGCTAGGGGCGTCCTAGATGAGAGTCACGTTGGCTCATGAGGTCTCCCACTTCTCTCCTCAGGTCAGTGACTTCTTGTCTGGCCGATCGCCTTTGACCCTGGCCCTGCGTGTCGGGGATCACATGATGTTTGTACAATTGCAACTGGCAGCCCAACACGCCCCGCTTCAGCACCGACATGTGCTTGCTGCCGCTGCTGCCGCAGCCGCTGCTGCCCGAGGAGATTCCAGTGTAGCCGCCCCGGTGTCCAGTGCCGCCCGTGTCCCCCCAGTATCCAGCAGCCCTTCTTCACCTGTGTCCCCCTCACCTGTCACCGCTGGCTCCTTCCGATCCCATGCAGCCTCCACAACCTGTCCTGAGGTGAGGATGCAGAGACTCACAGAGGAAGGGTTTTGAGGGCTCCAGCTGTAGCCTCGTCTCAGGTGCAGCACATCTGGAACTTTGGACAGTCGTGACACTGACTGCCCTAGAGGAATGAACCCATCACAAAAGTATCCATTTGTCAATCTCCCAACAGCAGATGGACTGTTCTCCACCTGCCAGCAGCAGCGCCACATCAACTCCAGGCAGCAGCCCCACCCCCCGATCCCGAAAACCTGGTGCAGTCATTGAGAGCTTCGTAAACCACGCTCCAGGGGTCTTCTCAGGGACCTTCTCTGGTAGGTGTCACCACACACGAGTGGCATTGGCATCTTAAACTTGAGATCCAGTGTGCTGGCTCTGCTCACTAAGCAGATTTCTCCTGGAATTTGAAGCATGCACCTGTGTGGGTCTAGACACATAGGGCATCATGCCATTGGTGCCAGCGTAGGTCTGTCCGCTTCAGTGGGACATTGAGGGCAGGGCCTGGACTCCTGCTGAGCCACATCTCAGTGGGGAGGTCCACACAGGCTCTACCCTGCGTCAAGCTCCAAGCTGGCTTTTTTGGGTTTTTTGTTTGTTTTTCAAGACAGGGTTTCTCTGTGTAGCCCTGGCTGTCCTGGAACTCACTCTGTAGACCAGGCTGTCCTCGAACTCAGAAATCCACCTGCCTCTGCCTCCCAAGTGCTGGGATTAAAGGCGTGTGCTACCCTTCCCAGCACTAGCTTGGAGTGTGAGCCTTTCCTCTAGCTTCCTGTGTAGCTAGGCTGACAGGTGTGTGCCCCAGGCCTGGACGCCTGCATAGCTGCTGTGCAGATCCGCCTGCCCTCTTGCTAGCATCCTTCTAGAACTTTAGAATTTTGACTACGTGGGCTCATGACCCTTTCCTCTCACAGGCACACTGCACCCCAACTGCCAGGACAGTAGTGGGCGGCCTCGGCGTGACATCGGCACCATTCTGCAGATCCTCAATGACCTCCTAAGTGCCACAAGGCATTACCAGGGCATGCCACCCTCACTGACCCAGCTCCGCTGCCATGCGCAGTGCTCACCTGCCTCACCAGCCCCTGACCTCACCCCCAAAACTACCTCCTGTGAAAAGCCGGCAGCCACATCCCCCACATCCCTGCTCCAGGGCCAGAGCCAGATCCGAATGTGCAAGCCCCCTGGTGAGTCCCACCCCCCACCCAGCCTCCCTTTCCTCAAGGCGGTCTCTGTGTGCTGGCTCATAAGGGGACAGCTGACCTGCTTGGGGAACCCCTGGAGCTGGCAGCTGCTTCCCCCCCAGACCTGCCCTAGCTAGGAGAAGAGGAGGCAGCTGTTGGTGCACAGTGCCTCCTTGTGAGCCCTGGAGGCTCCCCCGCCCCACACTTCCTTCCCCCCTCCCTAGGCCCATCTCCAGATGGCCTTTGGCACTTTCTGTGAATGGCTGACTCAGTTCTAGCCCCCAAGATAGCACCAGACATGCTCACCCCAACCCAAGCTGTGGGATGGTGGGACATGCTATGCCCTGCCTAGATCACCTGCCTCCAAGCCCTGTTCACAATAGGGAAACTGAGGTACAAGCTTTGTACCACTTGTTCTGGAAATGGGTTCTTTTAAGGTTTTTTGTTTGACTGTCCTGTTTCATTAGCAAGGTCCCCAGCCCCTCCCTGGGAGCAGCATTCTCAGACCTCAAGTTCAGCCCCTGTTATTTTCAGGCGGTTTTCCTGAACTTGGATTGTTTGCAACTCTCCTTCCTAAATAATTGGTGACAGGTGTGCCCAACCATACCTGGCGTTTTTTTGCTCTTTTGATACGGGGGTTTCACTATGTAACTCCAGCTGTCCTGGAACTCACTTCCATCCCCCAGCCTCTGCTTCCCCTCCCCTGTGCTGGGATCAAAGGCATGCACCACCAAGCCCAGCTTGCTTCCTGCATTTCTTCTGTGACTAAACCCCTGAGCAACACTTACTCAACCCACAGCCCTGCCTGCTCTCCCAGCATGCTCCAGTGACTGGAGGAGGGAGACTAGGGCCCTGTGCACCCTTGGACATTGCAAGGTCCTCGCTGTCACAGTTGATGCTCCAGTCCCTTCGGTGGGGGCTCAAAATTAACAGGTGACTGCCTCCTTTTGTAGGAGACCGTCTGCGACAGACAGAGAACCGGGCCACACGCTGCAAAGTGGAACGCCTCCAGCTCCTGCTGCAGCAGAAGCGCCTGCGAAGGAAGGCACGGAGGGACGCCCGGGGTCCTTACCACTGGACCCCCAGCCGCAAAGCTGGCCGTAGTGACAGCAGCAGCAGTGGGGGTGGAGGCAGCCCCAGTGAGGCCACAGGCTTGGGCCTCGACTTCGAGGACTCGGTTTGGAAGCCTGACGTCAACCCGGACATCCAGTCCGAGTTTGTGGTGGCTTAAAGGATCCAGTCCCCTTGAGTCTGTACATCCCCTATCTCATACTGGGGCAGGAGGACGCCACAGACTGGACACTGAGCGGCCCAGCTCTAGGGGGCATGAGGTCACCACCTCCGTTGCCACTTACCAGCCTTTCTGATTCTTTTTTAGCTCCTCCCTGATTGTCTACCCTGCATTCCTGGTCACATGCCTACTTCTCTTCCTTCCCTTACCATGGTCACGGCCTCTGCGACAGGGCCCTTCCCTCCCACCTTCTCCAGCTCCAAATATGTAGCAGTCTGTTCCCAGATGGCCCAGACAGAGGAAGCCACCCACCCCAGCCCTTCCGCTCTGCCTAGCTCTCCCCACCCCCTTCCATAACCCAATTCAGGTTTTTAAGTCAATGTAGATTCTCCAAGCACTTTACAGATGAGGGTTAGGGACCCCAGGAGGAGTACCCACCCCCACCCGTCTGCAGACTTGGCCACCATTCCAGGCCAGCTGGATTCCCCCGCCCCTCCCACCCCGGAAAGCTAATAGACTCACAGAGGATACCTTTGTCCACGAAGCCCACTTAACTCATAACCTTTCTCCTGCCTCAGTCTCCCAAGTGCTACAATGGCAGGCCTTTGCCACCGTGCCTGGCTGGCCTGGCTCTTGGATGAGAAAGCTGAAGCATGTGACCATGCTTTGGTCAGGTGGGGGACGTTCCTTTTCCTCACAAGAATGGACAGGCCTCCGCCACCATTTCTGGACACTGGCCTTGTTGTCTCCCTCCACACACCCACTTATTCCCCAACCTTCCTTCCCAATGGAACTTGGGGGACTATTTATAGATTTCATTTTTCTGACTGAGCCAGTAATGGTTGCTATCCTCTAGAAAAAGAAAAAAGAAACTGGGGTAGGTTGTAGGAGGGCAGCCCAGAGAGACACCCCTGTACCTCTTCTCTAGGCCCAGCCTGCAGCTGGGGATGGGAAGAGGGGTGCTGAGCTGTGATTGCATTAACCCCACCCTGGGGAGGGCACACTGCTGGTCCACATTGGCCCCATGGGTGAGAGCCCTCCCCTTGAGTTGGGGCTGACACAGCAGGGGTGAATCTTGGGGGTTTTTTTCCTCCACATTTTGAGATCTTTGTGATAAGTGGGATGTGTACCCACCCCTGACACCTGTCCACGTTGTCTAGACTCCACCTGTCCACGGTTCCTTTGTTCTAGGCTGTGAACCTGTCCTTGTCCTCTCCCCCACTGTGTGTTTAAACCTTAATGGTTTGGGATGTGAACATGTGTTGACTAGCTGTAAAGGGTTTTTGGGGTGGGTGGGTGGGAAGGGGATTCAGAACTGTAGAGGCCAAACGAGAATTCGGTTTGGTTTTTTCTATTTTTTTTCCCCAAAAAGAAAAGGGGTGGGGGGTAAGTGGGTGCATTTTTTTAAGCTGTCTTGAATACCTATTTAAATGTGTTTTGGGTTTTTGTTTTGTTTTTAGGATTTTTTTTTTAAAGCTGCCTGTGATGTCCGCTGGGTTGAGGGTAGAGGCCTCAGGCAGGAGCCCACCCGTAGTTCTCTTTTCCCTAGGACGACTTCCCCAGATAGCATTAGCCACCCTCAGGGGGAAGAATCCGGCTGTGGGAGATCCACCTCGCCCAAGTCTCCTTTTATTGAAATAAAATTTAAGGGGAAAAGAAAAACCTTACACGAGCACCGAATTTCAAATAAACGAAAATGAGACATAGACTCTAGCCCCTGCTTGCTCCTTTAGGAGTCTCCAGGCCCTTTGTCCAGCGAGTGGGATGCCCTGGTTCCCGTAAGTGGTTTCCCATGCGGTGTCCCCAGCTTGGGACCGGCAGGAAGCTGCTTAGGGCGGAGGGAGGGAGGGCCTGGCCACTTCCTGCTACCGAAGGCCGGAAGTCCCTTTGGGCGTGGGGCTGGGGCTTGCCCTGGGCGACGCTTTCACCCTCAGTTCCTGGCTCTGAAGTGGGCTGAAGACGGGAACCTGGGAGTCAGTACTGGGGCAGCTTCCCAGCTCCCAGGAGTGGGAGGCGTTCCCAGCCCAGAAACTGGGAAGTGCTGTGAGCGTCGCGCGCTCTGCCCCTGGCTACAGCCGGAGTTGCGCCAGCCAGAGGGAGTCGGGCACTGAGGTTTTCAGGGAGTTCCTTAGCAGGCTCTTGTGACCTGCCTCTCGGTGGCCACACCTGCGCATTCCACGCTGAGGATCATGCACCTCCAGGCCTTTGCTCCAGCCATGCCCCATCTGGGCACAACAGTCTCTGGTTACGCCCGGGAACTTGCCAAGGTGGACGCCCACCTTTTCCTGCCCCCATCCGCAAGCCAACCTGGCGATCCCCACGTCCCCCATAAGGTGCTTCTCGGGTGTCTCACCTCCATTCTTTGTGGCTATGCTGAGACAGTTACCTATCGCCCAGACTGTTAATTCTCTTAATTTTCAGTGCTCTCCAGACCTACAGTCACACTCCCATTTTCCAGCCCAGAAAACTGAGCCCCACCCTCCCAACACAGCACTGGGCCTGTGGTTGGAAGCTAGTCCTCGACCTGAGAGCCTAACTGGGTGAGAAAAGCTGCCTGGAACAACTCTTTAAGGGTTTTCTGCCCCTCCCTCTGCCCAGTCACCCCAAATCGTCCCGCGCCCACGCCAGGAAGGCGGATGTCCCGTCAAGCCTGATCCCTGGAGAGTTCATGGTCATTGGGCTCAAATGTTTGGGGACATCTGAGGGCACGGGACGTAGGTGAGGGTGGGAAGAACCCGTGTGTCAGGCCTGGGGGAGGGGCAGCTGCCCCTTGTAGGTCAGGGCTACTTGAGGGACCAGGAAGGGAGGCGCCTGCGTCACCAACCAGGCAGGAATCCGCCAACCAGGTCCACCAACAGGGTGAGAGATGTCCCGGGGACCTCAAGGTCTGATCCTTGAGATGGCTGTCCTAAAGGTGCATGTGTTTTGGGGAGTCTGATGTCACAACCTTGTGAGGCTATGACACGCCCAGATCATCGCATCAGTGCTTTCTCCACTCAGCTCATGCTCAGCGCGTATCGGACCAACAATCCCAGGGGTCAATCACCCTAGCCCCAAAGTAGAGGCCCAGTGCGAATGGCAGTAAGGAGAGGTAAACTGAGGCTCAGACAGCAATGGTTGCCGAAATCACAGAGGGGCGGGGTCGGCACTTCGCTTCCTTCCGCTCCCCCCACAACACCCCATTGAGGAAAAGGCTGAATGGGAGGGGGCCGCCCCCCGGAAACCCGATGAGATGGAAACGCGGTTGTCAGGGCAACACACCGGGAGAGGCTCCCAACGTCATCGCTGGGAGGGCGCCCATCCGCCCCCGCCTGAGCTTCGGCCCAGACTCCGCCCCCATAGAAAGGTCTCATTGGTGAAACCTCCTTTCCGTCTTCCTGAAGTACCAATAGCTCGAGGTTGCCTTTCTGGAAGCGGGACTTTAGCTGGCGAAGCCGTGTGCGCGAGCGCGGAGGCACAGCGGCCCCGCCCCGCTGCCTGCGTGTATGCAAACTTGGGGGCGGGATTCGCAACGCAAGCTTGACGGCCGCTGCTGGGCCTGGATGGAAGAGGGGGCGTCCCTGGGGGCGTCGCACGTGGACCCCCCCCCAGCACAGGTCCGCCACGAACACCTCGCTTTCCACACTGGCATTTCTTGCTGCATCAACTTCTAGTTGACTGACCTTCACTCGGTTTTCCTACAGTTCCTCGCCGCTTGGGAGGACTTGATGATGCAAGGAGACCTGTAGGGGGGCTTTGCGGGACGAATAGGAGTTTGCCATTGCTTGTTGGAAGAGAGATAGGTGTGTTGCGGCTGCAATTAGGTCAAGTTGTGAAGGAGTGGACGAGATAGGAAAAAGAAAAGCTGGTAAGGGCCTTGAAGGAAATTACCCCAAGTCTAGACTTGAGTAGATGGGGGCGGGGCACCTGGCCATGACCCTGGTTATAATCACCCTTTGGGAGGTGGAGGCAGAAAACAGTAGAACAGGTTTGCACTGCACAAAATTCCAATCATCCGGAAGAAGATGAGGGCTGATGGCAGAGATGGAGGATGGGGAGGGCAAAGATTTTAAAATGCACGCTCGCACTTTGGATGAGCAGAGAACAACTCCCCGGGTCAGGAACTCCAGGTCGCCATCAGCTGTCCTTGTCTGTGCTGTGGTCTCCTTAAAGAAGCAGGGGAGGGGTGGGTGGCGCACAAGTGTCATCTCAACACTCAAGAGACTGAGGTAGAAGGATTAATGCAAGGTCAAAGCCGGTCGGTGCTTATGCCCAGGCTGGCCTAGGGTGAGACGACGAAGGTAGAGGCTGGCGACAAGGAATGGTGGTGTTTGCCAGAGCCGCAAGAGGGTAACCTCGCAGATGGGCCGATCTCTGTGACCAGGCAGCCGGGGGCGGACAGAAAGAGGTCACTAAGGGTCGTGGCTTCCTGCCAGAGTCTGGAGTCCCCTAGGGGGAGGGGTGGTCACTTTCCAGTCGGGATCTGGGGACCTGACAGTAAGCTCTGAGATGTCAGAGGTCTGGAGGTGGCTCTGCGTGGGCAGCTAGGAGGAGCAGAACCCGAGGATGAGGCCAGAGATGGTACCCGCAGGGCACGCCGCCCCCGTGGGGCCCCAAACTGCTCCACCCTCCTGCCCAGCCTTGGGAAGGAGGCTATGCTGGCGACGGCTGGGCGTGGAGATCTTCCCTGCACTCTGATTCCAGCCCCACCCACGGCCACCTAGTCCTCCCCGGTGTCACGCGGGGCAGGTGAGCCGCTCAGCCTGCCAGGTGGGGGAGGAAGGCTGTCACCTGGAAGACTCCAGTTCCTCCAGTGCAAGGCTGGCTGGTTCCTTGGCTTGGTCCCTTCAAGGTTTTCTCTATTTCTGTCTCCATCCAGGCCCCTCTATTTTCGTCTTTTCACTGGCTGGCTCACCCCTTCCCTCCCCCACTTCCGCCCCCTTATTCACCCTTCCCCCCTCACATTCCAGCCTCCGCCCCCGCCCACAGACGTGGAGCCAGCTGCTGCTTCGGGTGTCCAGGGGACAGATAGGGAGGTGGGTTCTGCCTTGGGTCAGAGGTCCTCCCTCAGAACAGGCGAGGGAGCAGGAGATGGTGCCCCCAACTCTTCTGGAATGTGGGCAGGACAGGCCCTGACGGAAGAAAGAGCTCACCCCTCACCCCAGCAGGCAGCAGCAGACAGCTGTCATGGTCCACAGTACTTAAGCACAGCACCACTAACCAAGAGGCCTCCAGACACTCGGCGCAGCTGCATGGGCCAGGAGCATTTACTGAGGACTGTGGGCCAGGCTCCCATTGCACAACACCCCATCAGCCTCATCCAGGCACCACACTTTGATTCTGGACCATCCAGGGCGGTACATGTCCTAGTGAGTGTTCCTGGGTTATGATGAGGTCGGAGATTGCTAGTTCAAGGCTAGCCTGGACAATTTAGTCAGCTACCCCTACACACAAACCTGTGGCTGGGCAGGCTAGGTGCATGGCTCCGTGGTAAGTGCTGACCTAGCCAGCCTGAAGTTCTGTGTTCCCCACAGACAAGAAGGAAGAAGAGTTGGTGTTTGCCTTTTTTATTGTATTTTGTTTGGTTTTGTTTTTTTGTTTTGGTTTTGTTTTTCTTTTTGAGATAGGGTTTCTCTGTGTAGCCCTGGCTGTCCTGGAACTCACTCTGTAGACCAGGCTGGCCTCAAACTCAGAAATCTGCCTCCCAAGTGCTGGGATTAAAGGTGTGCGCCACCACTGCCCCCGGCTATTTTCATTGTTTTAAGTTGACTTTCATATGTATGAGTGTCTTGTCTGTGTGTGTACCATGTTCATGCCTCCCCCATGTCGGCAAGCCACGAGAGGACTTCCGATGAATCTCCTGGGACTGCAGTTACTAATGGCTGTAAGTCACTATGTGAGTGTTGGAGTCCACCCAGGCCCTCTGAAGAGCAGCCAGTGCTCTTGACTACTGGAATCTCTCTCCTGCCCCAAGAGTTGGGATATTTGCTGAGCAAATACTCAAGACACCCAGGACTAAAGGCAACCCTCCTCCCTCAAACGCAGCTACAGGCCAGCCAAGGAGAAGCAGGGGGGGGTGTGCCCTGCATTGCCTCTGGGCCGACTGCTGAAAAATAGGTGTGTTTGTTGGAACAGATGTGCCCTAAGAAAGTGACTCTTGTGTTGGCCTGTCATCCCAGCACAGGAGAGGTAGAGACAGGAGAATCAGAGTTCTAGGTCATTGTCCGCTACACATCAACTCGAAGGACAGCCTAGGCTTTCTGAGAGACCCTATCTCACAAGGACAAAAAGGAAAAATTTTGCAGAATCTTGCAAATCGCGAACAAACTGGGGCAGTTAAGAAGCAGCTCCAGAGCTGACGACCAGAGGAGACACGGCAGAGGAGGAGGCAGCCCAGCCGCCGCCCTTGACCTGGTCCCCATCAGACCCTGGAGGCTCCTCAGATCCCACTCACTTCTCAGATGAAGCAATGGGACCAGGGAGGTGCCTGGGTGCCGCCTACCCAGACAGCTGGGCCCGTGGGTTACAGCTGACCCTCTGCAGCTGGGTGGACAGGTGTTCCAGGGTGTCTGCTTGCACGGGGACCCTCCAGGCAGCCTGAGGTGGACAGATGCTTGGTGACCTGGGGATTTACGCACATGTGACTGTCCCTATGCAGCTAAGTACAGAGGAAGTACTGCAGACCACCAGCCTCAGGCAGAAACTTCTTTACTTACCTCTGTTTCCAGGGAGCCTATTAGTGTGTTACCCCTGCATGGGAGACCACACTGCTGTTAGATATGTGTTTGGGTGGGCATACTGTGAGTGGACAGGGTGGAAGAGGGGGGGTGGCTTTTCATACCCCAGGGATGATAGTGGTGGAGGAGGCCCTTGCTCAACAGCATTTGAGGTAGATGCCTTCCAACCCTTCCCATCCACCAGTTTGGGAATCCAAATAGGTCCGTTCCCAGGAGGATGAACCACTGAGCTTGCAGGGTTTGCTGGGCATCACGGTAGGGTGGCTGGTGGGTTTGGACATGGATACAGACCTTGTGAATGAAAGTGTGAGTGTCTCTGCTCCACACAGCCCTGCCCCTGGCTTCAGTGCAATGAATGGTGCTGTTTCCAGTCCCAGCTGCTTATTAAAGGCAGGCAAGCAGGTATGGGAAACCCATGAGGACCCTCCAGGATGCATGCGGTCTACGAGATACCAAAAGCATGTCGAGTTTGTGACTGTGAGCCTGATGAGTGTGCTGTACACATGTGTGGGTGTGCACGTGTACAGTGTGGCGTGTCATAGGATGCGTGTGCTGTCTGAGGCATCCCTCTGCTGCTCAAGGCCCAGGTCTGGGCAAGAGCCTGAAGGGCCAGGCCTCCCGAGCTTCCCATTCCCGGGGTGTGACTCAGGGCTGCGGGAGGGATGAGTCACAGGATTGAGCCTAGCCTGCCCTGGCCGCAGACCCCTTCCAGAAACAGAATGCATTCTCTCTGAGTGGCAGGGGCCAGATCTCAGACATCTGGAGCCTCCTAAGAAATCAGAGCCCACTCGTGAAAAGGCAAGCTTAACCCTTACAGCGGGCTCTGCATTCACTAACAGGGAGAGCCCAGGTGCCTCTGACACAGCTCTCTCAGGCCCACCAGAGAACATGAGTCACGCAACCAGGCATAGATGGCTACATTACCTCCAAGGTGCTGGCCCACCCAGTCACGCACACCCAGTCACGCACACCTAGCCCTGCCGTGAGCATCTGCATCCAGGTTGTGCCCATGTATGTTGGCGTCACAACACCCTGCCCACCGATCCTGTCCTTAAGGAACACAGGTCAGTCATGCAAAGATGACTATGTCCTCCTCACACATATCTGACAAACCCATTTCCTCTGTCCACAGGATCCAGATGTTTTCTCCAAATCCTTACCTTTCCATCTATGTCCCTACGGGTCTCCTGCCCACGTGGACACGTGTGCCACACCTGGCAACAGATACATAGGCTGCATCTTCCACTCTGGCACTGGTCCCAGAGGATCCTGGAACTGGGCGTGTTCCAGGTTTTGCCATCACGGTCCCACTTGTGCGCTCCCGCCGGGTAGAAGCCAGGTGCAGTGTCCCCGGCCCCCGCCTGGCCGAGAAGGGGGCGGTAATTACCGGGCCCCGGGGTGCCCCACACACACGTGCCTTTCATCCCGGGCCACGCCCGTCCCCAACCCAGACGCTTATTACCGTCTCCTGCCCGGTCATTAGCCTGGGTCCGGGAGGACCCGGCGGGCGGACGGGGAACCGGGGGTGGGAGGTGGAGGTGGTGCCCCTCATCCGTCTCTATAGCGACGCCCAGCAGCGGAGTCGGGTGCAGGGTAAACCCGAGATCAGGATTGACTGAGCTCGCCTTCTAGGGGTGCAGCTGACATCCTACCCGCCTTCGGATTTATGAAAGACACTTGGGATCCAAGACAGCCCCCACTGGGCGCAGATACTAGTGTCCAGATGGGCGACGCTGGGCCAAGTGCTCTGCCCAGACTCACAGGAGCAAACCTCGAGCGTGCAGCCCAGCCACCAGCGAGCTGAGCACGACGAAGCTAAACCAGCACTGATACTGGCAGTTCTGGTTTTTGTCCGTGATAACTGTCCACGATGGCGACGTCTAGTGGCCATAGCCTGGCCAAGCAGCTGGCGGCCTCCTGGAAAGAGGCGGGACATGAGTCCTGAACACTCCAGCCGAGGCTGTAGCGCCCTCTCCTGTCCTTATCGGGGAAGGAGCACTATTTTGATTCGCCCGTGGTTCAGGGATTCACAGTGTTGGTGGAGATGGGGTGTGTGTGAGTGAAGGTTTCAGCCCCCTTTAAAACCCCACCAAAAGAAACAAAGGATCATGGTGGCACGCTGAGCCACCTGCCCACGTGTTCACAGGAAAGTACACGGGAACTCACTTTAGACACAAGTAAACCAAAGGCGCAAGAGATGCAAGCTGAAGCGGTCTCCGCGGGTCACACAGTTTCATGCTTTTCTGGGGACTCGAAAATGGCTATGAGTAATGGTAGAGCCCGGCCCAAATAAGCTGGTTGGTAGTAAGCTTAGTAAGTGGGTGCTGGTTGAATGAATGAATGAATGAATCAAAAACTGAGTACGGCAATTCCCAAAACCAGGAACTGGAAGGTGTCAAAATGTGAGCCAGGCTAGGGGCCCAGCATGATCCTGGGAACTGGAATTACAGGGATCCAATTTCCCCTCCTGTGGGCACATAGTAGGACTGTTGCTTCTGGCTCTGCTGGCTTGTGGTCGAGAGGTCCCTGAAAGGCATGATCCCCTCCCCTCCTGGATTGCGCACATTGAGGGAGGGAAGGCATCTTGGTCTCTCAGCTCTTTTTAATAACTTCCTTGCGTGAGTGGCTGACGCGGCAGGCTGCTCTGACGGGGATAGGAGGGCTGCTTGCAGAGAGCAAGCTGCAGAGGGGGGTGGCCATGAGTCACCAGCTGCTGTCTAGGGGAAGGGAGCATTGAGTCCCTGAGGGGTCCTGGCATTCTTCTCCTGGTGACAGCTGGGTCACCTCGACCAACTTCATCTGAGGGTCAGTGAGTCTGAGGCTTGGAGCAGGGTTGGGATGTCTCAGTCTTCAATGTCTCCAGACTGTACTCTCTCCAAGGGGCAGTGCTGAAGTGTGGTTTTCCATCACTGAGATCTAGGGCGATGCCTGCACTGGCTTGTTCTTCACGAAGTAAGCTAAGCAGAAGGCACTGAAGTGAGAGGAGAACGGCCTTAGATGGGGGTTAGGATCCTTACAAAGGGGACTTAGGTTTCATGGCTCTCAAAACCACAATGGAGGGAGATGAAAATGTAGCCTGGGGTCGAGGGTCTGTCATCCCAGCTTCTTGGGAGGTGTGGCTACAGAGTTGAAGGGTAGATTGAAAAATGTAGGTTGTCTCAAAGGACACAAATGGCCTAGTGGCTAAGAGCACTTACTGCTCTTTCAGAGGACCTGGATTAAATTCTCAGCATCCACACAGAGGTTTACAGCTGTACCTCTGCATCCAGAGGATCCTGCACTCTCTCTTCTGGTTTTTGTCAGCGCAAGATAGGCACATGGTGCATAGATATTCAGGCAAAACACCCATATAAAAATGTATTTTTGTTTTGTTTCTCTCTCTCTCTCTCTCTCTCTCTCTCTCTCTCTCTCTCTTTCTGTGTGTCTATGGGGTGTGTGTGTTTAACAAGGCTAAGGATGTAGCTCGGTTTCCTCCCTGCTAAGAATCCTGCAGAGAGAGGCTAGGAGGCGAAGTTCAGGGATAGCAACCCTTCCATGGCATCCTTAAGATCCTGGGTTCTCTCCTAGAATACGCAGAAAATGCAGGTACACATAGAAAAGATGTGGCAATGTACAGGTGGTTGGGGATAGGCAGGAATCAGGGTTCAAATGGTATTTATAGGGCAGGTTGAGATTTGTAGGCAAACCGCACTGGGTGCAGGTAAGGTGCTACAGCAAATCTGAAGGAGGAGGGAATATTGACACTGTAGTTAATACTGAGATGGAAATGTTAGGGCTGATCTTATGGAGTGTCCTTGGGTCCAAAGAACTGTTAGGCAGCAGTTGTATTGGGAGGTTCTTTTGAACTAGGGTAATTCGGTGACTTTGGTTTCATGGGCAAGAATGGAGAAGAGGGGAGAGCAAGATGACTCAGTGGATAAAGGTGTCTGCGGCTAATCCTGAGTATTCCTTAAGACCCATTTGATGGAAGGAGAGACTTCAGAAAATTGCTTTCTGGCCTCACAAACGCGCCTCAGCTAAATAAATGTAATAAATTATTAAAAAGCAAAAAAAAGACTGGAGAAGTGTTAAGTCGATGAGTCAGGGTTGGAGCCATATTTGGGAGTCCCGTTGAGGTAGCAAAAGCTCTTTAAAAGCAATGTCTTGGAGCTCTTTGTTCCCCGCGGCAGGCCAAACAGACCGGGAACGCGGAAGTGGGTCAGCTCCGCCTCCAAATGCGCTGTCCCCGCCTCCTAGTCACTAGCAGGCAGGGAATGAGGCCTGGACACATTCCAGCCAATCAAAACACTCAGCGCCTCCGCGCGGACACGGGCGAAGCCAACGGAGTACCGCCCCTTCACCGAGGCGCATCTGCTGAATCTGATGCGTCGGATTGGTCAGCGCCGCGTGGTGGGCGGGCTCAGGGGCGTGGCTCCAGGGGTGGGGTATATCAGGCAGGACTCAGGCGCTCCTCCTCGCACTCGCGCGTTAGGAAGCTTGGGTGTGTGTGGCGCGCTGTCTTCCCGCCCGCGTCAGGGACCTGCCCGACTCAGCGGTGAGGGCCCTGGCGGCACCGGCTCTGAGGGGCCCGGGGCGGCGGGCGGCCTGTGACTCTCGGGCGAGGCGGAGCCGCAGCGGCACGCCCCTGGGACTTGGGGGCGGGCCCGGGTTGGAGTCCGCCCCGTCGGCGGCGAGGCGGGCAGCGGGACACCGGGGCCTCACGTTTCTCGGAGGGCGTCCTCTACCGCGCGTCACCCCCGAGCCGATGCCGACTTTAGTGGTGGGCTCTTTTTTTTTTTTTTTTTTTTTTTTGTAAAATGGCCGCCGCGATGCTTTGAAAAGCTTCGCTGGCGAAATGGCGGGACTGCCGAATGCCCGGATGGAATGGCGCAGAGTGCGCGCGTGGCGCATGCGCTCCTCCGGGGGCGGGGCGCGCCTACCTCAAAAGTCCGGTTGTTTGCAGATGTAGAGCTGTGTCGCGTGCGACCCTATTACTACAGCTGGCTCTACCTCGGTTTTCTCTTCCCTTGTGGTTCCACGTGGGGAAAAAAAAAAGCACATGTAATTTTGAAAGTTGCCCTTTTACATCCTAAGTTTGTTGCCCCCCACGTAGACTGACTGGTTCAGTAGTAGTATAGTGGACTTATTTTCCAAGTGGTTGGGTCCTGGTTGTCCCTAGCCAATAATGACATTGTTTAGATGCCACGCCCCCTTCCGATGGCCACGCCTCTTTGGCCAGCCTCCTTTCTTCCTTGAGTCCATCAGTGCAAAAACATTTCTCTAGTCCTTGGTTGAGCGACCTGTGTATCCCACAACTTGTCGAATTTTCTAAAACAGTACCCTAAAAGTGATTTCAGTAATGAAGCCTCTCTGGCCCAATAACTCTAAGCTAGTAAGGGTAGGCAGTCACTATCATCTCTGTCCCCACCCGCACACACTTGCAAAGTGAAGAAACTTATGCCATTCTGACTGGGTGATCCTAACCTTGGGGGTCTCTGGCCAGGTGTAATAAAGTGCCACTGCAGGAAAGGGACTAGGGTATCAAGCCCTAGAACTATCATTTAAGGTTAGCATCAGCTATAAGACAAAGTCTTCCATGTGATTTGGGATGATAAAAGCAGAAAAGTTCCCTGTGGTTTGAGACAGCGTGTAGCCCAGGTATTGGACTTACTGTGCAGTTGCATTTGGTTTTGGATTCTGTTCCTTTGCCTCCACATCGCACAGGCTAGGGGAGACGGGTGTTTGTTTGAAACAGTCACTCAGATTGTTCCTCAGTGTCCTTTTTCTCATTGATCTTCCCACTCGGTGACTCAAATGGCTGGATGAGAGGTGTAAAACCCCTCTTAAGGCTGAGGTTTCCCAGTAGGGCCATGAGTCACTACCCCCCCTCCCCCCAGGGCTCCTTTGTGTAGCCCTGGCTATCCTGAACTCTCTTTGAAGACCAGGCTGGCCTCAAACTCACAGAGATCTGCCTGCCTCTGTTTCCCAAGGATCAAAGGCGTACGCCACCTTGCCCAGCTATGGGTCACATACATACATATGTACATACATAGGTAAGGGAGGGAAGAGGCAGCTTTAACTCCCTTCAGTGACCTGCCTCATCCTAGCACTTACGCCTGTGCAGGGAGTTCCAAGGCCATCCTGGACTATAAAGGGAGGCACTGTCTTAGCAATTTTTTTAAAGACAAAGAGTGTGGGGGTGGGGGGGTGGCTCAAGTGTTGGCTCAATGGTTGAGAGCACTGACTGCTTGCCAGAGGACCCAGGTTCAATTCCCAGCACCCACATAGCAGCTCACAACTAACTTGCAAGATCTGACACCCTCATATAGACATACATGGAGACAAGACACCAATGCACATACATTCTTCTTTTTAAAATGTGCTATCTGGCTTCAGTTTCTGGAAGGGGTGGTGGTTAAGGCAAAGCAAACATCTAAAGTGTGTACACAGGCTGCCATGGCGTCAGATGAAGGCAAGCTTTTCGTGGGAGGACTCAGCTTCGATACGAACGAGCAAGCTCTGGAGCAGGTCTTCTCCAAGTATGGACAGATCTCCGAAGGTGAGACTTGGGGCGGGGTCACTGTGATGACTGTTGTCAGTTTCTGCTTGGGGCCAGGGAGCAGACTGCACAGCTAATGCCTCTCTCCTGCAGTGGTAGTGGTAAAGGACAGAGAGACCCAGAGATCCCGAGGCTTCGGGTTTGTCACCTTTGAAAATATCGATGATGCTAAGGATGCCATGATGGCTATGAATGGGAAGGTGAGGATCAGGTCAGCCAATTTAGCTTGCCTAGGCCTGGTGTGGAATGGGGCACAGTGAGCCTCTCCCTTTGTTCTGTAGTCTGTGGATGGACGGCAGATCCGAGTTGACCAGGCTGGCAAGTCTTCTGACAACCGATCCCGAGGATACCGGGGTGGCTCTTCTGGAGGCCGGGGCTTCTTCCGTGGGGGACGAAGCCGGGGCCGAGGGTTCTCCAGAGGTGAGTTCTGGGATGCCTTGGTAGCTGGTGGTGGGATGGCAGCAGGGCCAGGGACTCCCTGACTTTGTTCTTTGTCATTTACAGGAGGAGGAGACCGGGGCTATGGAGGTGGCCGCTTTGAGTCCCGGAGTGGGGGTTATGGAGGCTCCAGAGACTACTATGCCAGGTGAGCCAGATGGGAGCTTCAGGGAGGTTCAGCCTTGGTGGTGGCAGCTAGGCCTGGGCTGTGAGCAGACGGAGGGGTGCACCAGGCAAAGGGCAGGCTCGCACAGGTGGTTTGGTTTTGTTCTCTGCGGAGCACCCACTCTTGCCAGCTGCACCTGGTATGGTGCTGAGCCCGGGTGTCCTGTGTGTCCTTCCACAGCCGGAGTCAGGGTGGCAGCTATGGTTATCGGAGCTCGGGCGGGTCCTACAGAGACAGCTATGACAGTTACGGTAAGTCTGGCTCCAAGGATGCCACCTGAGTGGCTGCGGTTGGGCTCCGTGAACCCTTGTGTCCTCAGAGCATCTTGAGCCGCTCAGCCTGGGGCGCAGCTACCAGGCCTGCCGCACAGAACAGGGCAGGGCGCCAGGTGCATGGAACCCTGTGCCACCTCCCACGCGCGCGGGCGGAGCACAAGCTCCAGTGACTTTACACTGTCCCGCTTCTGTCCTCAGCTACACACAACGAGTAAAAGCCCTCCGCGTCCAGATCGTCCTTCCATGGCTGTAATTAAGATGGGGGAGCCTCGCTGATCGTTGTGTAGTGAGCACCTTGTTACCACTTTTGTAGTCCTTTCCGTTCTGACCCATCAGCAGCTTCTGACCCGAGATGGCCTCATGACTAGACCTGTTTTTAAGAAGCGCTGTCTGTTTTTAAGCATTCTTAAAAACGTTTTGGAAAGCACTTCAGATTGTACTGTTTACCATGAGCCATGGGTTTTTGTTTTTTCTAAATTGTCGGGTTGTGTGGGTTTTGGTTACTCGTTTTGTTTTTTCTAGTTTTTTGGTTATGTATTTTTTCTTTTTTTCCTTTTTTTTTTTTTTTTTTTTTTTTTTTTTTTGTGTGTGTGTGTGTGGTCGCCCATGAAGTCTGGCGCTCCACCCCTCCTGAGATGGAATGGACTCGATTTGAGCAAGCCATGGCCCTCCAGCTCCCCAGTCCCGCTGCGGGGCGCAGCAGGCCCTGCCCATCGGGCACATGTCTCAAGCCCGTGGGAGCATAGCAGTCCGGGAGGCTGTGGAAATGTTTATTTATACTGTCCTTTTTTACCGAAGACATGCATATTCCATCGATGTTGTATTCACAGTGGCTGAGGAATTCTTGTACGCAGTTTCTTTGGCTTCACGAAGCCGATTAAAAGACCGTGTGAAATGAATCTCGCTCTGACCAGTTCCCTTTCATTGCCGACCCTGAGCTGCGGCTCCGTGGCCAGCAGAGCAGCTAGGAAGGCAGGGCAGTGCGGCGGCGACAAGCAGCCCAGTGGGGACGGGAGGGGCAGTACCGAGGGGCAGCAGGGCGGCAGAGGCCTCCGCCAGTGCAGGGCCCGGTGCAGGCAGGGCCAGCGAGGCTGCCTAGCGGCTGCGCCCCGCCAGTTCCAGGCATTCTCTGCTAGCCTCCGAAGCCGCAGCCCTCGGGGGACAGACGCGAGCCACAGACCCTCCGACTGCCCGCTGCTCCCCCGCTAGCTCTGTGCAGCTGGCCTGTGCCTCGAGGTAACACCTTCGCTCGCGCTCCTGTCGCATCCCTCCGGTTTATAGCTCACTTGGACAGAAACTTAGGCTTGGGGTTGACCTTTGCTTCCTGAAGTCCGAGTCAGGCTGGTGGTACCTCCTGCCAGTCTTCCCGTGGCCGGCCAGAGCCACCGGACGCCCTGCCTTTGTGGGCATGTTTTTGTTCCTTGGCAGGCTTTAGACCTGCGCTGCGGCCTTTAGTTTTTGCCCAGAGTCCGTGAGGCTGTTGAGCGGGACAGAGCCGGGCTCTGCTCGAGGCGGGCTGCAGAAGGGCGCTGACGCCCTGGGCATGGCCACCTTGGGACGAACGTGGGCGCTGTGAGGGTGGGGGCAGGGAGGTAGGAGGGCGCTGCAGGCCCATGGGGACGCCAGGGTCACGCGCCTTTGTTTGGCAGGATGAAGGGGAGCCAACCTGAGCCATAGAAGGATGGCTGTGGCTGTGACACTGTGTCCTAGAGGGTTCCAGGGGCTCAGGAGCCACAGACGGCACACAGTTGGCCGGGTGAGTGCCCGAGATCAGGGCCTGGGGTCCTAGGATACTCTGGGTGTTCAGAGGGTTGGGGATCCCCCGCCCGAAGCTGGACTGGGCTTTCCCTGATCGATCTCTTCTTCCTCTTTCTTTCCAGGCAATTCCTGAGCTGGCACTGGCTCATGGGCGATGCAGGCTTCCTTTAGGAACAGAACGACGCTGGGCTGGCAGCTGGGCTGGCGTGGTCGCTGGGACAGAACGTTGCTGGGGGCCGGGGGTTTGCCTGAATAAAGGCTGTGACCCAGAACCCCCGACTGTGTGGCTTGGGTCCGGGACGTGGCGGGGATGGGGGTAACTAGGGCGCAGCGGGGAGGAATCTTAGTGCCCACCCATCTCCATAATCAGGCGTTAAGATGAACAACCCTGGCGATGCGCAGAGCATTGTGGGCGGGGCGGGGCGGGGCTGTGTGCACTTCCGCCTCAGCTTCGGCATGGCGCGGCGCATGCTGCTGCTGCTGCTGCTGCTTCTCCGGTGTACCACCCTGGGTTCAGCCGAAAACTCCAGCTGGCCGGCCGTGCCTCATAACCACACAAGCGGGGGGCTCCCGGACACGGGCTCCGCGGTGCTCCGCTTGTTCTACGTAATCACTGGGCTCTGCGGCCTGATCTCGCTTTACTTCCTCATCCGGGCTTTTAGGTGCGTTAGTGCGCCCAATCAGCATCTAGTGAGTCATTGGGGGGGGGGCGGGGGGGGGAATGGGCGGGAAGGCACGTGATTCAGGCTTCGGACTAGTTCTTGTTCCTGACTCTTTAATTGCGATTTTAAGGATGGGCAGCAGCTTCAATATGGCCATCCTCCTACCTCAGCTAGGCCTCTCTGGTGTTGTGACAGGGGTGCAAAAAACCGTGCCACAGTGCAAAAGCTGCAGAAGTTCTTTCCTTGGCTGAGGCTCGGGATAAAAGTTTTGCCTAACATGCGCAAAGCCCTGCGTGCCGGTCCTAGCACTGCGTGCTAATACATACCTGTCGTCTTGCCAACTGGAGGCAGGACGATCAGAAGTTAAGGGTCAGCCTGTGCTTCAAGACTCCAAAAAGGAAACAAAGCCTTTCATCTTCCTTTTTTTTTTTTTTTTTTTTTTTTCTTAGCTGCTATGATAGTGCCTTGTGCTTTAGTAGGAAGCTGTGGCTGGCAAGCCGACCCAATAGTGCCCAAACCCTACCTCCGGGCCTTTCACTGTGCCAAGAGTTGTAGGATTCACCTCCGGCAGGCGCTTTGAGGGCGGGGGTGGGAAGCATGGCATGGGTCCCATGGACTGGATGTCACCAGTGCTGAAGTAGTCTTTGAGGGTATTTGTGCCCTGCAGACTCAAGAAGCCACAGCAAAGGAGGTATGGACTCCTGACCAACACAGAGGAGAATGAAGAGATGGCCTCTCAGGACAGCGAGGAAGAGACTGTCTTTGAAACCAGGAATCTGAGATGGTAGGAAGGATTTCATCATTGAGACAAACTAGCAAGGGACCATGTCTCTAAAAGGGTTCCGGGTCTATCTCAGAGGTAGAATCCCCAGTGGGAGGCTGGGAGATTGCCAAGGAGGTGGCGTGTCAGTAGGGGTTTTGGTAGCTCTAATGGAAACAGATGCCGGCACAGAGTGTCCCAGCTGAGGACCACACAGGGAATGTGGCACCACAGAGGACAGAACAGAACAGCAGTGAGTTCGGAAGCAGCTTCATCAGTGTTCTGAGCAGGGCTGATTGTTCTGTCCTGGTGGTAGCTGGTGTAGAGCCAGGATCACAATAGACACTAGATCTGGCTTCCAAGGGCCCTGAAGGAGGTGGACACCAGCTTCAGCAGCTTCTGTGGTCTCTTCTTCCTACCCCGGTGGACCTGCAAGGGATATCATCTGTGGGCTGGGCTGGACGGGTTGGAAGGAGGCCCCTCCAGCCTCACCCCTCAATCCCTTGTCCTGTTCCTCTCCTTGCAGATGTTGAGATGGAGATGACAGGCTGCGAGGACAAGAGAGGACATGTAGTTCTGTGAGCTCTGATGTCAACCTTCCTGGAGGGAGCCCGCACAGGCCCTAGGAGGCTGCATGGGCCAGGACAGCATAGAGACCTCGTTGAGACTAGCCCACAGAGTTGAGGCCCCTGAGGCCAGGCCTCCCATAAGGGACAAGACCATCCTGTGATGAGCTGGGACGGAGCAGATGGACCTTGGGGTCTCTGTGTGCACCTTCCTGCTGCTTTGGGGACAATAAATGAAGCAGTGGCTTGGTAGCTTATCTGAGACCTCCCCCTGACGCCACACTCAGGTGTCCTGGTGAAGTGAGTGAGGGTGTCATCCCTGGCTGCCTAGGACAAGGCTCTCCTGTTCATGCCACTGTCTCTAGAGAGACTATTCATTTTTCAACCTTGTTCCAAGGCTCCAGCTGTGACAGCCTGGCTCAGTGTAGAGGCACTTATTGGCAGAGTTTCCCAGGAGCCTGCTGCAGCTCAGAATTAGCCAGTCACCTCCCTCTCTGGTTCTTAGATTTAGGGAAGAGGGACAGGGATGCCTAAGTCATTTTTAGTCTGAGGTCATAGACTCAGTTTTCTTCAGTGTTGAGTCCACTCTGCCTGGTCATAACAACTAATTGCCACCAGGTGGCAGCCACATACCACCTAGTCTGCCTCCCAGGAACACCCTCCCCCCCCCCCCACCCCACAAGTTACTCTGGGAATAGGTCTCCAGCCCCTCTATTGGTCCTCTTTCAGAACCCTCATGGTCTGAACTCCTTGTCCAGCTCCTGCCCTATGGGTACTCAGTCTTCATCCACTTCCAGATCCACTGACACTCTCTGGGTCCCTGAGGCTGGCTAAGCCTACTTAAGGAGTGTTGGTGTCAGTCTGGGTGTGACAGAGAGCCCTGGCCACAGCCCACACCTGTAGGTCTCTATCTGTCCCTTTTAGTGGCTGGGTTTTTATTCAGCCTAGGGTGCTCCCCTTGGGAAGCTTCTGAAGTCTGCATTTCCAGCTCTTACCCAGGGGAATCCAGAGCTCTCTGAGTCACAGATCTGGGGCCCCCTGTGGCCTTTTGGTCTTTCCTCATCTTTGTGTTGTGCCTGCTGGGATGGGCCTGGTTCTAGTCCCCCATACTCGATCTGGGCCCCTTGTCCCACAGCTCAGCCATTGCTGGAGCTTCAAAGGGCAGGATGATTAATGAGGTCAAGAGAGACCCCAGCCCCCCACCCTTGCCTCTCCTTGCAGGGAGGGTGGCCCCACCACCATCCTGTCAGCAGTCACTGCACCCCAATATTAGCATGGGTAATTGGCAGTTTCATCAAGGTTAATGCACTATTAGCCGGTGTTCTGCACAGCTGAAAGCCAGGAGAGCAAGCTCTGTCAGGCAGGATGGAAGCTGTGCCCTGGCCAGCCTGGGAGTGCCCGAGGAGTGAGTGTGTGCACCTGGAGTGGCTCCCAGCACCAGCACGCATACAGCAGGGCCAGGGGCTTGAACTCAAATTTTGTTGCCACCTGTACCCATCCTAAATCTGAGCCCTGGGCTGGCTCAGAGGCTTAGCAGGTAAAGCCACTTGCTGCCAAGCCTGAGTTTGATCCCTGGACCCACATGGTCGAAGGAGAGAACTCAGTCCCATAAATTGCCTTCTGAGTGCCACACCACAATACACAAAAAATAAAAAGCGAACTGTCTCCCAAAGCACCACCAAACCAGGCCTCTTGGTGGGGCCCCACCATAGCTAGCTAGCCGTCAGCTGCTCCACTGGGGACATGGGGACAAGTACATGTCACAGGACAATCACATCTTCCCTGGAAGTCAAGAGTTGACAGCTGTGAACCCACATGGAGCTCCACGAGGGAAAGGCAGGGGACCCAGGCACTGTAGTCCACTGTAGTCTGCTGGGACTCAGACAGTTTTAGTTGTAGGAAGATGGCTCGGATCATAGGGTAAACTATGGCCTGAGCACACAGTCCCAGGATATGGATGAAGGACTCAGGTATCCCAGAGCATATTTCACCTGAGGTGACTGAAGCCACCCTTAACCCTGGTAATTCCTGACCTTCATCATCGATGCTTGTCTCCATGGTAGGCCCCCACCTCCTACTATCTCCAAGGCAGGGTCTGATTTCCAGTGACCACTGACCCCATGGGCTGGGGCAGGATGCCTGGAGAGGGCACAGGGCTTCCCAGGCTCCCTGTTACTATGGTGGCTAGGCAGGGCTCCTGAACAAAAGGCCTTCTGAGGCCCTGCTCTCCCCTCATCTATGTGTCCTCAGGAGCGACAGGCGGGCTCCGGAGGTAGAGTGGGGGACAGCCGCCTTTGTTCCTGTCCTCGCTCTGCATCTGACCTTGAGACAACAGACAAGAACAGAAGGCAAAGCTTTCTGCTCAAATCCACTGGCGGCAGGCAGCTCTCAACTCGGTGGCCCCAGCATGCAAATGAGGCCTGGGGATGTGGCCTCCTTGCTAGGTGTCCTTGTGACTGGCCCTGGTGATTGAGAATCTAACAGATCAAGTCTAGCAGATGAGACTAACATCTTGGTCACCCTTCCCATTCCAAAGTGGGGTGCTCATGTCCCAGACAGGGCAGCTCCCCAACACTCACCTTTATGGGCAGAATGCTTAGACATGTGGCCCTGGGCCCGCCCTGAAAATCCCAAAACACCCTTGTTGGACAAGTTCAGGTCCCTGAGTAAAGCCAGTCCTGAAAGAGGCATGGGACAGGGGGGCGGTGCACTTCCAGGTCTGGGTAAAGATCTCATACCTGTGCCCACCCCGTGTGTGTTCGAGAGCACACATGTGAGCTCATGTGAACACACGTGTATGTGTGAGGCATGTTGGGAACTTGTCACAGAAGACCATAAATCTGAGTTCTACAGTACCATCCTGGCCTCGTTGGTCTCAGGTAATAATAATATTTCTCCCAGTCCATGCACAGAAGGACACTTTAGAATCCAACTGCTCTGGGGTTCCCAACACCAAGCACAAGACCCAGCAAATCAAAAACAAAACAGCAAACCCGTGTGGTTCACAGAGCTCTAATCTGGGTGTGCTCTCCCCTGGAGCATTCTTTCACCTGCGGGGGTTGGGGGTGGTTCCCAGAGTTCCTGAACTGACTCCCAGAGGTCTCAGGGGAAGACAGAAAGCTAGAAAAGGGTAACTTGGAAGTTTAGTTCTTTTCTGATGCAGTTTCATGTAGCCCAGGTTGGCCTCGAACTCTCTATGTAGCTGAGGATGACCTTGAATGTCTGATCCTCCTGCCTCAACCTCCCTAGTGCTGGGAGAGCAGGTGTGCACCACCACAGTGGTCTATGACTTCTTTGTTTTTTTAGACCAGATCTTACACTGTAGCCTAGGATGGCCTTTAACTCGCGTCAATCCTCCTGCCTCAGCCTCCTAAATACTGAGATGCCAGGCGCAGCACGAACAAGCACTTCGTTACAATCCGCACAGGGCGGGGCCACAGAGCGCGCGCACACACACACACACACACACACACACACACACACACACACACACACACACACACACAC
>JANHMN010000021.1:2105289-2127508 GCA_030674055.1 Rhabdomys pumilio | reverse complement strand
CACACACACACACACACACACACACACACACACACACACACACACACGCCCGCGCAGCGCTCTGGGGGTCCCCTTCCCGATGCGGGAGGCTAGGGCGGGACCCTGGGGATCCGCGGCAGAGTCTGCGCGAGTCTGGCCGGGGCGGGGCCCGGACTGAGGCTTGGAGGGTCCGGGGCGCGGCGGGAGGGGGCGCCCGCGACCCTCCAAGACGCTCCAGCGGGGACAAAGGCGAGGGGAGCCCCCGCGCCCGGGGAACCCGGGAGAGCGCCTTGCGCAGTGCACCGCTCGGGCCTCTGTCCCGCGCCGCCGCCGCCGCCGCTGCCGCCGCCGCCGCCTGGTTTCTCGGCGCCCGCGGTCTACGGCGGGGGCCGCGCGCAGAGGCGGGGCGGCGGATCTCCAAGCGCGCGGCGCTCCGCCCGCTCGGCGGCGGAGGCGGAGGCGGAGACGGCGGGGCCAGGCGGCGGCTGGAGAGCAAGGGAGCGAGCGCGGCGGCAGCACCGGGGCCATGGCGCCCGCGCAGCGCCCGCTGCTGCCGCTGCTGCTGCTGCTGCTGCCACTGCGTGCACGCAACGAGGACCCGGCCCGCGCCAACGCTGACCGCTACGCAGTCTACTGGAACCGCAGCAACCCCAGGTGAGCTGGATGGGGGAACCCCCGGGGACCCCAAGAGGCCCCAGCTCAGGGGGTTGCAGCGCACAGATCCTCTCCTGAACTTCAGGGGTGTCTAGTATTCCCCCCAGGACTCCTGGACTTTGGAGGAAGCCCTCCGCACCCTCAGACGCTAGAGTTCCTTCGCTGGACTTGCGCGGGAGACACCCTTGAACCCCTGGCCTCTTGGAGGAGGGAGCACCCTGGAGGGCTGAGGGTTTGGCAAAGATCCCTGGGGACTTCCCTTACATCCAGGGAATCCCGGGACATGGCTCTTTTGGGGAGGTTCCGAGAGTCCTGTCTTTGGTTCCCCAGATGAACTTGAGGAAGTTACAATATCCCCTTTCCACCCCTGCGTTCACTCTAAGGGGTACTCCAATGCCCTAGACACTTTAGAGGAACAGAGGGGATCCCAGGCACCAGAGAGATGGAGGTCAGTTTGAGGGGTGCAGCCTGGGCATATCATTTTCCACCTTTTTAGCTACTGGGGAAACTGAGGTGCAGGAGCCAGGAGGGGCTGCCTCAAGGTCATGCCCAGAGAACTGGAGCTGGAGACCCTGGTGGCCGAGTGCCCAGCCTGCCACACCCAGCAAGGCACCGGGCCCTGCCTGTCCAGCGGCACCCTGTGGGTCAGAACCTGCCAGGCACTGGGTACAGTCAGGGGACATAGCAGAAGCCACTGTTACAGGCTCAGTGCGAAAAGTTTACGGCCACTGACCGCATTCTGGAAAGCATTCTGGGTCATTGAAGGCTCTCAGAGGGGGTCTTGGGAGATAGGCTTTGGGGTTTCTAAGGCTTGAGTGCAGTATAGATCGAGATTCCCCATGTGTCTGAGGCTGGCCAGTGAGGAACTTAGTCGATGCATCAGCCAAGCTGCCCTGATCCATCAACAGAAAGTTGCATACAAGCTGGTCTTTGAGGCAAGCTGTGGCACAAGGGCCACCTCTGTCTCTCCGTGGGGGTGGGAGCTCTCTGTCCCCTACCATCAAGGCAGCGCTGGGGGGTCAGCTCCTTTGGGCTGAGGGCAGGGACCCCAGGTCATCTCAGCAACCTGGCAGGACCACCACTCAGTGGGCCCCCCACCCCCACGCCAGCCATCTACGCTGGTCACATGTGGGTTTGATTAACACTCGGTGGCCGTGCAGGGAGCAGGGGGAGCCGCACTTCCTTGGCCTAAGTTTTCTGGTTTTAGCTTGTGGAGTCTCTGTCCCCAGCGTAGCCTGTCCTTTGTCTGGAAAAAACACAGAGGATGGAGGGAGAGGGATGGAGAACAGGGAAAGGGGTCATGGCTCCCCTGATGGTCTTACTTGCAACGGAGACACGGACACAGAGCTGCAGCTGGAACCCTGGCTCTGGAAGGAAGGAGGTATCCTTTGCTACAACCAGGGTCCAGCTCAGACTTGCCACCTCTTGTTGCTGTGTATTGGGACAGGATGCCTCAGAGGACTGGTGGCTAGGCAGGTAGCAGAGCCAACCCCTAAGGTTGTGTGTGTGTGTGTGTGTGTGTGTGTGTGTGTGTGTGTGTGTGTTTGGAGGACTCCTAGGGTTCTTGTCTCTTCCTTGGGTTTCTTTCTGTGGGTGACTCTGCTGGCACCCCGCAGTGGGGCCTGAGGACAGATGACCACCGTACCCCAGCTTTACACACGACATTGTCATTGGCACAGCACATGGGGTGCTGCCGTGGAGTCTTAAGATTTGTTGGGTGTTCGTGGGTAGGTGATACAGGGAAGATTCAGGTTGGCATCCAAAGGGACTCAGTATCGGGGTACAGTCTAGGGTCCTGGGGTGCAGCAGGATAGGGATGACATAAAACATGGGGAATGCTGGGACCCTGAGCTTGAGTTTGGGTCATACACAAAAGACACTGTGAACAGAAGTGGGGGAGGGGTGGACTTGTTTCAGAGTGCCCACATCCAGGTAGGGTGCAGTGCCTGTACAACCAGGAGGGGCACACACCAGCTATGTTCTCTGCCACCTGGCTAGCCACACTGCCCCAAAGCTGTTGATTCCGTGCGCCATTCCCAGTGGTGATCGCTCTGCAGAGAAGCTCTTGTCGATGGAACCCTACATCCACCTGCCCGGGCACCCCTGAAAGCCCCTATCCAGGTCTGTCTGACCAGCCCAACAAGCTTATTGTCCTGACCTCTGCGGGTCTCTAGATTTATTTCCAGCTGTCTCCTGCTTGCCAGGACTGTCCAGAACACCCCTGGTACTAACCACTCAGCTCTTCTGTGGCCTGGCTGCGGCTAGTGTGGCTTCTGCTCCTCCTGCACCTGTGTTCATGGAGTCTGCAGTGGTCTGCGGCTGCATGCTCTCATCCACACCTCTGGGGGAACCCGGGATGTGTGTCTGCATGGAGCTGGCTGTCGCAGACTATGTGACACAGTGGCTCAAGAGGGGTGATTGTGTGCATGGTGTGTGTGTGTGTGTGTGCATGATTGTGCATGATTGTGCAAGAAAGCGTGTGTGCAGAGATTAGAGTAGGGGATGCACACACAGATCTGCATGTGACACGCATGTGTGAGTCTATGCTGTGTCGTGAGCCGCACCCATGTGTGTTCCTGGCTGTGTGGTTTGTGCAGAGGGCTGGACCGAAGACAGCTCTGCCCCCCAGGGCCACAGGTCCATCCACAGAAGTAGCTTTACCGGGTTCCGCTCTTCCCTTCAGACAGGTCATGAGGATCAAAAGCTGACTTCACATGAGAAGCCTGCTGTCCCCAGGTGTCACTCACCTCTGAGACATTACTGAACTTGGCCAGGCTCTGGTGGTCCCATGCCAGGTGACCTCCATGTGGGAGTAACAGTGTCACCACTGAGACATCTGCATAGGAAGATGACGCCCTTCCTGGCAAGAAAGCTTGTGTGCAGAGATTAGAGTAGGAGGTGCACACGCATGTGACATGCGTGTGTGAGTCTTTGCCATGCCGTGAGCCGCACCCAAGTGGTTGTATGGTTTATGCGGAGGGACCTGGACACGTGCTCTTCTTTGTGTTTCACAAGAGATTGTCCTCCAAGATTAGGGGTGCTCAGAGCTCTGGGCAAGGGCCTGAGGATTTGGGATCTGGGGATGTTGTGGGAGAGACAGAACTGTTGAGAGCCTGTGTGGACAATTAAGGTGTTCAGAGGGAAATGGAGGCTGAAGCCAGGGATAAGACAAATGTTTTCCATAACGGTAGAGCCAGAGGATTATTCTGCCCACTGGAAGGAGGCTGAGGCAGGAGAATTGCTATAAGTTCCAGGTCAGCCTGAGCAATATGAAACCCTGCCCTAAGATGGATGGGTGGGTGGATAGATAGATAGATAGATGGATAGATGGGTGGATGGATGGGTGGATGAATGGGTGGATGAATGGGTGGATAGATGGGTGGATGGATGGATGGGTAAGTTGGTGGGTAGGTCCAGGGCTGGGCTCACTGGGAAGAACACTCACAGCATGAAGCCCCTTAGTTCATTCCATCCCAGCACCACACAAAGCAGGCACAGTGGCGAAGGCCCGTCATACTAGCACTTGACAAGTGGAGGCAGGGGGATCAGGAATTTAGGGTTATCCTCAGCTGTGGTGAGTTAGAGGCTAGCCTGGGCTATGTGGGGCCCAGGTCCTCCCCATTTCTTATTCAGACTTGACCCCCAGTCTCTCCCAGGCCATCCATTGGCGGTCACGGCTCTCCAGCACCCAGAGCCCTGTTTTTACAGGTCTGACAGGTACCTCATGGGTCCCTCTGTCATGTCTCTCAGGAAGGGACATGGTCAAGCATCACCCATCATGGTCTGTCCTTGTGTGTTATGTCCAAAGGGAATGCTGCATGTTCCCCCTGGGCTTCAGGATCCATGTGCCTCTCATCAGCCCATCTGGGCCCCCAGGACAGATGTTGGCAAGATCATGGGGTAATCAGATTGCTTCAAGGAGTGGACTGCCTGTCTGTGAGGAAGAGGCTCCTCAAGGCAGTCACTGACCCCTTAGTGAGAAATAGCTCCATCTGCTTGCTTCTGTTTTGCTTCTGAGGGGGTTGTTTTGGGGATGCACACTGCAACTCACCCCTGGCCTCTGAGACACCCTTGCTGGCAGCACCCAGAGCAAGAATTGAGTACTGGCTCTTGAATCACCTGCCTACCTGGAACCGGGATTACCAGCACAGCAAAGCTGGTACAATTTTAGAGCCAAAGAGAGAAAGAAAAAGAAAGTGGCCCATTTATTCTTGTACTGTCTGGTAGGTAGGGCTAATCCCAAAGGTCTCCAACCCTTCTTGCTTTTATGAAATTCTCTTGTTCAAACAGCAAGCATGGATTGAGCACCACTGTATATAGGGTCTGGGTTGACTGCAGTTACAGATTAGGATGTAGAGAATAACTGGAAAATGGTACATGTGAGGGGTGTGTGTGTGCCTGTGCGTGTGTGTAAGGGACTGTTCTGGGCACATGCAAAGGTCCTGAGTGTAGACAGCACCGTGGAGCAGGGTGAACAGATGACACAGTGTCCTGAGGAGTGTCCTGGACACGCTGGGTCATATTCAATTACCAAGGAAAGATGAACAGAGTTGGGCCTCTGGGTCTGGGGGTCTGCTTTATATTTAGAAAAGCTCGCCATGGGTTTGAGGAGACCATGAGCCTGGCAGGCCTTTGCCAAGTGTCTGCAATTCTCTCTGTGAGCCTGGGAGGAGAATTGAGTTTTGAAGGGCCAGGTGTGTGTGTGTGTGTGGGGGGCAGCTGAAACTCCCATCCCCTTTGCAGGGAGCCAGGCCTCAGTTTCCCCAACTGTCCTAGGAGGTAAAGGAGCCTCTGGCAGCCTCCCGCTCCCAGCTACCAGGCTTTTATATGCTAATAACATTCTCACAGGGCCCCCCTCTACCCCCCTCGGCCTGCGTTTACATGACAGGGACCCGGGGGACACTTGGAAAGATCTGAGGGTTCCTGCTGCCTTAGCCTGAGGCAGAGATGGAAGGGGAGCTGCAGTCCAACCTGGCAGGCCAACCTCTGTCCTTTAAGAAAAGATTGGGTCAGGCCAGTCCCCCCATAGGACAGCTGGGGGACAACCCGGCAACCCTCAGGGCTGAGGCTCTGGAATCAGGACCGGGGCAGTGAGTGTGTGTGTGTGTGTGTGTGTGTGTGTGTGTGTGTGTAACCTGCTAGAGAGAAAGATTGTGTGGTGCTCCAGTGTCATCCCCAAGGAAGACAGTAGTTGAAGATCATTCTCGACTACTTATGGGACTCAGAGCCAGCCTAGGCTTCAAGACATTCTGTCACCAAAAAAGTGCACAGAGAAGGCGGCGAACACACCAGAGTCAGACAGCATGGAAGGTTGGCTTGATCCCCAGCTGCCTCCAAGATGGTTCAGCCTTGAGGGAGGCTGAGAGAGGGGAGTGGAGGTGTCCTCTGAGCTCTGCCTCCTTGCAGGGAAACAGGCAGGGATGGTGGTGATAGGGGACCCTGTCAGGTTGTGTGTGTGGGTGTGGACCTCAGGCCCGTCTCCTGCTGACCAGCCCTCCCGCGCAGGTTTCAGGTGAGCGCCGTGGGTGATGGTGGTGGCTACACCGTGGAGGTGAGTATCAACGACTACCTGGATATCTACTGCCCACACTACGGGGCGCCACTGCCTCCGGCTGAGCGCATGGAACGGTATATCCTATACATGGTGAACGGCGAGGGCCATGCGTCCTGTGACCACCGGCAGCGAGGCTTCAAGCGCTGGGAATGCAACCGGCCCGCAGCGCCTGGGGGACCCCTCAAGTTCTCAGAGAAGTTCCAACTCTTCACCCCCTTTTCCCTGGGCTTTGAGTTCCGGCCTGGCCATGAATACTACTACATCTGTGAGTAGCCCAGGCTAGCCTCCTTAACATATGGTGAAACTGAGGCAGTCTTCTCAGCTCTTGTCCACCCCATGTCCCATGACTGGAAGAAGAAGGACAGTGAAGTGGAGGAATCTCCATTTCTGAGTGTCTCCCAGGATGGCCCAGTGGGGAACAGGGCCTTGGAGCCTCCCAGGGCTATAGCAGATCCTGCATCACCACCAGGCTTTCAAGTTAAACCTCAAAAGGTCCCATTTCTTTCTTATCATTGTCATCTTTCCTCTTCCCCTCCCCCTCCTTTTAATTCAAGCTGGTGAGGAGGGGCAGGAGGTATTTAAAATGAAATCCTGAAATACTCGGAGAAATGATGTTTTGAAAGATAGTGAACATAATAATTCCTTCCATTCTCCATGACAAATATTTTTATTTTGTGCATTTTAATCTTCCAGTCCTGGCATGGGGCAAGAGTGAGCGTGGCTGACAGGCCATGAGGTTCTATCCCTGTGCCAGGGGTTGGTTCCTGGGCTCCGGTCTCCCATTCCAGCTGCCAAGGACCACCCTCATGTAGCCCAGGCTGGCCTCCTCTGCTGTGATGGCATGTGCATGCCCAGATGTTTTAGTTATTTGTGTGTTTGTGTATATACACGTTAACCTGTGTGCCCAGGTGGGCAGAGCTAGGGCTGGTGCTGGGTGTCCTCCTCTCCGCCTTTGTTCGCAGGCTTTCTCTCTGAACCTGGAGCAGAGCCAGTTTGTTCAGTGAGCCCCAGCCAGCCCCCGTCCCTGCCTCCTCAGCTCTGTGGTCATGAGCACATAGGCCCCACAGGCAGCTTTTCACGAGCGTGCTGGGGTCTGAACTCAGGTCCCGTCGCTTGCTCAGCAGCTGCTGTGCCCACCAAGCAGCCTCCCAGCTACTGCTTTGTCTTGTTCTTTTTTTTTTTTTTGCTTAAAACTTCACCTTAGGTCAGCCATGTTGCCACACGCCTTCAATCCCCGCACGTGGGAGGCAAAGGCAAGGGGGTCTCTGACTTTCAAGCTAGCTTGGTCTCCAGGACATCCAGGGCTGCATAAAGAGATTCTGTCACAAATCAATCTGAATGAATGAATGAATGAATGAATGAATGAGTGAATCTTACCCTGTCCTGCTGGTTGGTCTGAGACATAACTCAGCCTTTGGAGTCAGGCTTAGATGGAGGAACATAAAAGAGACTTCCAAAAAACATAGGGCACTGTGTCTGGGGTTTTAACACATGGTCAGGAGTTTTATGGGTGGAGGATGGAGCACACAGCCCCAGCACGCTGTCATTTTTTCCAGCTGCCACACCTCCCAATCTGGTAGATCGACCCTGCCTGCGGCTGAAAGTTTATGTGCGTCCAACCAGTAAGTGTCCTCCAGTATGGTAAGGACCCAGGTCCCCTCACCCTCCCTTTGACCCCATGAATGATCCAAAGAGCTGGGGGTCGCGCACTACCATCTAACACGAGCACATGTGCACCAAACCTGGGACCTTTGAGAGTGCATACCCTGGGCCAGCTGACCCCAGGCCGGCTGACCCCGGGCCGGCTGACCCCGGGCCGGCTAACAGCCTGTCCCCTTTTTCCCCACAGATGAGACCCTGTATGAGGCACCAGAGCCCATCTTCACCAGTAACAGCTCTTGCAGTGGCCTGGGTGGCTGCCACCTCTTCCTCACCACCGTCCCTGTGCTGTGGTCCCTACTGGGCTCCTAGTGTCAGGCCAGAGGACACCAGACCCACCCTGACCCTTTGACCTTCACCCTCTGACCTGCCACGGCCACCTCCGAGACAAAGTCCTTGCTGCTTCTCTTTCATGGTGCTGTCCTGCCGGAGGAGGTCATCCACCCATCCCTGGGATGCAACATGGGGTCCCATGGCCTGAGGAGGACACCCAGGCTGAGCCACGGCCGCCAGGGCCACCCAGTGTTGTTTGATTATGGTCAGAAAGACTTAAGGTTTTTCTTTTAATTTAATTTAAAAATTCCCTGACATTGCTGGTGACATTGGGAAGGGAACAAGCCACAGGGCTGAGGTGGAGCAGTCTTTGGCCTTCCTGGAGGGGCAGAGATCCAGGGACCTCCAGATGCCCCTGTTATTTGGGTCCCAGATGGAGCCCACCACGGACTTGCCTTGGGTTCCCCAGGCCAGACCAGCCTGAGCCAGGAAGAGTGCATGGTACCAGCCCCTCACGGGGACTCTGGGGGTGTCATCCCCCACTCTTCTAGCCACTGTCGAGCCCCACTCCCTCACCATCTCAGAAAAACCCTTTGGCCCTTGCAATCCACGCTGCCCCAGGCCCTCCACCAGGCACAACCCAGCGGTCTCCAGGCCCAGCCGGGAAGTCATTTTATTTCTGTAAATAGAAACCAGCAAGTGTATACTGTGATTTATTTTAATGTATTCTTAAGGACAGAATGGAAATTCTTTAAAAAAATTTTTTTGCCGACCTTCAATTCAAGAGGTCTTTTATTTTGGTGGGGGGGAGTGGGATGGACTTTTTAGGATAGAAGCAACACTTCGCAATAAACTCAAAAATTTTTTTTTTTTTTGGTCCGTTGGAGCCCGCCCCCTTGATCATGTGACCTAGTAATGTTTGTATAAAAAAAAAAAGTTAAAAAAAAAAGTACAGGACTGGAAAGGAAGGGAGCTACCTACCAAAAATACAGAAGGCAAAGGACCGAGTGAAGCTGGCCGCACCACACATTTATACGGATTTCGGATTTCTACCCACGTTTCCTCACTCTGTTTTCTATATATTCTATATAAATATATATTGTGGATGGCCGCCATGCGAGGGGTGGCTGGGGCTTTTCTAGGGGCGGGGGACGGGTGGCCCGGCCCCCTCATCACAATCAGCTTTGAAGTCTGTATTTTTTTATAATAAAATGAACAAACTGTAAAGCAGCGTGGGCCTCTCTGTTACGGGTGTGCTAGATTTCCGACGAGTGCGGGAGTTCCGGGGAGTCCCCCGGCCCCGCAGCTTCCTGCCCGCTCTCTCGGTTACTCACCGGGAGGGCCGAGCTTGAGGCGGGCCTGTCACCCGCAGCGTGGTGGCACATGGCGGCTGAGGCTGCTCGGGCCAGCGGTGCCTTCACCGGCAAACAAAAGAGCGCGGTGGGAGGCGAGACTGACACCGAGGTCGCCCCCGGCCTTTGTGCCGGCGAATGCACGATAATGGACATTTCTGAGGCTCAGTTTCCCCTTCTGACTCAGGGCTGTGAGGGCTGTGACGGGTTTAAAATGACTCTCCGAGGGAAGAGAGACCCGGGTCCCGGCTGAGCTCCACTTGGGCTCACGGGCGACAGGTGACCCGACGGCGAGCCCGGGATCCCGGCGGTCTCCCCTCGCCCGCGTGTCACCCGCAGCGCCCGCACAGTTAGCGGAGGCGACGCTCCGGGCGCATCAATTCAGCCGCGCTGGGCCCGGCAACGGGGGCCGCTTCCTAATGAGGCCGCGGACCGTACAAAGGACCTTGTGTCACGCCGCAGCCGGGCCGGCGCTGCCCACGGGGGCGGACCGACGGCGGACGTGGCCTTGGGGAGGCCCCGCTGCACCGAGGACCCCGGGAGCAACGCTGCCAACGAGCCAGGGCTCCAGAGGCAGAGGCAGGGGGATGTCTGCGTTCGTGGCCAGCCTGGACTACAGACTGAGACCCTGTAGAATGGAGAAGAGCTTGGCATCGAGGACCAAGCGCAAGCTGCAGAGCCTGTGCAAAAGCCGGGCCAGGCCATGCAAGTCTGTGACTCAGCCGGGGACGCGGACGCAGAGAGCCCTCTGTGTGCCGCTGTCCAGCCGGGCCCGGTGCTGGTGCCCGAGGCCGGGGACTCAGCAC
Organism: Rhabdomys pumilio; assembly: GCA_030674055.1. Lineage (NCBI taxonomy): Eukaryota > Metazoa > Chordata > Mammalia > Rodentia > Muridae > Rhabdomys > Rhabdomys pumilio. Next base: position 2,117,231 of record JANHMN010000021.1, on the reverse strand, counting down.
CTGTCCCCTGTTCTTCCGCCACGGGGCGCCCACACCCTCGCACCCCACCCAGGCGAGGCGCGGCGGCATCGGTATGCTGGTCCGGCGTCTTTGTCTTTTCCACCTGAAGCTTCCAGAGAGAAGCAATCTCTCTCCCGCAGCCCTTTACTGCCGCCTCGGTAGCCGCCGTGGACAGGGGGTGGTGGCGTGGGGGGACAGCGAGGCTCAAGGTCCCCTGGGACCCTGATGGCGGCTCCGACCCCGCAGCTCTCCCACGTCCCACAAACAGAAGACAGCATCCACCTCCTCCCAGCTCCCCAGCCCCCAAGCGAACGCCACGCCCTTCTTTTCTTTCTTTTTTCTTTCATTTTCTCTTTCTTTCTTTCTTTCTTTCTTTCTTCCTTTCTTTCTTTCTTTTTTGAAAACAAGGTCTCAGGTAGACTAGGCTGTCCTTACTATGTAGCCCAGGATGACATTAAACTCCACACCCCCAGATCCTCTACCTTCCTCTAACCAGTGCTTGGGGTAGCAGGTGTGTGCTACGCCCAGCTTGGATTTTTTTTCTTCCTCTTATATAACTAAATCTCCTTTGTGTGGATTCTTTTCTTTTTCTCTTTAGACCCTCTGCCCCGAGGGTTGGGAGCCAGGGAGGGCATCTTCACTCCTTTCTGCCACCTAGAATACATTTGGTACACAGTGAGCTCTCAATCGATGTCCATTGACTGACTGAAAAAACGTTGAATACATTTGTACAGGTAAAGCTGCATGATAAAAAAGAAAGAAAAAAGAGCATTTATTACAAATTGTATTGGGGAGGCTGAGGCAGGAGGCTGAGTTTGAGTCCAGCCTTGACTACATCGCAAGAGCTCCCGTTTAAAATAAACCTTTGCATGAAAAAAAATCAAAAAGTTAAATGAATAAATAAAAAATTCATACCTCTTGTAAAGTGAATAAGTAAAAATATAAAATTTAAAAACATTCCATCTCTCACGGTCAGAGCTCCCTGTAAGCACTAAGTGAGACCCTATAGTGTGCAGACATAATGGGGCCTCTCCTTCCCATCCCTGGCCTCTGTTTGGGCATCCGGGTCTATTCCATTGTCCTGGAATGGAGCTACGTGGGCCACCCAGACAAAGCCCGGAGCCACTAGGGAACCATGAATCACGGACAGTTGAGACGACTACCCTGCGTGGCTGTGGGGACACCCACAGACATGGGATTTCAAACCGCTATCCTCGGTTTCCCCTCAGGAGATGCTGCTCTCGGGTGGGAGTAGTAAACCGTCGTCGAGGGTGGGGGCGCGGCCATATGGGGTGGGGCGTAGGGGCAAGTGCTGGGTGGGAGGGGTGTGGCCTCTGAAGGGAGGTGTGAAGAAGGTAGAGTGGGCTAGCAGGTCTGGGAAGGTTGGGCCTTGGGTTTCTCGGCGCTGAGGTCCGAGGCCTCCTGGAGCCCCTGAAGAGAGCTGCACCCCCAGCCCCGGGTGAATAGAGCTTCTGGAGTTCTACAAGCCGCTCCCGCTGCACAGAGGACTTAGGCAGGGGTTTCTATTTATTGAGCCCAGGGCTGGAGGTAGGAGGGTGGTGGAAGGAGGAAGGACTGGGGACCAGGCTGCTCCGTGGGTCCTGCAGGCCTGGTGGCTGAGTAGGGTCAGAATCCCTGTCCCAGGCTCCCCTACCTCCACCCTCTACACTTACAGGCTCACAGACCAGTCTTAAGAGAGGGAGCAGGCCGGGCTCATGCCTTTAATCCCAGCACTTGGGAGGCAGAGACAGGCAGATTTCTGAGTTCGAGGCCAGCCTGGTCTACAGAGTGAGTTCCAGGGCATTCAAGGCTACACAGAAAGTCCATCTCAAAAAACAAACAAACAAAAAACAAAACACACACACACACACACACACACACACACACACACCCAGAACAAACCAGACTAGAACAGAAACAAAGTGATGTCTAGCTCCAGGTGCTCAGTAGATTCAACCTCTTCTCCCAGGAAAAGAGATGGCTGCTTTTCCCGCTGGGCCTCAGTTTACCCATCTGTAGCAGCCTAGACCAATTGAATAGTTGCTCAGGGAGGAGAGCTCATTCTGGGCTCCATGTGAGGACCCTGTTCATGACTTGTGGGTGGGTCCTTGGAGATTCCAGCCAGTGGGCAGTCCAGCTCTCACCTGCCCCTTCCCCCAGTCTTCCAGGCTAGAGGCAGTTTGGGGAGCTCATTGACAAGGGAGGACCTCAAGGGTCCTTTCTCCTGCAGATATGGGAGCTGGAGCCAGTGTGGGAAGTGACCCTACCAGGGAGTCTGGTGAATTTGGGGAGCACTGGTCCTGGTAGGGCTGGGCCTGTGCCTGTCCCAGTGTTGGCCCCGCCTCCATCTCACATCTGACATCACAGCCCAACTGGAGTTAAGAACTTATGTCATTTCCTCCAGCCCTGTGTGAGCGGCGCTCCTCACACGCTAGAGTGATGCTAGTGCCATTCATCACACATGAACAGGACTGAGGCTCAGAGGCCATGTCTGTGGCTTCAAGGGGAGACTCACAGAGATGTTCAATGGCACTTAGATAGAGATGGCACCATCAGGGACTGAAGCCTGGCTTCCAGAACCTTCCTTACCACCCACTACAGACCAAGTCCCTGGCTGTCTCACAGCTCTATTTTGGTAGTCAGCATGTACCTGAGAACATGGAGGGTTCTTCTGTAAGCTGAGTGGCCAGGCCTCGACCGACCCAGGTGTCCCTGTGTCTCTCACAAAACAAGCCACCATCCAGGAGCACTTGCTAAGTATCTGAAGTGGTGTTATGGGGGAGACTCTGAGTCAACTGCTCCCCAGAGAGGCACTAGCCTTGTTTTCCATCGTCCCCTCCCCTTGGAAGGCCAGGGACAGGGTTGGTAGCTGGCGAGGGAGGCTTCTCTTGGATGAGGGAGGCAACGCGGGGAGGGGGGGGCTCTGCAGGAGCCAGTGGTGCTGGCTGGCAGATCTTTAAATTAAAATACATATATACACTGGATAAATAACCCAGGCCCATATCCTGGTGACAGGCAGAATTAAGTTGCCTGGTTGGGGACCCGGCAGTGAACACTAGGACAGCATGCGAGGACTGGGAGTTGTAACCCGCTCTCACTCCTCAGCTGTCCCCCATTCTAATTGTCCAGCCTTCCCACCCATGTCCTTCCTCCTCCCTGCCAGGGACCTGGGGCACAGGCAGCGGGACCAGAATGACATCTGTGGGCTCAGGACCCCTGATTCCGGGTCCTAGGTTCTCCAGGGCAGGCATTAGGCAGGCCACCAGCCCTCGGGAGATGCTGCAATCTGTCCCTTTGCTTGCACAGACCCAAGGAGGCCCCTCAGGGGCCTCCACACAACTGCGGGGTCCTCCCAGCCCCACGGAGAGGGGCGGAGGGCAGGAGGGGATTTTTCAATTAGGAATCAGCTAATCGCCAGAGAGGGCCGCTCTGGGGCCCAGTGAATCTTTTCTGAAAACCCTGTACAATGTAAACTCCCGGACAATCCCAGGATTAGGCTATCGGGAGGGAAACCAAGGTGCGGGCTGGCTGGGGGATTAGCCTCTGGAGGAGTTCTGGAGGCTTCGGACAGAGCAGTCCCTGGAGATCCATTTTCTCATTGAAGACACCAGTTTTATAGCTGGGGAAACTGAGGCCCAGAGTGTGGGGGCAGGTGTCCTTCCAAGAACACCTTCTCCAAGGCAGCCAGGGGCTGTTCTTTTTGTTGGCTGTCCTTCCTTCGGTTTCCAAAGAGGAGTTTTGATGAGGGGTGGGTCTCTCAGCTTCAAACTTGTAGTATTCAAGAAACCAACACCATCCGGACCAGCAAGACCCTACAGAGCAGTAGGGGGCCTTGGGGAGCTCTAATCTTAGGGTCCCTGTACCCCAGTTGAGTCTGTGTGGCCCATCATGGTGTCCTGTTTGAAGCTACCCATGTTCCTCCCTGATATTGATAGTGTTAAAAATGTCCCTGCTTGCTAGGTTGGGTGCTGAATTTGATATCTGAAAAGGGATGGTTGTAGCCTGGGGGTTCCCGTGGGAACTGTGGCAGATAGGTTCTGACTGGAGGGGTATGTTTCCCCACACCCATGGGGGATGGACAGGGTGGTCACAAGGAGTGCCAGGATGGCTCTGCCTAGAGCTGGTAGCTGGGGAAGCCTGGGGGAGGTGCTTGGTGTGGGTTTGTTCTTTCCTTTTTTTCTTATTATTTTGGGGTTTCTCTTATTATTTTGTTGTTGTTTGGTTTGTTTGTTTTGAGAAAGGGTCTTATGTAGCCCAGGCTGGCCTCAAACTCACTATGTAGCTGAGGATGATCTTGCATTCCTGATTCTCCTGCCTCCATCCCCCAAGTGCTTTGGTGACAGGCTCTGAGTCACCAAGCCTGTTCTATGGGGGACTGGGGACAGAAACTCAGGGTTTCTTGCACTGTTCAAACTTCCCATTTGTTTGTTGGTTGGTTCAGACTCTATAGTCTAGGCTGACCTGAAACTCACAACAACCCTCGTGCCCAAGTGCTAAGAAGACAGGTGTGTGTTAGCATGCCCTGCTATTGAGGCTGCAGGGGGGGGGGGAGGGAAGGGAGGGGGGTTGATCTCTAAATGGTTCTGGCATTTCTCCCAGAATTCTCTGACCCCAAAGCCTTCCTGGAGGGCTGAGGGGGTTGTGTGTCTCAACTCTTCTCTCCCACATCCAGCCATGGCTGTGAAGTCACCTACCATTCCACAGGGTGGCCCTCCATGTATATGTAGTTCAGGAGCTGCTTCATTGATGGTTGGGGAAACTGAGGCCTGTTGATTAGGACTGTGTCTCCTGGCCTCTTGTGGGGCCTGTCTTCTGGCCTCAGGCCCAGACACCTTCGGAAACTGGTTGTCCAGATAGACAGAAAATGAATAAAGGCTGAGTGACTGCCAGAACTCATCAAGGCCCAGGACGAGACGGTCTCAGGCTCACCTGTGGCACCCCATGGGTGACCTCTGAGTCCAGGCCTAGGTAGGCTGTGTGGCCTACCATCACCACCATAATTCTCCCTGCTGTTCCCAGAGCCTGGTGGGGGTGGAGGGAGGCTTCAGGGTGTCGGGGGGCTCAGGGCTCCCCTACCTCCCCACCCCCAGCTGTCAATCAGGTCCACCGGGCCCCCTTCAAGTCGTCACGGCCCAGCAGTGGCCCAGGGAGGGATTATTCTGGCCTGTCCAGGGTGGATTCAAGTGGAACAGACGCTGACGAGCGGAACGCGCCCCTGCAGGCTGGTCTGCCCGCCTTTGTCCACTGGCTGGAACGGCCGCCACCTCCTCCCTGAGCCTGGGTGCATTGTGCATTGGGTCCTCCGTCATTTAGCTGAGGTCCTCTGTCTGCCTGGCCACTGGGGAGCATCCCCTCTGTGAGCCCCTTCTCCAGTCCTCAGCCTCGGTTTCCCCACCTGTAATGTGAACCCTCCTTCTGTTCCTTCCCTGAGTTGTCAGAGAGTGGAATGCAGGTCACGTGGGCAGAGAAGACTGTGGGAATATCCCAGAGCGCCCAGGCATCCCCAGGGCGCACCAACCGTCCTTGCGCTCCCTTGGCTTGGCTTTTGTTCAGGAAATTCGTGATGGCAGGGAGAACCGATCCCCTCACAGTCTGAATGGAGCCGAGGCAAATGCTGTTGACCCCTGACCCTGGCCCCCTAATCCCAGAGTAGAAACTGTCCCCCAAGAGAGGTCCCAGGAGATGATCTGGGTCTCGACCCTCGGTCCAGGCACCCAGGGGAGGCTTCCGGGTCAGAGTCTGTAGGCCTACAGAGGAACATGGCTGCCCCTTGGCCACGTGCCTGGTCACCCCAGCTGGGAGGCCACTGTGGGAAACTGAGGTACAGAGGACAGGCAGAGGCTGCAGAGGCCCAGATTCTGCCGATCAGGCAGGACCTGATGCCTGAGTGCTGTGTGTCAGAACCCGTCTGCCTTGCTCTCTCTTAGTCAGCCTGGGGACTTGGAGGACTCTCTTGTCTTTGAAGACAGCTTAGGGTCTGACTTCTCTGTGTCACCACACACCACTGGGAATAATCAGGACATCTTCCTGAACAGAGAGAGGGCACCTCTGTTCCTAGGACACAGGAAGGGCTTCCCACCTGTCCACTTCCTTTGCAGCAGGTCCTTTCATTGTTCTCGCAGAGGACCCGAGTTCAGTTCCGACATTGGGACATTAGTGCCAGGCAGCTCAGGACCTCTGTGCGGGCAGCTTCAAGGGATCTGACACCCTCTTCTGTCTCCATGGACACACACACACACAGACACACAGACACACACACACACAGACACACAGACACACACAAACACACATTTTTTTAAAAGGTATGGTAACCATGCATTTAATCCCAGCACTTGGGAGGCAGAGGCAGGTGGATCTCTCTGAGTTCAAGGTCCATCCTGATCTACAGAGTGAGTTCCAGGACAGCCAGAGCTACACAGAGAAACCTTGTCTCAAAAAAAAAAAAAAAGTTAAAAACCACAAACAAGTTAGAGGACTCCTTGGGGAAGCCACATACAAGAAAAAAAAAATCATTTCCTTAAGCTATGGAATGAATGAATGAATGAGCGAGTGAATGAATGAGTGTGGGGATATGGGGTGTGTCCTCCTCCCTTCCTGAAGCACCCTGTTCCCTGCTCTCTGGGTCCTCCCCCCCATGCGCATATTAAGCCCTCCTCCAGCACAGCAGGCAAGTGTTCGCATGCTCTGGTGCCTGTGGCTCCCCGGTGGGCTCATGTCTGTTCCACCCTGCTGAGCTGTTCCCCTCGATCAATTTCAATTTGGCCTGGTCTCTGCCTTGAAGCGGGACCCTTCCCTGGAGGGTAAGAAACAAGAGGTGGGGTAGGGCGCTCTGCTGTTGCTGAGCCTGTCTGAGCCTCAGTTTCCCTGGGTGAGGAAGGAAGGGTATGGGCAATCCCAGAGCCAGTCTTGCTGTTGCTTCTTCTCATGCTTTAAACTTTTGTTCATTTATTTATGATGGGACAGAGTCTTTATCTACATAGCCCAGCTGTCTAGAACTTGCTCTGTAGACCAGTCTGACCTTGAACTCACAGAGATCCTCCTGCCCCCGCCTCCCATGTGCTGTGATTAAAGGTGTGGCTACCATACTGGGTAGTCTTCTATTTATCATATGCCTCCTGTATGCTTGATTTTGTGCAGGGGGAAGGGATGGGAATCATGCTGTAAAAACTGAAGTTATTAATTTAAAAAAGGGGGAAAAGTGTTCTCAGAGGTGAGAACGGCACGTGCAAAGGTCCTGAGGCACCTGAAAGGCAAGAGGAGCTTGGTGCTTTCAGGGGGAGAACGGGAGGGGAGAGCAGAGGGTGGCACGCCGAGGTGACAATATGATTACTCACTGTTTGTCACTGTCAACGTGGATAGAGAGCCCGTGTGGGAAACTGAGGTACAGAGTGCCAGCAGCCAACCCTCCTCATCTCGCTGGGCCCACAAAACTGTTTATACCCATCTCACAAAGAGAGGAAATGAAGGGCCACAGAGGAAGAGTGTCCCTGGAGAAGGTCACAGAGACAGTGGGCTAGTGCCTCCAGCTTCCTAGACAAGAGTCTGGAAGGTAAAATGGAACCCAGCAATGCCCACTTGTCTCCTGGCCTGTGTGCCACCCGCAGTTCCAGTGGCCACTAGGTGGAGCGAGGAGGCCAATGGAGACCCAGCAGTGGTGGCCTACTTGGCTCAGGAGCCTCCAAAATACTGGCCATGCTAGTGGCCAGAACACTGAGCTCAGGCTTCCCCTGGGCCACCGAGGTTCTACCATGATACCTACCTGACAGCCTGTGTCTGCTGAAGGGGCCAGTCACTGCTGAGCCCAGCATGGCTGATATCCATGTGGCTGAGCCATAGTGAGACCAGGGAAGCCTGGAGTGCTAGGCTCAGTGGGGCATGTGGAATGGAGAGGCTGTTCTGCACAGACACACCCTAAGCGGAGATCGAGGCCAGGCTACTTTCTCAGGCATGGTTTCATTCATGCAGCATTTATTTGGCACCATCTGTATGCCCCTCTTAGAAATCTGTCTGACAGCCGGGCGGTGGTGGTGCACGCCTTTAATCCCAGCACTTGGGAGGCAGAGGCAGGTGGATTTCTGAGTTCGAGGCCAGCCTGGTCTACAGAGTGAGTTCCAGGACAGCCAGGGCTACACAGAGAAACCCTGTCTCGAAAAAACCAAAAAAAAAAACCAAAAAAAAAAAAAAAAAAAAGAAAGAAAGAAATCTGTCTGTCGGAAACAGAGAATGTCTGAGACCCTTCTCACTGTGGGGAGCCTGTCCTTTTACTTCTCAATAAATTTTGGAAAGAAAGAGGGAGGGACATCAGAAAGGAAGTTTAGGGTCTCCTGTGTAATGAGTGCCCCTGGTTCCCTGTATGTAATTACCACTTGCTGTCCCTTCCCTGTGCTGGCACCTACAGGTTCCCCTCTGTGTAACGGGGACCTCTGGGTCCCTACAGGATGTCGCCATCCCTGGATCCTTGCCTCTGGATTCCAAATCTCTATCTCAGGATCAAAGCACAGCTGTCCCGGCTGTCTTCTGCACAGGTGTGCACCCCATGTGTCACTGAATGCTGAGACCAAGAGCAGGAGTGTGTCAGTCTGTTGTGTTCACTGCTGACTGGTGTTCCAAAGTGCGGGTAGGATGCGTGGTATGTGGGTTTGTTCCACATGTGAGCCTGAGCCTACGTGGAGGCCAGAAGACAGCCTTGTCTCCTCACAGGGTATCCCTAGGAGCCCCACCCAGCCTGGGTCAGGTGGAGAAAAGTCTGCTTTTTGCCCCACACTGTAATAGGATTGGGACTTTTGAAGTTAATAGGAAATGGGAGAGAAGGCTCCTGCTTTGAGAATCCAGGGTGTAGGAATGGATGCAGAGGGCTTAGGGGGCCTTTGTGAGCAGGGTTGGGCTCCTTGTAGCTTCAGGCTGCTGTGATAAAAGAACCATAAAATCTGTGGTGTCAGGACAGTCCTTGCTTGAGACAGGGTCTGACTTTAGGAAAAGAAAGGGGGGAATTGCAGGGTGCTTACATGTGTGTGCATCTGCTGGTGTCTCCAAGCCCTGATCCAGGGCAGGGAGGTTCCCAGCCAGAATCCTCCAGAGAGGAACATAGCCTGTTTAGCCCTTCCCGGTCCACTACAACTAGGAATTTGGGGATTTTGTTTTCTCGATAATTTCTTTCTTTTATTTTTTATGTGCATTGGTGTTTTGCTTGTATGTCTGTCTGAGGGTACCAGTTCCCTGGAACTGGAGTTACAGACAGTTGTGAGCTGCCATGAGGGTGCTGGGAAATTGAACCAGGGTCTTCTGGAAGAGCAGCCTCTTAACCTCTGAGCCATCTCTCCTGCCCCGAATTGGGGGATTTTTAATAGTGATGGTTGACGGGGGTGCAGTTCTTGCTGTCCAGGGCTTCCATACCTCCCCCTAGAAGCGGAACATTGTACACAAGGTTTCTGCTGGCCAGGAGACACAGCACACGGGGCAGGGGAGAGTCTGTGTTCGTTCATTTTAGAGTCAAATATCTCTTGTTTTTAAAGATTTATCTTGATTTTGCCTATTTAAAAACATTTGTTAACTGGGAAGGGGAATAACATTTGAAATGTAAATAAGTAAAATAACCAATAAAAATTTGTTAATAAATTTACTTACATACTGTTCAGTGTGTGTTTTTTCATACAGGGTTGGGTCAAAAGACAACTTGAGGAAGTCAGCTCTCTCCTTCCAACAAGTGGGACCCAGGGATTGAATTTAGGCTGTTAGGCTTGACAGCAGCTCCTGCACCCACTGAGCCCTCTCAGAAGTTCTTCCCCCCACCCCCAAGACAGGGTCTCTCTGTGCAGCCCTGGCTGTCCTGGAACTCACTCTGTAGACCAGGCTGGCCTCAAACTCAGAAATCCACCTGCCTCTGCCTCCCAAGTGCTGGGATTAAAGGCGTGCGCCACCACCGCCCGGTCCAGGTCTTTCTCAATCACCCTTCACCGTTTTAATCTGTGTCATAGTCCCTCCCACTTAGCTCAGCACTCTGAAGCACTCCTGAGCTGGCTGCCAGTGAGATGCAGCATCTGCCTGACTCCATCTCTGCAGTGCTGGAGACTTGAACTCACACCCTCACGCCTGCATGACAACCAGCGTACCGGCTGAGCTGTGGCCAATCCTCCAAGCATGTGTGCTTTCTTAGTGATCTTTTTAAATTTCCAAATCGTGTTTCAGTCAACAGGGAAGTAGCCTGGTCTCGAGAGTCCTTAGTCACCAACCAGGATCCTGGTGCCAGTGTAGGACAGTGAGCTGCACAAGAAAGGTCTTGCTGCTTCCAGGACCTGGCTCTTTTACCACTGATGTCTTACTTGGGTCCCTGGATCCTGTCCAAGCCGGCTTGCTGACACATGTCTGCTCTTGTTGTATTAGAGATGTCCCCAGCAGCATACTCTCTACTGTCCCCAACAGTGCTCTCTGCCTTGTCTCCATTTGCCTTCCCTTTGTGACAGGGCTGCTTCTGCTGTACTCCAGGCAAGCTTAGAACTCACAGCCATCCCTCTGCCTCAGCTCCTATAGAGCTGGAATTATGTGTATGGGGCACCACACCTTGTTACATGCCATATTCCTTTTCTTCATTTAAAAACACATTTGTGCCAGGCAGTGGTGACACAAGTCTTTAATCCTAGTACATAGGAGACAGACGCAGGTGATTGGATGTCTGAGTTCGAGGCCAGCCTGGTCTACAGAGCAAGTTTCAAGACAGCCAGGGCTACACAGTGAGACCCTGTCTTAAATAAATAAATAAATAAATACCAAACAAAACTAAACCAAACCAAAAAACTCCACAACCAAAAAAATAAAAAGAGCTAAAATAATTTATTGATAATAAATATCGCAGGGCGGTGGTGGCGCACGCCTTTAATCCCAGCACTTGGGAGGCAGAGGCAGGCAGATTTCTGAGTTCGAGGCCAGCCTGGTCTACAGGGTGAGTTCCAGGACAACCAGGACTACACAGAGAAACCCTGTCTCGAAAAACCAAAAAAAAAGAAAAAATATATCATTTACTTTAAATTTGAGGTGTGAATTTTGCATAAGTCCAATATTTATCCAGACAAATTTTCTTTTATTTGGTGACTACGAGAACCCACATATTGTATTAGTCCTCTTTCCCTAGAGCTGCAGCCAGGTGCTCCCTGTCCGGGTCTGCCAGGCTCGGTACTGCTTGCCTTCACTCTCACAGATGGTCCACAATCCCTGTACCAGTGTCCCCATACACACTGGGTCCCTTTTCAAGCTACCACTGTCTTCCAGGTCTATGTCTGAATGGGAGGCAGAGGGAGACAGAGGAAACTGAGTCTCTCTGAGACCCTGCTCACCCCCACACTGTCATCTGCCTGTTCCCCAAGGCTTCCATCCCGACCCCACTGAGCCCATTTCACAGAACCACAAGTTGAGGTTCACAGAAATTAGGATAGGACCACAGACTCAATCCAGATCTGTTCTCTGAACCCCACATTTGTTCTCTCCAGGATACCCACAAGATGGCTGAAGGACCCAAGGAGTCCCCTGAGCAGCCCACCCAGGGCATCTTCCCAGGGGAGTGAGGCCACATCCTCCTTAACCCTTCATCTTTAAGCCAGCTATCTCTTGGCAACAGTCTTCCGGATGACCTTTGTGCAGGAAAAGAAAAAGGTGACCTTCCCTCCTCTCTGCCCAGCCCCTCTCCCATGGTTTGAAAGCTGCTGTTTAAACAATGCAGTAAGGCTTTGGAAGACACTGAGGGAGAACTTCCATCCCTGCATCTGCTCCTGAACTTGAAATTCCGAACGAGGACAAAAAGTGGGTCACCAGCCAGACACCCACACCTGGGCCTGCCAGACACCCACACCTGGGCCTGCCAGACACCCACACCTGGGCCTGCCAGACACCCACACCTGGGCCTGCCAGACACCCACACCTGGGCCTGACAGACACCCACACCTGGGCCTGAC
>JANHMN010000021.1:2086171-2098228 GCA_030674055.1 Rhabdomys pumilio | reverse complement strand
AGACCAGGCTGGCCTCGAACTCAGAAATCCGCCTGCCTCTGCCTCCCGAGTGCTGGGACTAAAGGCGCTAGTCCGCTAGTCCGGTTGTTACTTTTGTTACCGGGACCTCTATAGCTTGTGTTGTCTTTATTCCCTTTGTAACCAGCGATGACCTCGACCCTTGGTGCAGAGTGCTAGGGAGTGCTCTGTCCTGGTCATGGAATTTATAACGTGTGGGTGGCTGGCCTCACGTAGGCCTTGTTGGGAGAAAGGGGCTCCCACCTCCCGGGAGTTCTGCAAGCTTTTCTCACAACACCAGGGGACCTGTTTCCCCCAAACAGACTTGGACTCAAACCTGTCATTTGCTACAAAAATGTTTTCCAAAGGAAGTCAGGGTCAGCATGGGGGACAGTCACGTGCATGGGCTGTGTGGATTGCCTGTAATAACTTACTGTGGCTACAGAAGCATCTGGAACTCACCTGACAGGCCCCAGACTGTCACCCAGGCCTGCTCAATGGGCAGGAGCAAGAGGGATGGGGTGGGGGTGGGGCTGCGATGGAGAAGGAAGCTTTTAGATACTTGTTTGGACAGTAAAGTGATTTTCTTTTTCTTTTTTTCCCCCTTTGGCTTTCAAGTCAGGGTTTTTCTGTGTAGCCCTGTCTGCCCTGAAACTCCCTCTGTACATCAGGCTGATCTTGAACTCAAAGATCTGCCTGCTTGTGTCTCTAGAGTGCTGGCAGGTTGATCCAAATCTCTATGAGTTCGAGGCCAGCCTGGTCTACAGAGTGAGTTCCAGGACAGCCAGGGCTACACAGAGAAACCCTGTCTCGAAAACCAAAATAAATAAATACACGCAAATATCTGTTTGGGGGTCAGTAAGATGAGTCGGGGTAACAGTGGTGGCCGACCAGCTGTGGACCTGAGTTCAGTCTCTGGGACCTACATTGTCAAAGGAGAGAACTGACCACCCCCACATATGGGTGCACACACACTCACACTCATGCACACTCACACTCATGCACACACACTCATGCACACACTCATGCACACACGCACACTCATGCACACTCACATTCATGCACACACATTCACACTCATGCACACTCACACTCATGCACACACACTCACGCACACACTCACACACTCACACTCATGCACACACACTCATGCACACACTCACTCACGCACACACACTCATGCACACACTCACACTCATGCACACACACTCACGCTCATGCACACTCACACTCATGCACACCCAGAGGCACATAAATGGTTAAACCTCAAGAATAGAAACAAGAAACAACTGTAGCTGTGTAGGTCTAACCCTATTATGGAGGAAGACACATGGCAGGAGCCCAGAGAAGCTGTGGAACTGGAGCCGAGACACCTTCGGGGTGGAGCGATGCCGGGTCGTCTATATATGTTTCCCTTTTGACAGTGTCTCATGCAGCCCAGGCTGACCTCCAGTCTGCAAAGTAGCTGAGGTTGACCGTGACCTCCTGATATCCCTGCTTCAGCGTCCTCCGGAAGGACCAGTGGATGGGGTTCAGGGGGTGGGACCGAAGGTGGCATGCTGCCAAGTGAGTGCTCTCCCCACTGAAGACGCGGCCTCCCAGCCTCTCCATGAGCTTCCGGGTGCAGCTGGATGTGCTGAAACTGGTACCCACCTGCAGGACTCTGGGGTGACCAAATATTTCTCGTGGGTAGGAGGTGAGTTCAGCCCGTGTGGTAGAAACTCAGTCTGGAGGAACCTGGACTGAGGAACGGGCCTACCACCCTCCTCCCCATCAGAAGGTGCCAGGGCCTCTACTCAGTGTGGGGTCAGTTTCTACCACCCTGCCTCTGTCTTCTAGTCCACACCTGATGACAGAGTTCTGTCAAAAGGCCACCCTTTTCACTTTGTGACTGTATTTTTAGTGTTTTAATTTAAAATAATTAAGGGATTAGAGAAGGGTACAAGGGGCCATCCAGGACAGGCCTGGTGTGGCTTGCCTGTCATCCCAGCTATGACGCTGAGGAGAGAGGATCCACAGTTGAAGGCTCATTGGCACATTATTCTGCGCCCCCTCCCCCCACTGAGGGTTTCTCTGTGTAGCCCTGGCTGTCCTAGAACTCCCTCTGTGGACCAGGTTGGCCTTGAACTAGGAGATCCACCCGACTCTGCCTCCAGAGCACTCTAAAGGTGTGCGCCACCTTCCGCCCTGTTCACTAGCACATTTCAGAAAGATTTTGTTTTTTAAAAAAAATAAAAATGCAAAATTAGGACCGGGACTGAGGTCAGGGTAGGGGCGTGGTCAGGGTGGAGCCCCTGCCTAGAATTCCCCAATGAGGGTCTAGGAATAAAGTTCTGGGATTCCTCTAAGTTCTAAAACAGAAAGATAAAACCTCCGAACAAACAAACAGAAATGAAGAGCAGAATTGTCAGCCGGACCTCTGAGGGTGCGCACCGCTGCCGCGGCACGTTTGCTTGCCTGGTCTTCGCTTTTTGAAACAGGGTTGCTGGGCAGTGGTGGCGCACGCCTTTAATTCCAGCACTTAGCAGGCAGAGGCAGGCGGATTTCTGAGTTTGAGGCCAGCCTGGTCTACCGAGTGAGTTCCAGGACAGCCAAGGCTACACAGAGAAACCCTGTCTCAAAAAACAAAACAAAACAAAACAAAACAAAAAACAAAAAACAAAAAAAAAAAAAAGAAAGAAAAAGGTTTCTCTATGTAGCCCTAGCTGTCTGGAAACTTGCTCTGTAGATCAGGCTGGCCTCGAATTCAGAGATCTGCCTGCCTCTCTCTGCCTCCTGAGAGATGGGACTAAAGATGTGTGTTACTATGTCCCAGTTGGGTTGATCCTGGCCACATCAGAGCAGGCCAAGGACTGTGTTTCCAGACGACTTTAATTTTTAGTTAAACAAACAAACAAACACCCTTGGGTCTCCAGGCTTACTGACACATACCTTTATTCCCTGCACTCTGGAGACAGAGGCAGGTGGATTTCTATGAGTTTATGATTGGCTGGGTCTACATGGTGAATTCTAGAACTGTTATCGGCTATGTAGAAAGACCCAGTTTTGAAGCCTGCCCTCCCCCTTAAGAAAAACAAAAACCAAAAAATCCCCCAAACCATGGAGCTGTCAAACAGCAGCCCAGGAGGGGAACAGAACAGCAAACATGGTACTTAGGGTGTTTACAAAACACTTACAGCTGTGTTGTATTAAAAAAAAATCAGACAAAATCTATCCTGCTTTGGGAAGACAGGATACAGAGAAAGGTGAACCCCTTAAGGAGGAGAAAGAGTCCAAACCCTACATGTTGGGCTCAGACATGGGAGGGGGCAGAGGTGGGAGGGCAGTCCAGCAAATGCAACCCTTACTGACACCCCTGGGGAGACTCAGCTCCGTTCCATCTCAACACTGAATCCAGTTGAGACCAGCCGCCTCTTTGGTCAGCTGCTTAGCTCTGGGAGTGGTCCCCAGCCTCCTACTGGGGGAATTCTAGGCCGCCCTCCACAGAAAACTCAAGACCATTCTGGGCAACTTAATTAATCTCAGAATCAGGAGCAGGAAAGGCTGGTTGGTGTTGCTTGGTAATGAACCCTTTTGAAAACGCACAAGGTCTTCACTTGTTCAAGGAGGACTACAAACATTCCGGAAAATAGAAAAATCCCCCTATAGCTAGTGTATTTTCTTTCTTTCTTTCTTTTAAGATTTATTTATTTTAATGTATATGAGTGCTGTCACTGTCTTCAGACACACCAGAAGAGGGCATCAGATCCCATTACAGATGGTTGTGAGCCATCATGTGGCTGCTGGGAATTGAACTCAGGACCTCTGGAAGAGCAGTCAGTGCTCTAACCACTGAGCCATCTCTCCAGCCCAATGTATTTTCTTATAGCTTTCAAGTGAGATTTGGGGGTGACTTAGAGTTTTGGGTTCTCTAAGCTGATGCTGTCATCGAAAGGTCACTGGAGCTTTTGGGAAATACAAGTTATGGGTGGAGACTGTCTGGAGGGAGCGTCCAACAAATGAGTAAGTGTGAACCTAGCCACTGGGGTAGGGGACAATGAAGGAAACACAGGACAGCAAGTGAGGAAGTCTCAGGGAAGAACAAGGCAGCAGAAAAAAAAAAAAAAAAAGAAAAAGAAAAACAAATCCTAGCAGGAGAGGGTTTTTGTGTTTTTTGAAATGTAAATGACACTCCCAGAATTGCCTAATAGTTAAAATGAAAGACTTAAAAGAAATAAATCAAAGGCAAAAGGATGGAAACTGGCTGGGGCCTAATCCTGGACTGTGCTGGGGTGGCTCTGAGGTGCTGCTGAGGCTGGGGACCAGGCTGGGTTCTTCTCTGTGAGAGGACGCTGCCAGAATCACAGCGTCACCGAAGCCTTCAAAGAGAGCCTTGGAGGCCAGGGTCACTTTCTGAGCGTCCGACTCGTCCCCAGCCCTCAGTCCCTTTCTGATCCTCCCGGTGCTCAGCTGCGGGTGGAGAAGCATCCCACACTGGGGAGGATGCCTGGCTTATGGGAGTGTTTTTCAAAGGCCTTTGTTAGAAACACCATGGAGCTGGGAGTCTGCCTGAGTTAATACTGGTGCACTGCAAACACACGGTGGGATTGGCAAAAGCGAGGGCATTTGTCTGCCTTTTCTGTTCTCCACATGTTGATTTGTTTGTTTTCTAGACAGGATAGTATAGTATAGCCCAGGCTAGCCTAGAAATTGATGTTTAGCCAAGGCTGACCTAGAAACTCCTCAACCTCCTGCCTCAGGAATGCTGAGTTGACAGCCTAGCACTCTACCCACTCTACCCACTGACAGTGCCGTTCAAATACAGTCTTGTTCCACACCCCTGTTGCCCCAGCCCAGACCCCCAAACAACACAGACTGTTGACTGGAAGCTTACCCCAGGTCCTCAGTCTTGCTGCCTGAGTCCTGCCTCCTCTATTGGCTGGCTTGGGAATATCCTGAGCCTTTTTGCCCTGGCTGCACTAGGTGTTTTTGTCCCTAACTCTCATGCTGCAGGCATCCCCTGGCTACAAAGGTCCAGGTGTGAGGGTCAGGTAACTAGGGGAGACTGCTGACATCCATCCCCTCAGAAAAATGACCACAACAGACAAATGAGGAAAGGACAAGGCAGGGATCTCTGTAGAGCCCCTTCATCCTGGTGGTCCGGCTGTGCAAGGAGGGATTACCTGCAGTGGGTGCCCTTGGTGTGCAATGGAGGATGGACCTCTGGGCTGGAGAACCTGCCTCCTGTCCTGGGCTCTGGGAGCTGATGGGACCTGGATGGAAATGGAGGCTGGGAAAGGCTCAGCGTGGAGGGAGAACGGAGCTGCTGCTTTAACCTGAAATGGTACAGATGGAATCCGGAGCTTCCACACAGTATGCAAGAGTTCTGCTGACCTCGGGCCAGCCCTGTATTGTGGGATTCTAGGCAGTGCTCCACCCCTAACCATGCCCCAAGCCCCTCATTCTAGGAGGGGCCCCACCCATGACTACATACCCTCCCAGACATAAATTGTGTCCTCAAAGCTTCCAGTCACAAAATACAAAATTGGGTGTGGTGGCACCTGTCTTTAATCCCAGCACTGAGGCAACTGGAATTTTGTGAGTTCAAGGCCAGCCTAGTTGAATTCTCAGCCAGCAAAGGCTACATAATGAGACTCTGGATAGAAAATAAAAAGCAGCCGGGCGGTGGTGGCGCACGCCTTTAATCCCAGCACTTGGGAGGCAGAGGCAGGTGGATTTCTGAGTTCGAGGCCAACCTGGTCTACAGAGTGAGTTCTGGAACAGCCAGGGCTACACAGAGAAACCCTGTCTCAAACCCCTCCCTCCCCCCACAAGAAAAAAAGAAATAAAGAAAACAAAAAAGAAATAAGTCCAGGTCTTATACAATCCTTAGAACCTGTGACTTTGCTGTGTTCAAATTTTTATAACATTTATTTGTACATGTGCCAGTTAGGGGTGGGTGGGTATATCATGGCACAGCAGTCACATGGAGGCCAGAGGCCACTGCAGAAACTAGCTGTCTTCTTTAACTGGGCAGCTCCTCATGTTTGGCTGAAGCCCCCTCACTGAAACATCTTATCAGTCCTGAATGTGACTGTATTTTCAAATACTTTTGTTATTCAGGGTTCTTTAAAGTGAAAGAATTTATAGAATGACTTTTTTCCATGTATATAGAAAGGGGATTTTGGGGGAATGATTTACAGGCTGTGGTCCAGTTAGCCTCTAATGATGGCTGCCTGTGAATGGAAGGTTCATGAAGCTGGAGGTGTCAGCGGGTCTTCAGTAGACGCTGGCAATCTGAAGAAGTGGGCTATGATGCCAGTGGGGGTCAGGGGAAGCAGGCAGGGACACTTCCTTCTTCCACATCTCTACAGTCTTCCAGCAGAGGGTATGGCCCAGATCAGAGGTGCAGTTTCCCAGCTCAAAGGATTCGGATCATCCTACTTCCAACTAAGCAAAAATCCCTCCCAGGTGCCACTCAGTTTTGGGTTTCACTTAATTCCAGACGTAGTCAGTCAAGTTGACATGGGAGGCAGAGGCAGGCGGATATCTGAGTTCGAGGCCAGCCTGGTCTACGGAGTGAGTTCCAGGACAGCCAGGGCTACACAGAGAAACCCTGTCTCCAAAAACAAAAACAAACAAACAAACAAACAAACAAAAAAAAAAAACAAGGCCATCTTTGTCTAAAGTGTAGCATCCTAACTCCATAGATTAATGTCATGTTGAAATAAGGGGACATCTGGCACAGACCTAGAAGCAGTGTGGAGCAGAGGCAGGGCCTGAAGTGAATCAGCTACTAGTCAAGGGATGTCTGCAGCCCCAGATCTCACAGGTGGCAAAAACTTTCCCCAGGCCTGGAAAGGAGCTATAGTCACAGAGACTAGTCACAGTTAGCAAAACCACACCTCTGCTAGAGCCTGAGGCAAATCACAGTCAGCTGCTTCGCACAGTCCAAAGCAGCCCCCACCCACACCTACAACAAAACTCATTCTCATAGTATGTCTGTGGGTTTTTTTTTTTTTTTTTTGGTTTTTCGAGACAGGGTTTCTCTGTGTAGCCCTGGCTATCCTGGAACTCACTCTGTAGACCAGGCTGGCCTCGAACTCAGAAATCCACCTGCCTCTGTCTCCCAAGTGCTGGGATCTGTGTGGTTTTTTTTTGTTTTGTTTTTTTGTTTTGTTTTGTTTTTTTTTTTTTTTTTTTAAAGAAACCAAGATTCCAGAATTCTAATTACATCTTGGTATTTGGGATAATGAGATAATGAGATAGCAAATTTCTCTTTGTGACATGTCACTATGGCATCCTCAGTGTTAGTTGTTCTAAGAAGTCCGACCGCAGCTCAGAACAGACCACTCCAGACCACATGGTTCCAAGGGGGAGGAGGTTTATTCAGGAGATAGGGCAAAGGTGGGGAGAAGAAGGTGGAAGGATAAGAGAGAAGTAGAGGCCGGCCATGACCATGTGGAGAGAGAGGAAGGGGAGAGGGGACAGAGAGGCAAGAGGGTAAGAGAGAGGGTAAGAGAGAGGGTAAGAGAGTAAGAGAGTAAGAGAGAGAGAGTAAGAGATTAAGAGAGAGAGGAGGGGGCAAGCAGCCCCTTTTATAGTGGGCCAGGCCTACCTGGCTGTTGCCAGGTAACTGTGGAGGTGGAGTTTAGACAGAATACTAACACCCAGGACAGCGCTGTAACTTGGGTGGGGCACCCAATAAACATGTCCGCGGAGACATGATGTCACTGATGTCACCCTGATTTACGTGTCATGAGGACTGACATAGATACTGAGCCTCACAGCTAGTTTCCAGGGAGGATTGCTCAGTGGTCTTCAAGTGTCAGGGGGACAGAAAACCATCTTTTGTGGTACTCCAGGACTAGCTGGAGGGAGAGGCAGGCTGATGCCTGAGGCAGGCCTGTGAGCACACAGAAAGCTGGCCCAGAACTTGGCCTAACAGCGCTTCTCAACCTTCCTGATGCTAACCCTTCAGGACAGTTCCTCATGTTGTGGGGACTCCAACCATAAAATTATTTTTGTTATTTTCTAATTATAAAATTTATAATTTTTAAATTCATAACTGCAATTTACTATTGCTATGAATCATAATGTAAATATCCATGTTGTCACATGGTCTTAGGTGGCCCCTGTGAAGGGGTCATTTGACCTTCAAAGGAGTCACGACCCACATGTTGAGAACCATGAGTCTAAAACGGTTAGGGTTAGGGTTCTTCTAGTCAACTTCCTCAAGTTTCTCCCTTCTGTGGAGAAGCATGGAAATGTGGGGACCCCACCCAGTGGGAGTGGTGCTTATGTACCCTTATTTCTACAGCCTGTACCCTGTGCGCAGCCCTCTGCTCCCTGGGGAGCTCTGGGAAGCTGCAGTGTAGGTGTTCACACTGAGGACTGCAACTGAACAGACACTGATAGTTCTCCTGGGGGTTGGGTGCTCCCCATCAGAAAGCAGTCCTAGTGGAAGTGACTCTTCCCCCAGCGGATGCCGGGTAAGGGCTGCACGTGTGCGGCTGGTACAGTGGGGAAGGCCTTTGTGAGGGAGCCCATGGCTCTGCTGAGCACCCCACAGGGCTCAGGACACCTCACCCTAAGCCTTCCTGGGTATTTTTATAGACCAGCTATGAATTCCTAATATATAGGCCTTTTTAGGCTTATTTATTGTTGTTGTCATTATTAGTATTTATTGAGACAAGATTGTCTGTTATATCCCTGACATGTACTCTGTAGACCAGGCTGGCCTTGAACTCAGAGATCTGCCTGCTCCTGCCTTCTGAGTGCTGGGACTAAAGGTGTGTGCCGCCACCACCACCACGCCCAGCTCATGTTTTTTATTTCTTCCAGTAAGACAATTACTGGGTAATCAATGCAAAAGGAAGGCCAAAGGCCAAAGACTGAAGGAAACAGCCAAGGGCAGTCAATGGGACCAGCAGCTTAGAGGCCAGGATGCACTGTATGACGCCAGGATGAGCTGCAGGGCGGTGCAAGCCACTCACCCCAGTGCTTGTGGGTGAGGCAGGAGACTACCTGAGTGATGACAGTCGGGGCTACAGTCTGTGTTTCAGAAACACAGAGACGCTGACTTCAACAAACTAAGGAAACCCAAGCAAAACAGCTGGGTTTAATCCCAGCACTCACTTGGCAGAGGGCAGAGGCAGGTGGATCCCTGTGAGTTTGAGGACAGCCTGGTCTACACAGTGAAACCCTGTCTCAAGTTAGCAATCCTCCACCCACCCACACCCATGTTACCAAGAGCTATGCATGGTGGCACATGCTTGTCATTCCAGCTCTGCTGAGGCAGAAGAGTCAGCAATTTAAGATTCAGCGCACACACACACACACACACACACACACACACACACACACACACCAGGAAGAAAACAAATGGCAGGGAGCTATGGTCCCATTCTCAGTTCCATGAAAACCGGGCATGGTGGCACATCCCAGCACCAAAGATGGGAAGGCAGCAGTGGGAGCCCACATGAGGCACTGCGCACCCCTAAGTCTCCAAAACATATTTTGTGTTTTAATCACTCGCTGGTGTTTCTGGAGTGCTCATAGACTCAGGGTGTTTGGAGACAGGCATGTGTCACTTACCTGTATCCACAGGTGAGTGGATGTCAGTCCAGGGCTGGCTCGAGCAGGGCCTGAGTCCCATCGGTGTATTTCTCTTTCCTGAACAGGTCCAGCTCAGAAAAGGTGTCGCCAGCCCCACGCTGCAGCCCCAGGGCCTGAGCTCAACACGAGGGTTGGTCGCATACCACCCCATCTGTTCCTGGCTCTTGATCTCAGGGCCTGCCTCTCAGAGCTTGGCTAGCTCTGTCCTGTGGAGGAGGCTGGCTGTGTCTTTGCGGCTCCTTTTATCTCCTGTCCTCCGGGCCTCCCTGCTACCCCCAGGACTAATTAAGGCATTTTCCTAAACAAGCCCGATTGCATCTCAGAAAATGAGTTCTGAAGCCAGCTGGTGACGTTCCCTCCCTCCCCTATCTTCTGTCATCCAGAGTGAGTGACTGGGGGTACCTGCGACGTCCCAGGAATGAGGAGGTGCAGGCTGATGGTTGTGTCCAACCCAAGAAGCAAGCATCCCACCTGTTACAAGGTTGGTACCGAATGTCCCCAGGGCTCAGTGGACAAAGACAACTAAGGCTTTTTTGTTTTGTCTTTTATTATTTTTTAGTTTTATTTTGTGACAGGGTCTTAATTAGCCTAGGCTGGCCTCAAAATTTACTCAGGAGCTAAGGATTGCCTTGAACTCCTGATCCTTGAATCCCTGCCTCCACAGCACAAGTGCTAGTATAATGGGTGTGCTCGAGAAGCAAGAGTTGGCTCTTTTCCAGGCCGGGAGCCCAGACAGCTCTAACCACTGAGCTTCCCTCCTGGCAAAGCTGGAGTGAGAATCTCAGCTGAGGAGCTGAGACCTGAAGAAGGTGTTTGCCAGACTGAGTCAGGATGCAGGAAGGACTGAGGCCCCGTGCTGCACTGCAGCCTCAGTCGTATTTACACCCTACAAACGGCCAAGGGGATGTACTCTTTCTCCCACCTTTGCTAAATAGTGTGTGTGTTAGTGTGTGTGCGTGTGTGTGTGTGTTCGCATGTGTGTGCGTGAGCATGTATGTGTATGTGTGTGTATGTTAGTGTGTGTGTGTTTCCATGTGTGTGTACGTGAACATGTGTGTATGTGTGTGTGTTAGTTTGTGTTCGCATGTGTGTGTGCGTGAGCATGTATGTGTATTTTAGTGTGTGTGTATGTGTATGTTAGTGTGTGTGCATGTGTATGTGTGCATGAGCGTGTGTGTATGTGTGTATGTTAGTGTGTGTGTGCACATGTGTGCATTTGTGTGTGTGCATGTGTGTGAGTGTGTGTGTCTGTGGAGGTCAAAAGGGGACATCAGGTCCCTGAAGCTGGAGTTACAGGCTGCTGTCGGCTGCCTGATGTGCATCCTGAGAACCAAACTCAGGTCTCCTGAAAGAGCAGCAGTCCGCACTGGTAACTACAGCTCCACCTCGTGTGTGTGTGTGTGTGTGTGTGTGTGTGTTCATGTGTGTGTGTGTGTACGTACGCGCGCCTGTTTGCATGCACGACTGTGTGTTCACATACACACGGAGCCCAGTGTCAGCCTAGGCTGGCCTGCCAGCGTGCTCCACGCAGAGGAGGCTGGGTGAGAGGGGGGCACGCGCCATCACGGATATCTGGCTTTTCTCATGGGTTCCCGGGACCGAACTTGGGTCCTCACGTGTGCGTAGCTGGTGCTGTCGCTCCTGAGCCACCTCCGCAGACTCTTCGTCTCTGTTCACTGCTGAGGGCCGAGCCACGGACTCACGGAAGCCCGCGCACAGCTAGGCCAGGACTTCCGATGGCGGACGCGGAAAGATGACACGGGACTATCTAATCCCCTCTACCCACGCAGCAGCCCGACACCCGAGACCCGTGAGGCCGTGAGGCGACCTCGGGGGCCTGGGCCGCTCCCCACCTCGGTCACAGAGTCACAGCACCGGCTGCACTGCCGGGTCCCCGCTCAGCTCTGTAGCTGTCCAATTACAAGTGCGTGCGAGGCTAGCCCTGAGGCAGGAGAGTCAGTTCGTAGTGGACAGGACAGGCCGTAGCCGAGGCCTGACCCGGTGCCGGGAGCGGCCAGGCCGGTGGGCGGTTGGTTCACTAGTGACGGACCCACGCACACACCACCCGCCCGCCCCACAGACCCGCGTGCGCACACAATGGTCTCAAGGATCCACGCACACCAACGAACCCGCACACAAACCCGCTCCACGGACTCGCGCACTACTCACCCACGCACACATGTCCCCTCCACCACTCACAATCTCCAAGCTTATGCAGACCAGTAATGTGTGGTGACAATGTGACAATTTTCACTTCCTGAGAACTGAATTAGCGGCCTGTAGCACGCACACCGCTCCTGTAGCACACACACCGCACGTGTAGCACGCACACCGCTCCTGTAGCACACACACCGCTCCTGTAGCACACACACCGCACCTGTAGCACACACACCGCACGTGTAGCACACACACCACCCCTGTAGCACGCACACCGCTCCTGTAGCACGCACACCGCTCCTGTAG
>JANHMN010000021.1:2037078-2085716 GCA_030674055.1 Rhabdomys pumilio | reverse complement strand
ACCCTGTAGCACACACACCCTGTAGCACACACACCCTGTAGCACACTGCCCCCTTTGGCAGTGCTGCCAGGAGACCTTAGAACCGCCTTAGAGCTTCCCGACCCCGTCGAACTTGGGACACAGACCACCATGCCAACGAAACTCGGTGCAGGCCTGTGGCCAGAAACTAGTTCTCTCTCCATCTGTAATAAGCCTTAGGGGCTGGAGAGATGGCTCAGTGCTTTAGAGCACGGACTGCTCTGCCAGAGGTCCTGGGTCAAGTCGCAGCACCCACGTGGCAGCTCACAACTTCCTACAGTACTCTAAGATCTGACACGTTCACAGACACGCATGTAGACATCAGTGTGCGGAAAATGGCAACAATCATTTAAAAAAGGAGAAGTCGTGACACTGCACAGGGGGCGGCCTTGGTGTCTTAGTTAAGGTGTCAACCTCTCCTGCAGTGGTAGCACACGCCTTTAATCCCAGCACTTGGGAGGCAGAGGCAGGTGGATTTCTGAGTTCGAGGCCAGCCTGGTCTACAGAGTGAGTTCCAGGACAGCCAGGGCTACACAGAGAAACCCTGTCTCGAAAAACCAAAACACTGTAGACAGTCAAACTGGAAGCTTCCAGTTCCAGAGAAGTCCATGGAGGTCCTGGATGCAGCCGCTCCCTCTCAGTCGCCGGCTACGCTGGGGACCTAGGCAGGAAGTCATCTCACACCCTATTTCCACTCCAGGACACGGCCATCCTCACTGGATCGCCCCAGAAGCTGGAAGGTACTAGAAGTCTGTCAGGAGCTCGTAAGGCCTTGTCTTCCCAACCCCCTCAGTCTTCGCACCGCCGCTCACAGGCGGGAATCCGACTGGAAAACGGAGCCGCTCTCCCCCTCAGGAACCACCACAGGCTGTGGGAAAACTGGGGCGTGGACTACGGGCTGAGGCGTGGCCTAGTGAGGCCGCAGTCGTCCGTGGGAGGGACCAAGACGTGAGCTCCATCTTCTTATTGGCCAGCAGTGGGGGTGGGACTTGGAGCGTGCCTCGGGGTCTACCCTGCCTCGGGCCCAGGGGGAGCCCTCGCTGGGCACTCCGCAAGTTGGGCAGGAGGGAAGGCGGTGGAGGGCGTGACCGGCGGGCCGAGGCGTGGCCCACAAGAAGTCGCGCGCTCTTGTGGGGCGGGGGCGGGGCCGAGGCGCAGGTACGCGGCCCCCATTGGGCGGTGGTGTGGGCCGGGCTCCTCGCCGCTGTGAGGCAGGCCCCGCCCCCAGCCCGCGGGGATCTGCGCGGCGGCGGAGGCGGTGAGCGCGCGGGCTTGCGGCGGCGGTTGGCGGGCGGGTTTCCGCCGTTGGGACCGCCGCGGCCTGGTCGCTCAGGCTCGGACGCCGCGTCAGGCGGGCTGGGGGTGGGTGAGCCCGCTGCGGCCTTGGGAGGGCCGGGCGGGGCGCAGGCGGAGAGCCTGGGGAAGGGCGGCGGCTGGGCCGGACCAGCTGGGCCACGTGCGGCCGAGGCCCTTGGGGGCTGAGAACCTCCAGTTTCCTGCTGCGAACCCTGTATTTCTGACCTGAATCCCCTTCTCTGCAGCCTGAGCCCCCATCCCTGCCGAGAGCCTCGTATTTCCGGCCTGATCCCTATCTTCTGCAGCCGGAACCCCGTATTTCCGGCCTTATACCTCTCTTCTGCAACCCGAGTTTCCTACCTTATCCGCCCTCCCCTTTTCAGCCTGAACCGTGTCCCTGCTGAAACCCCGAAACGCCGAGTTTCCTGCTGGAAACCCCGTATTAACCCATACCCCAACCTCTGCAGTATCAACCCAACATTTCCCCACTCGATGCAGCCTGAATCGTGAATTTACTGCTTGGTACCCCGTTTCTGCAGCCTGAATCAGTGTCCTTGCTGAAAATTCTGAATTTCCTGCCTTCTTCCCTTTGGACCCCCTCTCTGCAGTCTAAGCCCCCAATTTACTGCTCAAACCTTATCCCTGTTGTGGACCCCGAGTTCATGTCAGACTCGCAGTCTCTGTGGCCCACACTCCCTCCAGCCTGACCTCCCATTCATTGCTGTAAACCCTGTATCTCCTTCTGAATTCAAGTTTCTGCAGGGGGAATCTCAGTTCCTGTATGAACCCCATCTTTGCTTCCTGAACTTCCCCACCTCTGTGGGCCTGATCCCTGCTGCAAACCCCACCTCCTCTACCTGACTCTACCTGAACCTCCTCCCTTGCAATGAACCCCATATTTGCTGCCCAAACCCAGTCCCTGCTACCTGAGTCTCATCTTTTGTTACCTGAATTCCTATAACTGCTGCAGTCCTTGTTGCCTCCTGAAACCCACCCTGCTTTAATGAACTCCCATCCTTGCTGGGAACCTTGTTCCCCCAACTCTGCTGCCTGCAATCTCTCTGGAAAGCCTCTCCTGCTTCTGTGACCCCTTCTACCACAGAAACCCTCGTTTCTGCTGGTACGTGTCCTTCTTGTCCCTGTTGCCCTTCCTGCTGCTTTGGTTCCCCTCCCCCATCTTTCCATTTCTGTCCATTGCCCTAGCTGCTTCTGCCAGAGGTGTCATGTCCATGGTGTGAGCCCTGCATCTGTCCCTGTCCTTCCAGGGAATGGGGTAGCCATGAATGTGCAGTGTCTTTTGTGCTGCAGCCACCCTTCAGGCCTGAGGCGGGGAAGGTTGTGAGCTTTGCTTGTTCCAAATGCATGCTGCTGCTGTGTGTGTGTGCCCTGTCAGAATAGTCTGCGTGCAACCTTGAGGAGGGAATCTGTTGAGTTTTATTTACAGAAAACAAGGCATTTCCTCAAATTCCAGGGCCCTGCACTTGTCTGTCACCTGGCTTTTTGCCCAGTGTCTCAAGGCCAGGCTCTGAATTGACCTGTGTCCTAGAAGCTGTATGTGAGGCTAGCCTCTGCCATCACTAAATGCAAGCAGCACCTTTCTGAAGCACATTTCGTTGCAGGGACCTTTGGCATCAGTCAAGGCCTGTAGCACCGAGAGCCCAGATACTCCTTTCTGAGTCATGACGGATGCCAAGTATGTCCTCTGCCGATGGGAGAAGCGATTGTGGCCTGCGAAGGTGACAGCCCTGATTCTCTTAATTTTGGGAATTTGAAATGACTTTTGGTGACAATAAAGTCAGTATTAGGCTCTGTTTCCTCAGAGTGACTCTGAGGGAGCTGAGCCTGAATGCTTGGCCCCCAGATCTGCTGGCACGAGGCCCAGGCTCCCTCTGGTCCATGGGGTTTCGGTCTGGTGCTTAGGAGGCCCTATATCCAGAATTATCTTTAACTGTTTTTCACACTAAGGAAAAAAAAAAAAACCCTAAAAAAAAAAAAAAGAGTCAGCTATAAAAAGACTCAGAAAGCTGTGGCCACAGGGAGTGCCTTGCCAGGAGCCCCAGACAGGGAATAACTATGGTGTTCAGGGTTCTAGCAAGTCAGCAGGAAGTGTGAGCAGCTCCTGTCCCTGTCCTGGGAAGGCTGTGGGCTCAGGGCTCAGTCTGTGGCTGAGTAAGAGGAGCTCGGGTTTCTGTTAAATCTGTGGCTGCCACTCGGAAACGGCTTGATACTGTCTGTTCTTCCACCGCCATGACAAGAGTTCTTTTTTTTTTATTTTCCTTTTTTTACACTTAGGTTTTGGCCAGAACTGAGACTTCAGCAAAAAACAAGAGAAAAAAGGAATTCTTTCTAGATGTTCAAATCCTCTCGCTAAAGGAAAAGTTAAGTGTGGTTTGTTTTGTTTTTTCCCCCTAATACTATCTTTCCCCTTCTGTCTGAGGTTTCTGATAGCTCCTCACAAAAGAAAGAGAAGCCTGCTTCTTCAGGGCTTTTGAATTTCTCTGCTTGCTGTTTTCACACTAAGTGTCTTGTGGGGGGGACAATAGATTTTATTGTTGAAGGTCTTACTACATGAGGTGCAGGGATCTGCAAGGAGTGGGGTCAAGGGCAGATAGATAGAAATTATTCCCAGGGGTCCATCCTGGGCTCTCCGCTTCCACCACGGACTTGTTTCTGATCTGCCCGTACCAGGCCCACTGCTCCACTAAGAAAAAAAGATTTTTCATACTGGAAAGGCAGATGGCGGCAGGACTCTGTTGTTGTGCACCTGGTGACCCTTCCTGGGTCACCAGCAAGGACGATATGGGTGTGGGCCTGTATGTGTGCGGTCCTTCCTTCTGAAGAGTCCACTTGGCTGCTTTTCTCCTGGGTCCCTCCTAGCCCACTCCTTCCTGCCACTGTCTTCAGAGCCTGCCACTACAAGAGAGTCCCCAGTTTCCCGCTCTCCCTGCGGCAGGGAAGGTAATTGAATACTTGAGTTTAAAAGGAAAGCAAGTCCTTTTAAACTGAAACGCGCCTGCTGAGCTGTAAACAGCTCTTGGTGACATTAGCGGCTACTCTGAAACCTAACACAGGAGTTATTTGTGCAGTTGAAAGTCGGATTTGCCTCATGAAAGTCCCAATTTGAATTTATTTTTACTCTTAACTCCAGCCGACCTTTTCTTTCTTAAAAGAGGGGCAGAAATGGGTAAGAGGGGCTGCTCACCCGGGTGGGCCGTACCCCGTTCATTGGAGCTTCTGTTCCTGTCCTTCCTCCATGGTGACTTTGGAGGAGTGGAAGGTTGAGAGGGACATCTGGACAGTTGGGTTGCAGGCTGCTGGCGCTAACCAACTCTGTCGTCGCAGGATCCAGGTGAAGAGCTCAGCTGTGGAGGCGCTGCAGAAGTCCCACATTGAGAGCATTGCCGCCCTCCTGGGTAAGAGCTCCAGCCAGGCTACCAAGCTGCTGCCCACAGCCACAGGCTGGTCCTTTCCATGCGCTGTCACAGGGAGCCTCACAGAAGGAAGACACGCATTTGCTTGCTTCCCCTCCCTTTTTAAGGCAGGATCTCATGTAGCCTAAGTTGGTCTAGAAAGCACTATGTAGCAGAGGCTGACCCTGAACTCCTTCCTGATCCTTCTGCCTCCATTTCCCCAGTGTTGAGAGCACCACCACTCCTGGTCTACGGGTGCTGGGGCAGCCCAGGGCCTCGTGCATGTGCTTGGTAAAGCCTCTTAGACCCTCCCTCCCCCACCACTGTGTCCTCTTCTGTAGGTGGTTTTTTGTTTGGGCAGTGCTGGGGATGAAGGCAGCCACTGGGCTGCGTTGCTGTGTCTACATATTGTGTGTGTTTTTGTCTTTGCTTTGTTGCAGTCTCATAGTGCAGTCCAGGCAGACTAGGGAGTGACAGCAGTCTTCCTGTTTGAGCCTAGGGCTGGGATCACAGGGATTGGTCTCCATGCCTGGGTTCTAGCTGGGCCCCAACTACTTCTTAAGACTTCCTGCCCAAAACCAGATCTCCAGATAGCAGGAACCACCCTAAAGCCTTGTGTTGGGCGTGGAGGATGGGAGAGGATGCCTACCCTACAGGAGCAAAGAGCCCTGTTTCCTGAACCCCAGAGGTCACGATGTGGGGATGGAAATGGACTGAGGCTCAGTCAGGAATGACTAGGAAGTCTGAGTGAGTGCGATCTCATGTCCTGTCCTAGCTGGGCCATAGACACTTAGCTTCCTCAGTAGTAAATAATAGGCTGGGGCTGTTGCCTGTGACAAAGGGAACCCTGCTCACTGGAAGCCTTACATTTGGTCCCTGAGACCACAGCATGCATGCATAACATATGGACAGACATGCATACATTACATACAGAAATGCATGCATGCAGACATAAACACATGTATGTATAACAGATAAATGCAGAATATACAGACATGTACACATAACATACATACACGCGTGCAGACATACATGCATGTATACATAACACACAGACATATACATGTATACTTAAAGACAGACACATGTAGACATACAGATATGCATGCCTACATACATACTATATGCATGTATATATAACATACAGACGTGCATGTATACATACAGAGACACACATGCATACATACGTAATATACATATATAGCCGATTATGAGAAGCACAGGGGGGCAAGGACAGGTGAGTTTCCATGCTGCTACCTTTGTGTCATCTGCAGGTGCTCTGGGTGAGTCATGGCGGTTGGGACTTGACTTCCTTTGTATGTGTAGGGCCTCAGTTCAGCACTCGCCACCATTTCCTCTTGTGGCTGAGCTAGACTTGTGCACTCCGCTCCAGACCTGGCACAGGCATGTATGGCCAGGGTTCTAGATTCCGGTAGTCACCACCCAGCAGAGCCCGGCATTAGCAGCTTCTTTCCTTCAGACCAAGAGTGAGTCACAGCAGCAAAGACAGGCCCAGCCCAGGGGAAGCTAGGACTTCATCCCCAGGAGTCCGAGAGGCTGCACAGGCAGCGACGGGCTGTGCTGACTGCCTTGCTTATTGTGTATGGGCATTCTTGTGCAGGCCCCGAGGGTTGGGGGCTGCCTGCTTGTGAGCACGTTAGTGTTTGTTAAGCAGTTGCCAAGTGTGAGTCTGAAAGAGAAAGGTGGTGTGCCTAGCAAGTGTGAAGCCGTCCCCGCCATCCTACTCAGATAAACAGCACTGCTTGCATGAGACATCCAGATATGCGGTACTGCTCTAGGACGTGGGGGGATTTAGCATTTAGCCAGTCAGGCTGGGCCCAGTCTGGGTCCGTTATCTTGAGTCCTGGCCCTGAGTGAGTGGGGATGGGGATGTTACTGAGTCTGTGGCTCCCTGTCTGTGATCGGGAGCTCCAGGCATCCAAGTGGAACCCTCACTGCACAGCTTTGTCCCCACAGCCTCTCAGAGTGAAGTCCCGGCTACTCCGCTGGAGGAGCTGACTTACCGGCGCTCCCTGCGCGTGGCCCTGGATGTCTTGAATGAGAGGACCAGTTTGAGTTCTGACAGTCATCCAATAGAAGATGTAACCACACTGTCTCAGAAGGAGATGCCAGATGCAGATGTGGCCTTGCAGGTCTCCAGTGCTCCTTCTCCATCTTTCCTCGCTGAAGATGGTCAAGCCGTGGCAGCCCATTGCACATCCCAGAGGAGGTGGGAGTGCAGTCCAAAAAGTCTGACGCCCTCACCTGCATCTGAAGATCATCTCGGGTGCAAAGCGGACCCCAAGACCGACCTCTCAGAGATTGGAGCCCAAGGAGCTGAAGTGGCTGCCCTCACTGGAGAGGATGATGACTCTGGCTCTCAGCTGGACCATGGGCAGGAGAGCACAACCGGAAAGAGACCGGGGAATTCGGGAGAGAAACCTACCCGACGTCGAAGAACAGAGTCTGGCCTTTCCAAGGGAAAAAGTGTCACAGAGAGTGAGGGACAGGCAAACAGCTGTGTGGTCCTGGCTTCACCTAGGCTGCCCTCCCAAACCTGGGGAGGGGATCCCTGTGCCGAGGTCAAAGGCTGTGAGTGGGTTGAGTCATCAGGCAACATCGGGCTGCCCCTGGCCCCTGAGAGAAGCAGAGTACGCCCCACAAAGAGGCCACGCTTGGATGGAAGCCAGAACCCACCCACCAGGCAGCTGGGGACCAGAACCGTGAGGACAGCACCCTCCCCTCGGAGCTGTTCTGGGGAGGTCATGATGCTGCGCCATGCTGGAGACAGTGACAAACCAGAGGAAGGTAACCATGGACAGGGATGCCTGCTGTGGGGTTCTGAGGTGTGCCATAGGCATGGTATTTGTATGTAACAGGCTTGGTGTCCCCAGGTCTGCCCATCCCCCCTGAGGTCTAGTGACTTTCTCTCCCCCCAGATATTTCTGTCTTTGTGTTGAGTAGAGTGGGAGCCAGGCAGGGCTGGAGAGGCAGCTGGTGACCCAGGCAGGGCTCCCTGCTAAGCACATCTATGTTGTTCTTGCTCACTGCAGAGCTAACAGCATGCTCCCAGTGAGTGAGCAGCCTGCAGAGGGGATTAGGAGGCCCGGTGTCAGGAGCTGCCAGGAGGTCACACTGAGACCTGTGTGTGGCTGCAGCTCCCAGTTAGTCCCCTCTAAACCTCTCGACCCATTGAGCATTGGCAGGAGGATTCAGAAATTGGGTTCGTGGTCTGGTGACTGTGAGACCCAATGGGAGACCCTTGACAAGACTGTCCTCTGCCCTGTGATGGCCTGCAGGGAACAGCTAGGGACAAGGGACAGTCTGTGGCCTTGTTTGCAGTCACTTTTTGTTTCTGGGGCCGTTGTCTGCGTTCTCTGTGTGGCCCGGCAGGCAGGGGCTCCTGGAGCCTGCACTACGCTCGGTGTCTGTGTTTAGTTTTTCAGTGCACTTGCCTGGTAAGAGCAAGCCCTTTGTCCATCCCTAGCACCAGAGTTGAAACAAAGGAGGAGGGGTCATCAAGATGACCCCGTAGGTGAAGATTGCCACTAAGCCTGGTGACCTGAGTTTGATCCCTGGAACCTATAGTGTAGAGAGAATTGGCTCCAAGTCCTTCTGATCTCCATATGTGTGCTCTAGTGCACATGTGTGCACACACATGCATATACAAACATACATTCACGCACATGCACAAACATGCACACAAGCATGCACACAAGCATGCACAAACACACAAACATGGAGAAATTTTTTAAAGAAAGACAAACCCAATTCTGGCCACGGTGTGCACCCTTGTTGAGTTCTGCTCTGGATCTGTCCTTTGTCATGGACGGCCCTTTGTCCCTAGCCCTTTGCAAGGTGAAGTGATAGCCATCCAGTGGTGTCCCCCTGTCTCAGCAGATCCTATGTCCTCAGAAGAATCCACAGGGTTCAAGTCCATTCACTCCCTGCTGGAGGAGGAGGAGGAGGAAGAAGAGGAAGAGGAAGAGGAACCACCCCGAATCCTTCTATATCATGGTAAGAGGGTGTTGCGCTTGAACAGTGGGTGAGGGGCCCATTCTATGCAGTATCCCATAAATCCAGCTACTTGTTTGGCGCTGGTGGAGTTTTTTGTTGTTTTTAGACAGAGTCTAACTGTATATTTCTAATTAGCCTGGAGTTTGCTGTGTAGACCAGGCTGGCTTCTAACTCAGCAGTCTGCCTGCCTCTATTTCGAGAGTGCTGGGATGAAAGTCCAGTGCCTCCACACCTGGTGCTGTTTCAATTTCTATGCTCTGACCCAAGACTTGTTCAGAGGCTTGTGTCCTTCTGTCTCTAACAGAGGCCGAGGGCTTGGGAGAGGTATCCAGCCCTGCATAGAGGCCAGCATTGGCCCTGCCCCCATCCACGCACTGAGTAAAGATGGAGGCCCCTTTGTCCTTGGTTTACCTGTGGTCCAGGGGTTCATGGTCATCCAGGGAACTAACTGTAGGTTGTCCTTAAGGGCACTACATACATGATGCAGTGTGCAGCTGAGAATGACATGTGAGTCGGGGCTCACTGACAGCACAGTGGTACAGCTCGGCCACTGGGGAGGCCAAGGATGTAGCTGAGGTGATGTGGGGCAGGCTGAGGGGCCTGCAGAGTGTCAGGGTTCTCAGTGAGTGCCAGCCAGACTTCATCCTATCCCCATCTTACCTCCTTTCCCTTCTTTGTGGGCATGAGTTCCCAGGTTAAGTGCTCTCTGAGTACCCTTGGCTAAGTACTGCTAAGTACTCTGGACTAAGTACCACTGAGTGTCTAGACTGTTAGAAGGGTCTGGGTGCTGATGTGAGCTGCACCTCATAAGACCTCAGCATTTGGATCCGATCTGAAGACTGGCTCAGCCTGGTGCAGAGAGACCGCAGCTTCCTGACCTCGGGGTCTCTGTGTCCTCCTGTGGCAGGCCTGAGCTGATGCCTCACTGACCTACCACTCAGCTCAAGACAGTCGCCAGCTCCCTGCCAGGGTGTCTGAGCTACTTGATACTCTCCTGAGTGGGCTATCACCTTCCTAAGAGCCTTGTCACCTCCTCCCCCAGGGCCTCCCGGCCCTGGGGAGCCCTTCTGGGTCTCATGGCGGGAGGCATGGCGGTATCCCATCCCCTCCACTCGTTTTCCTGACAAAGCTTTAAGTCACACCAGTCGCTCATCCTGGGCTTCTTGGCAAGTAGACAATGTTCAATTTTATGCAGAAAGTGGGTGGAGGCAGAGGGCTCTGTGGTAGAGAACGTGGCTAGCATTGACTAACCCCTGGCTTCCCTGTGAGCCTCAGCATCTCAGAATTTAATCCCAGCACATGGGAGGCAGAGCCCTGCGGATCTCAGTCCAGTCTTGTGTAAATAGAGAGACCTGTCTAAACCACAGCAAAGAACAGTGTTTCCTCCTCTGAGAACATATGTTTTCTACACTTTGTGACCTCTGTTTCTCAGATTCTTTGAACTTGCTGTTCCTGGGCAGGACGGTGTGTTCTGTGAGCCTCATGATGATATAATGTACATTTTGCTGAGCAGCTGCACCGGGCGTGAGCCTTACCTGGCGTGGATGCAGCCTTCTGAATGTCTGCTTTTGGAGGATGCTAGACTTAGAGGTGGGGTTTGAGATGCAAGTCCCGCATCCTGCTCCTTCTGGCTTCATCTCTTGTCACAGGGCATCGGACACACACAGTCATGGCCTCATGCCCCACAGTGGGCACTGAGACACCATTCTGTACGTCTGTGTGCACCATGCGTCTAGGGTCCTGGGTGATGGATGAGGTCACAGTTGGGTGTAAACAGCGCAGTGCTGAGTGTGAGTGTCACTGTTCCCTCTTGTCTGGACTGTACTTGTGGGAGGCAGATTTGACTCATCTGGGTTTTTCCTTTTCTTTTTAATTGTAGAACCACGGTCGTTTGAAGTAGGAATGCTGGTCTGGCTTAAATACCAAAAATACCCATTCTGGCCAGCTGTGGTAAGTGCGTCTGCCACCTGCTGTGGGCACTGAGTCCCTCCTCCTCAAGCCCTTTGTTCTTCTCTTCCAGCAGGTAGTCTGGTGCCTCTGCTAATGCTGGGAGGCTTGGGTGCTAGTGACTCAGACATGGGACAGAGCCCTCCCTTCCTCCGTCCTTCCCTCCCTCGGCAGCAGAGCCTGGTCATTTGATTCGTGTTGTTTCACATGGCATTCTGAGTGAAATTCATGCCCAGCTGCCTCAGGGAATCTGTGAACAGTGTGCTGCTAAGCTTTTGAATGAAGGTGCCAAGCTGCCTCCTTCCCAATCCCTGAACTTAGGTCCTGTGACAGCTGTGGGCATGGTGACTCGGGCGGGCACACTCATCCCTGCACACAGAAGGCTGAGGCGGGGGATGAGGAGTTCATGGTCATCAGCTACATAAGAGTGTTAGAGACCAGCCTGGGCTACATGAGCACTATCTCCAAATGTGTCTCAGTCCCACCAAAGGTCTGTCCTGTGGCCTGTGAATCTGCCCCACTCCCCTGTTATAGATGCTGTCCGCACAGCTAGGTTATTTACTGGGTTTATACCTTGTCTCTGATTTGTTTGTATGTCCGTTTGTTTCTTAGCTTTTTCGAGACAGGGTTTCTCTTTCTCTGTGTAGCCCTGGCTGTCCTGGAACTCACTCTGTAGACCAGGCTGGCCTCGAACTCAGAAATCCGCCTGCCTCTGCCTCCCAAGTGCTGGGATTAAAGGCGTGCGCCACCACCCTCTTGTCGTCACTCTTTAAAGGTGGAGACCAGGGCCTGGAACATTCTGGCCCTAGACAGGTGTTATGCCACCAGTTAAGTTTTGTCAGGTGGTGTGGGTGTTTAATTCTGGCATGTTGGCTGTCTGTGGTGCCACAGGCCTGTCACCCCAGCACTGGGAAGTAAGGCAGAAAGAAGGATGGTAAGTTCAAGACCATCCCAAAAGAGGAACAGAGGAGGGCGACAGACAGAAGACCTGGGGTGAAAGCAGACGAAATGTTAGTAGCTTGCTAAATGGTGAGGGAAGCTGGCTCAGGGATGCTGGGTGGCCTCCCTCAGCCCCATCCTCACCTTTCTGGCACGTTTTCTCAAGATTGCTTGTCTGCAGTGTGTCCTTGGGGCTGATGACAGTCTCCAGGCACAGCGTTAGACCTGAGGGT
Source organism: Rhabdomys pumilio (assembly GCA_030674055.1). Taxonomy (NCBI): domain Eukaryota; kingdom Metazoa; phylum Chordata; class Mammalia; order Rodentia; family Muridae; genus Rhabdomys; species Rhabdomys pumilio. The sequence continues at coordinate 2,073,856 of JANHMN010000021.1, read as the reverse complement.
TGGTGTCTTGGGGACCATCTGTCCTGCTTGAGAGTGCTCTGTCAGGCTCACTGTTGATGGCCCCATGGTGGGTGAGTCAGCCGTAGACTGTGGAGTCTGTGTTTTCCTTAGTGCCTACCTCTGAACAGTCTCCATTCAGCCCAGAGGCAGTTACCTGGTATTTAGGCAGGGACATGACCAGTTCCTAAGAGACCAAGACAGGAAGGAGCCTGGCATGCTGGAATACACCTGCATCATCAGCCACAGAGTTGAAGGCCAGCTTAAGCTATGGGAGACTTTGGTCTGCACTGTGAGGCTCTGGCTGCGGTAGAATGATGGCCTGAGTTTAGCTCTCAGAGCCCACAGAAAGCCAGACTGTAGTGTGCCTGCGTTCTGGGAAGATGGAGGCCGACACAGGAGGACCCTCTAGACCCTGTGTCTGGAATGTGTAGTTGCACTGACGAAGGCCTCATTTCAAGTTAGATCAGGGTGATAGCTGCGACTTCCACATGTACCCCTGCACATATGCACATACAAGGATTTAAGGCCAAGACCCAAAGGGAGAATTGTGGATTCTACCTCGGAATACCACAGAGCCATGGGAAACAATAGGGTCACACACACCCCACCCCAACACTAGGATGGTAAGGCCCAGTCCTAGAGAGGGCCTTGGAGGAGGTAGGGGGCTCCTACTTTGTCCCTTGCTCATGCTGCAGTGTCCCCATCTGCCCACAGGTCAAGAGCGTCCGGCGGAGAGACAAGAAGGCCAGTGTGCTCTTCATTGAGGGCAACATGGACCCCAAGGGCCGAGGGTTAGTGATGTCATAGTTAGGGTATGGGCAGGAGTGGGAAACCTTGGTGGTGTCCCTGACTGGAGCTGCCGACACGGTCCAAACTTCTCGGTGTCACTTGGTGTGGCAGCCAGATGGCTAGAACCGGCAGCCGGGACCTGTTGTCCCTTCTTGCTGCACCAAAGCAGAGCTTCAGCAAAGCATGGTTCTTTGTGAACTCGATCTGGCCGGTTTGGCTGAGGGTCCTCACCCACATCAGCAATACACGTGAGCTGGCCAGCCTGCTCACAGTGGCCTCAGAGCCCCATCAGGTACCTTCCAGAAGGTGACCTGTGTGCATCCAGGGTGGCTGGTTGGAGTAGAGACCTGGGCGCCCAGTGCTGTGGAGGTGCTACAGGCTAGAGCAGGGTTAAGTCTCGGAGAGGGTACCTCTCTCTCCTGGGTTGAGGCTGCCTGTGCTCACCTTGGCCTCTGCTCTGTCAAGAATCACCGTGTCGCTGCGACGGCTCAAGCACTTTGACTGCAAGGAAAAGCACACACTGCTGGTAGGTGGTGGCCTGTTGGCACTGGGAGCTTTGCTTTGGGGATACGTGTGTGTGTGTGTGTGTGTGTGTGTGTGTGTGTGTGTGTGTGTGTACGCGCACATGCATGAGCATATGTGTACATATGTGTATGTGTACACATATGCACAAATGTGAAGGTGGGTATGTCCAAGGCACCCCTGTGGAGGTCAGAGGACAGCTTCTGGTCTCAGCTCTTTCTCCTTGTTTGAGGCCCCATGTACCCCAGGCTCACTGGCCCTCGAGCTTCTGAGGAGTCTCTTGTATCTGAATCCTGTCTCACCCTAGAAGTGCTGGACCATTCCTGCATGACCACATCTGATTTTGTGTGGTTCTGGGGATTTGAACTTGTTTTCCTGAATAACTTTGTCTCACTGGCCAGGAAAAATTATTTTGTTCTATTGACTCAAACCAAAACACCAGATTGTGGGGTGACGGTGTACCCTGTGCAGTTGGGTGCTATGGCTCCTGCATGTAGCTGCTGTGGTCAGAGTCTCTGAGAGGCAGTCTTGGGAAACGCTGAGGTGATGGCGGGGACTGCTTGCTGTAGGTGCACACCAAAGTGTCTCATCACACATCAGTCAGTAACGAGTGCCAGGATGAGTGTCTGACTCACTTGCAGTGCCTACCATGGTCCAGCACTGGGAAACAGACGAGAGGACCCCAGTGCTCTCTGGCCAGCCGCGGTCAGTGAGAGACTGTCCAACAAAGAGTGGTTCGTGATCAGGGAAGGTACTGTGTCAGCCTCGGGCCTCCACGCGTGTGAACACATACACAAGTCTGGGTGTGGGACACAGCAGCCCCAATGTGACTAAGGGAGTTAGAGGGTGGCTAGAAGCTGAGTTAGGGGGATTAGGCATTGAAGAGCCAGCCTTGGTACTTACAAAGCCTGGACTACATGAGACCCTGTCTCTTAAAAAAGACTAAAAAGGTCAGTTGTTAGTTCGATGACTTCCTGAAGCCTGAGTGAGCCAGACCGAAGTGGAGTGACTGAGAGCATGACCACACAGCACCCACTTAACGCCTGGGAGCCCAGGAAACTAAGGCTGATACAGTCAACTCATGCCCAGCTTTTGGGTTTCGTAGGACAGAGCCAAGGAGGACTTTGCCCAGGCCATTGGCTGGTGTGTCTCGCTTATCACTGACTACCGCGTGCGGCTGGGTATGTGGCTGTACCCCAGGGAGTGGGTGGGGTGAGGTGAGGGGTACCATGTCATTGGCACCTGTTGAGATCAGTATAGAGGAGTCCCGACAGGTGTGGTTGTAGCTCTGCATGCCCTCTTGACCTGGCTATCATGTGATGGCGCTGTCTGTTTGCCTGTGGAAGGTAGGAAGGTAGGAGCAGGCGCAACCTTCCTGATTGAAGGCCTCTGTGTGTGAACCCTGGTGTTACTTGAACCCTGGCATCCCCTTCCTGGGGCAGTGGACAGACCTGTACCCCATAGACCTGCCTCAGGGTAAAGCACAAACCCAAAGGCTCCTGGCCTGGAGTCCTGAGCAGCAGAACCAGGCGTGCTCAAGTCTGAGCACAGTCTTCTCTTGTGCCCTTCACAGGCTGTGGCTCCTTTGCTGGGTCTTTCTTGGAATACTACGCAGCTGATATCAGTAAGTATCAGTGTGCTCCTCAACATGGGGTCTGCTTTGGGTCCTTGAGAGACCATCTCCCTGAGTCCACTGCTGCCCTTGGTACATGGTCTGAAGTGCCGGTTCCATCCTTTGTAGAACTCTGACCTCAGTTGCCGCCGTGCCCTGCATCCCTGTCGGGTGGGCAGCCGTGTGCTGAGGGAATCTAAAGAACGCCTCACACTGGGACATTCAGCTGACACGCTCTGGTTCTCAGAGGATTCTCCTTGTGTGCATGGGAGCTTGGGAGAAGATTGGTGAAGGGAGCCTGAGGTTGAGGCTGGAAGGTGAGGACGTCAGCTTTGAATTTGTGCTCTTCTTGCAGGCTACCCTGTGCGCAAGTCTATCCAACAAGATGTCCTGGGGACCAGGTTTCCTCAACTGGGCAAGGGCGACACTGAGGCGCCTATAGGGGACAGCCGGCTGGGACAGTGGCGGCCATGCAGGAAGGTGCTACCTGACCGCTCGAGGGCTGCACGGGATAGAGCCAACCGGAAGCTGGTGGAATACATTGTGAAGGCCAGGGGTGCAGAAGGCCACCTCCGGGCTATCTTGCACAGCCGCAAGCCCTCACGCTGGCTGAAGACGTTCCTGAGCTCCAATCAGTACGTGACATGCATGGAAACATACCTGGAGGATGAGGCGCAGCTGGATGAGGTGGTGGAGTACCTGCAGGGTGTTTGCCGAGACATGGATGGCGAGGTGCCCGCACGCGGCAGTGGAGACCGCATCCGTTTCATCCTGGATGTGCTGCTTCCTGAGGTGGGTGCCCAGATCCCCGTACTCAGCACCAGCACGGCCTTGGACTGGGTGACTGCTCAGGGTTCCAGAAAGAAGCTGCCCACCTATGCCCTGTCCGTCGTCGTGTTGCTGTGGGTAGGACATGCTCCCATAAGTTGGAAAATAAAACAGTGTTAGGGTTGTGTGCTCGTAGTGTCTCAAGCTGGCCTCAAACTGGGGGCGCTCATACCCCAGCCTCCTGAGTACGCGGGACAGTTCTCATCACCATATCTGACCCCTGTAATCACTGTAACTACTACAGTGTGTAACTTTAAAACGGAGTGGTTTTGACCACGACCAGCTTGTGACACTACAATGGAGCCTATGGCCTAGCACGTGTTAGGTCTGCCCACTGAGCCGTAGCCGGACCTCCGTTCCTCCACAGGCAATCATCTGCGCCATTTCTGCGGTGGAGGCGGTGGACTACAAGACAGCCGAACAGAAGTACATCCGTGGCCCCACACTTAGCTACCGGTAGGTGGCCGTGTGCTATGCTGGGTCCCCTGTTGGGACAGAGCTGCCAGGCTCCTGTCTGCAGCTGCTTCAGGTGCTATAGCTGGGCCTTCTTTCCAGGCAAGGACTGGACAAAGGCCTGGGTCTCCAGGCTGTGTTCCTCTATAGGCCAGGCTTGGTGCCAGCCAGGACCCTAGGGCAGGGCCAGAGCCACCTCTACAGTCCAGGCCCTGTCGCGTGCTCTGCCTCAGACCTCTGTAATCTCCTGTGAGCAGTGTTGTGGGGGTCTGCCCCGCCTGTTCTGGCGTGACTGATGGAGAGCACAGAGTTAGATTAAGAGGCAGTGTAGCCATCAGTGGGGCAGCGGGTTGAAGCTGCCTCTCCTAAGATGTGTGGCCCTAGAGCCTCTAATCCACCTCTGGGCACATTGCCAGACTTCAATGAGAGGCGGGCAGGGCAGTGACAGGCAAAGGATGCCACTGCAGTCACAAATGGGGTCTCCATCCAGAGCTGCATGCTGGGTGCATTGTCTCTAAAATCAGTTGGCATTGCCAGGAGTCCAGTAGGGCCACTGGCACAGGGCTTCCCGGTACCCAGGGCATCCACTGACCCGCTGAAGAGAGTGTCTACTTCCATCATTTGTGGGATTTTGACCCCGAGGTAACATTGCAGCAAGGGCCTCTGGACAGACCCTCGGGCTGCATGCAGTCCAGTCCCCAGCTCCATACTAAGTCCACAGTGTAGTGTTCTCATCCCAGCACTTGTGCAGGGAGGCAGGGCCTGTCTGCACTGGGGAGGCTGTCTCAGTCAGGAAAGTACTTGGCACTGCGACCGTCCCCAGGCCTGGAGTGAGAAGCTGGCAGTGGTTGCATGTGCTGATTCCAGCCCTGGGAAGGTGGAGTCAGGATGGCGTTCTGGGCTCAGTGCCAGCCCCTGATTGGCAGATACCAGGTTCAGAGTGGTTCCAGAAGCAAGGTAGAGATGGAGGGCCATGCCTGATGTCACCCAGTGGCCTCCATATTGTGTGTGTGTATGCGCGCGTGCGGTGCCTGAAGACGTCAAAAGAGGCCTTTAGACCCCTGGAAATGAGTTATGGGTGGTTGTAAAGGAGACAGCCTGCAGATGGGTGCTTGGGACTGGACTCAGGTCCTTGGCAAGGCCAGCAGCTTGTTATAGTCTGAGCCATTTGTGCAGCTCCTGAGGTGATACTCTTTAGAGTAAGTCTGACTGGGCGAGTGAAGCCGAAGGATTGTTGTAAGATCAAGGCTAGCCTGAGCTATGTGAGGCTTTGTCCACACATAAAGTCAGTGTGGGGCTGTGCCCAGTGGTCAGAGCACTTGTCCAGTCTGCACAGAGCCTGTGTCCATCCCCAGGTCCCCTGCGAAAGTTTAAGATTCAGTATAATCAAATGTACTGTCTTCGTGTCTTCTGTGTGCCCCACGCTGTTGCCCTCACCTTCAGTCTACAGCCCACTCTGCTTCCAGACTGCAGTGTACCCCATTGGGTGCCGTGGCAGCCCGTCTTTTTTTTCATGGCCTGTTTTCTTTAATGCATAAATGAACACTGCTCACCCTGCATCACTGTGCCGATTGTTATAGAGCTGTCAGTGTCCACTTGGCCCTGAAGTCTCATGGGCAGTCTCTCGTTTCTTGAAGGGAAAAGGAAATCTTTGACAATGAGCTCCTGGAGGAAAGGAACCGTCGCCGTCGCTGATGCCGCAGTCTCTACCTGGCCAGCACTGTGTCTATGGCCTGCCAGAGGCCTCTGCAAGAATGTGCTAGAAGGAGTGTGCTGACTTCGATCTGTGCATGGGTTCAGCCCTGAGTCTGGAAGATCAGATGCCATCAACACACTAGAAGCCTGCTGGCATCTATGAACAGCTGCTTTCTGGAAGTTTCTGTGTGTGTGTGTGTGTGTGTGTGTGTGTGTGTGTGTGTGTGTGTGTATGTTTGGTTTTGTTTTTTAATTATTGTTTATAAATACATTTGAATGCACATGTGTCATGGTCATTGCAGTGTGGCTGGCATGTGCATTTACGTCTCATGTTGCTTAGTGTGTCAGCCCTACAGATGTTTCTGGAAAGACTGATTTGAACATACAGTACCTAGAGTGTTGACGTGTTTCCTTGGCATTGTTTTACTTATTTCCTCTTTGGTTTCTGGAATCTTCTCTGCCACTCCTGTGTAGTGAGCAGGAGGTGGGGACCATCATAGCAACAATCTCTGCAGGTGGGAGATGTTAGGAAGGTGGAGACATGTTTGCTCAGTGACCCTGTAGTCTTGAAAGGACAGGCAGGCCAGCTGCACTCAGCCCCCACCCCACGCTCCCTGTCTTTGCACATCCAAGCTCTGAATCTACCCAGGGCTGCCACAAGCTTCTAGCCTGGCCCCACCACCCCACCAAGAAACCGTTCTAGCCTGCTCCTGCCCCCCTGAAACCTCTTGTGGGCTGAGGATGGTGAGGATGACAGCGGGAACAGGCAGCTTCCTGCATGGCTGCCATATGGTACATGGGTACCCAGTCTCAGGTGGCTGTGTGGACGCTCTGTCTTCCAGGACCAAGGGAGGAGTCACTGGCAGCAGTGGGTGGTCCCCACAGCAGCTGAGCTGTGCCAGCCAGCCACAAACCCATAGGGACTCAGCCAGTGTTTGATTACTGGATATGGACACATGGGTGTCCTTGACTCTTGTGGTCATCTCAGAATGAGATGGGGACCTGGGGTCAATGGGGATGATGGAGCATCACCCTAGACACCTGCATCGGACGGCACAGTGTACTAGGATGGTTCAGACAGGTTGGGTACAGAAGTGGCCTGTCAAGCCAGGCACAGCAAGGCAGCATTGTCTGCTGGCCTCCAGGCTCAAACTTCTCTATCATCTTTGTTGAAATTGGAGGTGGGAGCACAGCAGGTCAGAGGCCTGGTTCAGGTTGCAGCTTGTCCTGCCACCCATAGGGACCACCTGTAGAGACACTGGATTTAAGGTGTCAGAATATTGCTGTCATGGCTTCTAGGCAGAATAACCAGAAGAGGCCTGGTGCCAGGAGCTTGGCTCCCGGTTGGCACTGGGAAGTGGTGCTTGCCCTTGGTCCATGTACATCTCTGACTGGGCATTGGAGGCCTGTGCATGTCCCCCTCGGTATCTACAGGCTTGTCTCAGTGGAGTCCTGCTGCTACCCTGTGTGGTGGGCGTGTGGCAAATGGTACCTGGTGGTTCAGGGTCCCACACACTGGCCATCGTAGAGACAGAGACAATGTCCACAAATTTAGTCAGGGCCTGTAGCATCCTCACCCATGACCACCTTAAACACCCTTAAAAGCCCTGCATCCGATGGGGGACGATGGCCTGTATTTCAGCTTGTCTGGAGGCCACATTTCTATCTATACTTGGGGACTTAACACCATGGGTTATGATCTGGCTGCTTTGGAGGGGCCACGATACCAGATATGAATCATCCACCCCTGTCTTGTCAGTGCCCCCACATCCTCCATGTGCCCTGTGCTCAGAGCCTCAGCCCTGACACCACCATGGCTCATATTCAGGGCATCCAAGACAGATGCATCACTGGCCAGCCTATATGACAGGAGTGTCCCCAGTTGAAGTGGGCACATTCCTTAGACAATACCCAGTGTCCCACAGCTAGGATGCAAATCAGTAAAAGGCCTCTCCTGGCCCCATTGTGGTGGAGATGGGCCTGAGGCCTCTTCTGCGGGTTGGTATTCCCTCCCCTTCCCCTCCAAAACCCCTACAATCCCTCGGCTCTCTGGTGCCATCTAGTGGTATTTTTCTACCTGTATCTCAGGGATCTTAACCTCGAGTCTCACTGGAAGCCCAGGCACCACAAGGTAAAACAACTCAAATTCCTCCTCAAAAGGCAGAGGATGACCTGAAACCCAGGCACGTTAGCAAGCGCATTGAGTATCTTTGATGCTGTGCCAGATGCTGTGCCATGCTAAGAAAGGGTGAAGTGACCCTAAGTTCATCTTGTCTGTCTGTCCACCTCTCCTTGTCCCTTCCTCCTTCCCCTCCTCTTCCTGTTCCATCATCCCCAGCCCACAGCTATCAAAATCCTGATCTGCCCTTTCATTCCCTTCTGACCTGTTCTTGTGATGTCCTTGAAGCTCTGGATTCCTGAGCACTGCCCTGTCTGCCTGACTGCTGTCCGTCTGTCAGAAAACTAGACACACTGACCTAACCTCCCCCAGCCACAGCTACAGCGGGTTCCCCAGAGCCTGGTGACAGGAAGCACTCATTCATGGTTGGTTTCTGTAGACCTAGGGTCAAGAGGGGCCAGTCGACATGACATCAGAGGACATCAGAGGCAGGGCATGGATATGGATCAGCTGGTTGAAGGCCCTGGGCTTGCCTGAACTTTTGCAGTACTGAGAATGAACCAAAATCTTGTTCGTGCCCCACCACCAAACCATATTCCACCCCACTCTAGAGTGTGCTGATGTCGGGGAGGAGGACGTGGGTGTGGGAGTGGGTATGGGTGTTTGAACTTGTGTGTGACTGTGTGTGCACGCACGCGTGTGCACATGCACCTGCCAGAGTGAGTGTACATCAGAGGTCATCTTTCCTTGGTGGCAAGAGTTTCTAATGTACTGAGCTATCTGGCTGCCTCTCCCACTGTTTAGTCCCAAGTGTGTCTTAAACACTATGTACCATGGGTGGCATTGACTCCACAGGGATCCTACCTTAGTCACTCTGTCTCTTAGTATCTGTCTATCTTGAGACAAGGTTTCTCTATACAGCTTTGGCTGTCCTGGTCTATGAAGACCAGGCTGGCTTCAAATTCACAGATTCACAAATTCAGCCTTTCAAATGTCAGGATTCCAGTTGCATGCCACCGTACCTGGTGGCATGTCACCATACCGAGCTCTTCCTCTTGGTTTTTCGAGACAGGGTTTCTCTGTGTAGCCCTGGCTGTCCTGGAACTCACTTGGTAGACCAGGCTGGCCTCGAACTCAGAAATCCACCTGCCTCTGCCTCCCAAGTGCTGGGATTAAAGGCATGAACCACCACCGCCCGGCCGAGCTCTTCCTCTTACACAGCATCTACTAATGCCATTCTGGGGACCCCACGACCTCATTTAACCCCAGCACCAAAACTGGCCTCCAATCACAGTCGACTCAGGATGGTGGCTGCTGAGGTCCCAGCACCTCTGTGGAGCCAGCATTGCAAGGACATCAGGAAAAGTGAGAGGAGCCCACTATAGTGGGCATCCAGGTAACTAGGTCAGTGTGCCCTAGCAGCACACCAGCTGCCTTCACACTGAAGGGTGGAGTTTGGGGGTGTTTCAGACACAGAACTCCTGACTAGTGTGTACAGTGGTGAGCTCCAACACTGGTAGGTTTCACCCACACACACAAATGAAATATTTAATATCTAATATGGCTCAGCTGGCTGTGGCTTCCTTAGGCCGTCTCGGAACGGAACAATCTTTGTAAGTTTTCTGTAAATCTAAAATTCTAGATGGGCAGGGTAGGAGTGAAGCCAGAGGCCCACGGGCTGAAGGCCAGTCTGGGCTAAAAAGTGGAGCTCTGACTGGAAAACAAGCAAGCAAAAAAACCTAAAAGTTTTTTTTTTCTATAGACCATAGCTCTCTTCAGCCATACCCAGCCATGTAACACACACACACACACACACACACACACACACACACACACACACAGAAAGAGAGAGAGAGAGAGAGAGACATGCTCACATACACACACCCCAAAATAAATAAATAAATAAATTGTTACACAAGTGGAAATTAATGGAGGAGTGTGCTAAGAGCATATGATTCTATTCAGTTTACAAATGGGGAAAACAGACTCCAACCCAGGCATTACTGACTTCCTACCAAATGATAGTCCTCTTATGTCTCTTGGTGCCAAGCCAAGCTCTGGGGATGAGAGGTAGGGATAGCGTGTGTGAGTGTGTTCGTGTGTGTGTGTCCATGCAAATGCAAAGCATGAGCCAGTTATACTCACGCCTGGGACAACTTTCAGAGTCGGTTCTCTCCTGCCACCTTGTGGGATCCAGAGATGGATCAGGTAGTAGGTCTGCCAGCTAACTGCTTTTACCCACAGAACCATAGTTCTGGCCCATATCATTCTCATTATTACCATTATCATGGCTGGCCTCAAATTTGCTATGTAGTCAAGGACTCCTAGCTTTCCTGACTCAACCTCCCAAGTGATGGGATGACAGACAAGCCACACATACTGTTTCTGTGGTGCCGGGGTGGAACCCTAGATTTGATTCATTGTATTTTATTTTATGTGTGGGTGTTTTGACTGCATGCATACCTGGTGCCTGCAGTGCTCAGAAGAGGCATCAGTGATCCAGGAATTGGAGCTTTAGATGGTTATGGGATGCTGGGAATTGAATCTCCATTCTTTTGAAACAAGAACCAATGCTCTTAACTGCTGAACCATTTTTAAAATGTTATCTAACAACATCATCATCAAGAACAATAATAATATTGGCTTTTTGAGAGGAAGAACACATCCTCCGACTTCTCTGGAGTGTGTGTAACAATTCACCGTGAAACATTTATATCTCATAATCAGTAATGGCTTTAGCCCTACCAGTTAGAAGAATGTAGGACTGGTTGTCAACATCTAAATAGAACTTAAGAGTTCAACATTGGATTGGGACAAATTCAACACTGTGGGTCAAAACGAATCAAAATCTCAAAACCAGCCGATGGTTCATCAATGAGCAAAAACACTTTGCCGAAACCCGGGATTGAACCAGGGACCTTTAGATCTTCAGTCTAACGCTCTCCCAACTGAGCTATTTCGGCTGCATATCAGATTACGTTTCTGCCCCGTCTCCGCCCCTGACATTGCTGTTGTGCGCAAGCGCACTTCACATTTTGTGAGCCAAACCTTGTAGCATTATACTACAGAGAAGGTAGCAATATTGTCTCTGTGGCGCAATCGGTTAGCGCGTTCGGCTGTTAACCGAAAGGTTGGTGGTTCGAGCCCACCCAGGGACGATTACAGCTTCTTTTTCATTCCTGAATGAAATCGAAGTTCTTCCTTTTGTCGCTATTTCTTGTTAGTCACAGGAGGAGAATAGTGGCTCACACTGCGCGGGCGCGATCACGGGTAGAAAGCAGTTCGGAACCACAGGGCTTGTGGGTCTGGTTTCCGCGCATGTCTATTTGGGCGTTGGGACAGAGCCGGAACTTTTTGGAGGACGGACAGCAGAGGTTGTCTGAAGGCCGAGGTTAAGATGGCGGCGCTGGCGGGTGAGTGAAGCTCTGAGATCGGGATAGTGGCGTAGTCCTGGATTTCGAGCTGGGGCTGCAGAGACCTTGGTGCCCAAGCCTGGTATTGAGAGGCGTTGGGGCCGCAGAGACCTATAGGTCAGATCCCAGCCGCGATAATGTCGGGGTCTAGGATTGGGCCGAAGTGTGTTTGAATCCACTTCACACAGTTCTGCCTGGTCTACATAGCAACTTCCAGGCCCCCTGTTATTGCAGCAGGTTATAGTCGGGGACGCTGAGGCCTTTATGTCTCCCAACCTCAGGAGACTGATTGCAGGCTGGCTGATGTCCCCGAAGCACTGAGAGTGGGACAGGGAAGAGGCCCACTCAGGATGGCTCTTTCACCTTCATCACCTCCCTGAACAGCTAGGGCCACTAGAGCAGATGAGATGTCTCAGTTTTCCTGCCAGAGCTTTGGTATCTTCCTTTTTATGCACAGGGATTAAACTCCAATGCAATTTGGTACACTTGAGCGACAGTTGCTAAATGGAACCTCCCATTGCCTAGCAGGTAGCACTGTTAACATTAGAAATGGGGGAACTCAGGCAGTCGGGTCTAACTCCATCTGTGTCTTGTTGTTGCTTTGAGATAGTGTCTGACGAGTCACAGGTTGGCCTCAAAGTCACTGTATACTGAGGGTGATCTTGAAGGTTTGATCCGCCTGCCTTCACCTCTAGTGCTGCGATGACAGGTGTGCACCATCAGGTCCAGGGATGGAACTAAGGGCTTGGTGCATGCTGGGCAAGGACTGCCAATAGAACTCCAGTCCCAAATGCCTGTTTTTGAGACAGGATCTCATGTATCAAAGGCTGACTTTGAACTCCTGATCCTCTAGGCTCTATCCCCAAGTACTAGGATGACAGACTTATACTACTGTGCCCAACATTAGTTTTTCTTTTAAAGATAGGGTGTTCCTGTGTGGCTTAGAGTTATCAAACTCAGAATGTTCCTGCCACAGTCTTTTGTGCTGGGCTTACAGACCCCATCACTGTGCCCGGCCCAGCTATGTTGTAGACCCCTTGAAGGGTGGAGGGCATGGATTCATGGTGTTTACTGATGGTTTCTGAATTCATTCAGGCTCAGCTGTGAGCTTGGCGGTGACAGTTAATAGACATTACTATAGTCTGATTTGAAGGAGAAACTAACAGCTTAGAGGCAGCAAAGAGGACGTTTGCTGTAAGCCATTGTGAGGTACAGCTGTGATCCCAACCCTTGAGAGGCAGAGGCAGGGTGAACCTAGCCTAGGCTTTACTGGATCCCTGCTTCAAAAGAAGGGCACTTGGCATTTCTGTGAGTTCTAGACCGGCCGTGGATACATAGTAATACCATATTAAAAGGCAGGAAGAGGAGGAGGCCTGCCAACTTGGTCCAGTGTTAAAACTCTCACTGAATGTGTTGAAGGCCCCACATTTCATTCTCAGCATGACAGCACGGAAGTCTGGTCTGAGCCGGGCCTGGTGTGCCTTCATGCAGCCCTAGCTGTTCTGGAGGCTCTCCTGAGGTGAGAGTTCAGAGGCAGCTTATGCAACATAGAGACCCTGTGCCAGTTAAAACAAAAGCCTGCTGCTGGCACCTCCAACCACTTAGTAGGGCATTTACTTTGCTGTAAGTTTATCCAAAGCTTTGAGTTTTTGGATGGGGAAGACCAGGACCTGGTGTGTGGCACTCAGACAGAAAGTTTAGAGTCTGCAGTAATCTGTCTTTGGTCGACACAGTTATAACCTTGGGAAGCAGTAGCCCTGAGCAAGGCTGAAATCAGTGAGGAGGGCTGAGGTAGAAGAAGGAACGTGGAAAGGAGCTGTCAGTCCAGCCCCCAGTGTTGGAGGCAGGATAATCCCCATGTCATGGTGGGTGTCCCTCTTCCAGACCCACCTTTCTGTCATGGATGAGCGGTCCCAGATGAGACTCCTCCCACTTTTTTCCTCCAAGACAGGACCTTGCTATGTAGCTCTGGCTGACTGAAACTTGGTATATGGGCCAGGCTGGCTCAAACTCACAAAGCTCCATCTCCCTCTGCTTCCTAAGTGCTGGGATGCACCACCAAGCCCAGCCTCAGATGACAGAAATGTATCCTATACTTGTTGAGGTTGGTGTCCAAGATGAGAGTGTCCCAGGGCTGGGCTTCCATGAGCTCACCGACCTCTTCCCCTCTATCCTCGTGAGGCTCTTCTGTTCATCTCTATATACCTACCCATGGCTGGCTTTGTTTGGCTTTGTGTTTTTAAATGCTGTTTGGAATTTTCTAGAGGCTGTTCCAATGTAAGCCAGGCTGTTCTAGGACATGCAGCACCCCTGCCTGCACCTCCCAAGTGCTAGGATGACATTTGTACATCTTAAGACCTGTTTCACATTTGCCCGTATAAAGAGTATTCATCTTGCTACCTCTGGGCACATCTTAGTGACCTCATTGTAGCTTTTTGCCTCTGGAAAGGCTGATGCATTCAGTCATATTTCATCCCGAGGTGCTGGGGCGACACGCTCATGCATACAGTTGCACTCTGAGGTGCTAGGATGAAGGTCCCAGCACATGGGGATATAAGTAGTGTGGGGCATGGTTCCATCCTGGCCTCAAAGCTGCCTGTCATGTCTCTCTTCCTGCTTCTAGCTGTCCTTCTAAAAAGTCCTCTTGGGTTGAGGCCTGCCGTGTGGGGAGGGCCTGCTGTGTGCAGATGTAGGACAGGTTGTCCAGGAGCAGCTGGCTGGGGTCCTGAGGTGGAGAATTGAGACATGGGAGGCAGAGGGAAAGATAACTTACAAGGGAAGGCAACTTGGTGTGGAATCTGAGCCAAAGATAAGAGGGAGAGTGTGCTGGAGCCCTCTGGGGAAGGGCTGGAACTGGAACCTGGACTCCTCCTGGAGACTAAACTGTTGGGCCCAAGCTGCTGTTGCCCACAGCTCAGAGCTCTGTGCTTCTCTCTCTAGCTCCTGGCCTGCTCTCTGTACGGATCCTGGGTCTGCGGTGAGTGTGTGACCTGTCTGTCATAAGGCTAGATCTAACTGGGTGTCAGCGAACGGCTTGGAGTGCAGGGCTTAGAGCTAGGAGGGTCCCCCAACAGTGTCTGGGGAAGGGACTGTTTGGTGGGGATTGCCCAGTAGGTTCAGTGGGGCATCCAGGCGTCCTTACATGGTATTCAGGGATTTTGGGGAAGACAATGGCCAAGGCAGGACAGTACTGTCCACAGTCTTGGAACCCTTGTAGGAAATGCACTGCCTGTCACAACAAGGTGTTCTGTGAGCCTGCCAGCTGGGCCTTCACAGGCTAGCTGCCTTGTGACAGGGCTGTGAAGGTCAGCAGCCCAGGAGAACTACCAGCTGTCTTCTGGCCTAAAAGCGCAGCACCTCAGTACCATCCTGGCTTGGACACTTGACAACCTTTTGACCAGTCAGGAGTTTTTAGAAGCAAAGAGATTCTGCTTATATCTGAGTTGTCACCAAGGATGGTGGCAGCATTGTTCCTATGAAAGAGCAGGAGACTGTGGGTGGGCAGGGAGGCTGCCTGTGCTGGGTGAGGATGGTAGTGGTGAGGAGGGACTGCTGATTGGGCCTGGCAGCCGAGCTCAGCGTCGCCTGCTTACATCTCCAGCACAGGCACAGTGGCCCAGCTGCGCAGAGTCCATCAGAGTGTGGCCGCTGAGGGCCCGAGCAGGTAATCTGTGCTCTGAGAAGGGTCTGCATGCTGTCTTGTGGGGCTTCAACTCTTGATTGCGCCTGCACTCCACCCCCGCAAGTGTCCCTGGCCTCGGGTCTCCTCCCTAGTGTGGCTGCTCATCCTTTCTCTGTTGATCAGGCCTCTTATAGACCTTATGGGCCACAGGGATGATGTGGTTCTGTCCTGGGATCCTGTCTGTCCCTCCCCATGGGACACTGGGGCCGCCTGGTTAACTGTTCCCCGTGCTTACCTGTTCTGCCCTTAGCACACAGTCTGCTGTGTCCAAGGCTGGAGCTGGAGCTGTGGTCCCCAAGCTTTCCCATCTTCCCAGAAGCCGGGCCGAGTATGTGGTGACCAAGCTGGATGACCTCGTCAACTGGGCCCGCCGGGTAAGTCCTCCTGTTTGACCTGAGCTCTCAGGGCTCCCTGCCAAGGGCCTGACTGCCCCTCCAGCCTCCACTCAGGGTAACCTGGACCCTTCAGCAGTCCAAATCGTTTTTCATTTTGTGTGCATATGTGTGTGTGTGTGTGTGTGTATGTGTGTGTTTGCGCGTGCATGCGTGTGCGTGTGTGTTCACGCACATGCATGCTTATGCACCATAGCATGGATGTGGAGGTCAGGGGATAACGTCAGGATTCGGCTCCCTTTTTCCACTTTGTGGGTTGTAGGATCCAACTCAGGTTGTCAGGCTTGGTGGCAAGTTCCTTTGCTCATTGAGCCATCTCAGCCACTGAGAAAAATGCCTTTTCATTTACTTATTTATGGTTTTGACAGGGTCTCTCTACATAGCCCTGGCTGTCTTAGAACTTTCTGTGTAAACCAGGCAGGTCTTAAACAGGGCTCTGCTTGCCTGCTGAGATGGAAGCAGCTACTGGACCCGGGTTTGAGATGCCCTTTAAACTCCTCTCATGGCAGGCTGGCAAGCTGTAGGCCCTCTGCAAAGAGCATGGATGAGCCCTCTCTGTGTCTGCCCTTAGTCGTCCTTACACCATGTGTCCCTCTCATGGGCATTCTGATGTCTAGTTCACAGTTGCTGGGCAGCTGTGCTTGGTTCCTGTGCCTGGATGTGACAATCTGTGTCTGACAATTGCCCATTGACAGGCATGCCTTGGACCTGCCTTATTGTCCTGTGCTGTGCCTAGGACTCTGGTGGGTACCAACTAGAGCCTGAAGCTGCCAGGACAAGGTGCCCACTACTGGGACCAGATGCAGGCGCAGGGCTGGCTGGCTCCATGAGAAAGGAGTCAAATGCCTGTGGACAGAGGGAGGACACTGAGGGCAACCAGTCAGCCCCAGGAGAACAAGGCCAAAGACAGCAAGAGGGCTTGTTCATGATGGCCAGAGCAGCAGCTTGGACTGGGTGCTACCCAGAGTCCTGGGTCTGGGCAACCACTAGCCTCCAGTGCCTGCCAAGCACTTAGTGTTGCTGTGCCCACAAGGTCGAGGGACAGTGCCTGGACATGGTCTGTGTCTTCCAGAGCTCCCTGTGGCCTATGACCTTTGGCCTGGCATGCTGTGCTGTGGAGATGATGCACATGGCTGCACCGCGCTATGACATGGACCGCTTTGGTGTGGTGTTTCGTGCCAGCCCGCGCCAGGCTGATGTGATGATTGTAGCTGGCACGCTTACCAACAAGATGGCCCCCGCACTCCGCAAGGTACATCTGGTCCCCTTGACCCCTTCTGCTGCCTTGCCACCTACAGGCATCTGACCTGTGTGTCTTGTAGGTGTACGACCAGATGCCCGAACCCCGCTATGTGGTGTCCATGGGGAGGTGAGTGTGTGCTCAGCTGCCTAGGGGAGCGGGACACCCCTGGGTCCCCAGCTGTCACCTTCCCCCCAGCTCAGCTCTGTAGACAGGAAGGGCTGCTCCTCCACGTCCTCAG
This sequence comes from Rhabdomys pumilio, assembly GCA_030674055.1. NCBI lineage: Eukaryota > Metazoa > Chordata > Mammalia > Rodentia > Muridae > Rhabdomys > Rhabdomys pumilio. The sequence goes on along the minus strand of JANHMN010000021.1, from coordinate 2,056,870 downwards.
TCTTTCTCTTCAGCAGCGATAACTTGTTCATTGTGTAGTAAATACAGGCATGGAGCCCAGGTCCCTGTGCCCGCCAGGTGAGTGCCCTGGGACTGTGTTACGTAGATCCTTGGCCAGACCACTTGGGTTTTTTCTTGCAGTGGAGGTTGTAGGGGAGTCCCCCTTTGAATCCTGGCACTCACACTGAGGCCCACAACTACCTGTGACACTAGCTCCAGACAATCCGATCTTTAAAAAACAAAACAAAACTGTGTGGTGGCCAGCTCTCCGGGGGCAGAGAAAGTCATAGCTCCTTGAGTTCAAGGTTAGCTTGAACTACACCTGGTCTCAAAAAGCTAAGGAATAGAGGGCAATGGTTGGGTTATCAGAGGCTCATCCAGCATGCAGGAAGCCCTGGGTTCCATCCCCAGCACCAGGTGACCTGTACTGTGGTGCACTCCTGTCACCCTCAGGTGTCAGGCTGATTCCATTCCAGCCTGTGGGGTGTGGGGTGGGCTGGTGGCCGTGCGTCTGAACCACCTCACCACCCTCTCCCCAGCTGTGCCAATGGCGGTGGCTATTACCACTACTCCTACTCGGTTGTTCGTGGCTGTGACCGCATTGTGCCCGTGGACATCTATGTGCCAGGTGAGGTCAGCCACCCTGCCCCACCACACCAGACACCGCCTTCAACCTACAGAGCTAGCCTGGCTAGGGGTCCTTGATGTCTCCTGTGTCCTACAGGGCAGAGACAGATGGACCATGCCTTGTCCTTTGTCCCACCCTCCCCAGGAGTGCTAGGTGTGCTAGCTTTCATCTGCTGCCCAGGATGGGACTCAACTTGGCTGAGCTGCAGGGTCTTCTAGAAGTTTCCAGGCTGTCTTACCTGTGTATTCACTGGCCACTGCCCCCTGTAGGGTTCTCTGTCTCCCTCCTTGTCTGCAGACTGCTCGGCAGCAGGGGCCAGTTGAATAGGGAGGGCTGCAGTTCAGAGGCTTCTGGCATTCTGAGACCTGGAATCTCAAGCTGCCTCCCTGCCCTTGGCCGAAGCCCATCTCCCTGACCAAGTGGTCCAGCTTTTGTGACATTCCCGAGGACCAGGCTAGTCACCAGACTCACAACCTAGCCGACAGCCCAGGGATGGAGTGGGTGTCAGGAGGCCTGGCACAGCAAGGACCCTTATTCCTTTGAAGCCAACCCTAGCCCCAGGGCACCCCGAGAGTCCTCCATGTGGGCTGATGGAGGTAGACGGTGGGGTCCCAACCATGTGTGTCCCCAGGCTGCCCGCCCACGGCCGAGGCGCTCCTCTACGGCATCCTGCAGCTGCAGCGGAAGATCAAGCGGGAACAGAAGCTGAAGATCTGGTACCGCAGGTAGAGCTGCCCAGCTCAGCACGAGAATCCCAGAATCCCTTGTGAATAAACCCATCCTGATCCACTTGTGTGCTGTGTGGACTGTGGCCCAGCAGGCAGGGGCCGGATGACACACATCCTGCAACCTCCGTGAAGACCCCTGGCCCTGACAGCCTAACTGTGGGCAGTGGAGGCTGGTGTCCCTCTCAGCCTCAGTGACTTGTCAGCTCACATCTTTGCCTTGTGGCCTCTGCCCACTCTGTAGCTCAGGACAGTCACTGCCCACTTCTAAGCAAGGGAGGACAATGGGTCTCCTCTCAAGTAGAAGACACATCTCTGGCCAGCTGCCCTTCAGGAGCTGTCAGCTCCTGGGAGCAGGAGGAGACCCAGCATGGTGCCCCCTTGCAGAGCCTCAGCCTTCATGTCCTGCAGATTTCCACCCTGTGGCTCTCAAAGGACCCACTGTGACAGGAATGGGGTGGGTTGGCACACCCAGGGCGTGGGAGGGGCAGGTGAGCCTGCCCAGTCAGGAGGAGCCTTTTGTCTTTTGAGATAAGGTTTCTTTATGTAGCCCTGGCTGACCTGGAACCCCAGAGATCAGCCTGTCTCTGCACCCCAAGGGCTGGGGTCACAGGTGCTACACCATATCCTACTCCTAGGGCAGCTTTTAAGACAAGAACCTGTTAAGGTAGAGACTCCAGACCAAGAGAATGGCCTGCTCCTTGCCTTGAATGCTGACCCTGGCCTGCGTGCTGGGGAAGAGACTGTGGGGAAGAAGGCTGGGTGTGAGCAGAGGTCTCCAGGGGCTGGTGACAGGACAGCAGCCTGCAGTGAAGAGCTGGGCACAGGGTACAGGCCGACAGGCCCTCCAAGGGTCAGGCAGGGGTGGGCTGCAGTGTGGACTCAGGCAGCAGATTTGGTACCAGGGATTTGCAGAGTAGGGCTGCACTGTGAGGGCTGCATTGCTTGCTGTGTGCTGGGCTGAGGGCCATGGAGGCTCTCCCCTACCCTGTCCCTAATTAATGAGACCCCACAGTGTCTTCCTGGGTCCCCTGTTAAAAACAGACAGCAGTTGATTGGTCATGTCTGGTGGGTAGGGCATGGGGCATCCAGCACCAGTGATGGCATAGCCACCTCTGAGGCAGAAGCAGTTGTGAACCAGATGTGGCCCCTGCCCTCCAGCTCACTGCCAACCAGCCCACTAGTCTTCCTGTTAGCATTTATTTTACTTCTGAGCTCTAGGAAGATGGCAGTGCCAGGCGGAAGATGGCAGTGCCAGGCAGAGGTTAGGATGTCATACTGCAGGGATAGTGAAAGGCTGGAGCCCACACTCCAGCCTCAAAGGCACTGAAGAGGACATAGGATCCTTGTAGCCTTGGGCCAGCTGCTCAGTGCTTGGTGACCAGGGGTATGATCATCTGAGGGAAGGCATAGTAGCGGCAGTCAGCTGGGGGCACCAGCGTCATCACCTCTGTGCAGATGTTCTCTCTCTGGAAGCCAGCTTCCTGCAGTGCAGGCACCTGTGTCTCCTGTAGGGAGGGGTCACAGGTCACCCCAGATGATATGGGATAGGACCTGGGTGTGAGTATGAATTCTGGTGCAGGCAACAGTTTCCTGATAACCCTCGGCTGCATCTCTGACCAACATCCTTAGGCCTGCTGTAGGCCTCTCAAGCAAGAGGAGAGTCTTCTGTTATGAGAGCTGCCTCATGGGGTGGCGGGAAAGCTGTTCTGCTGGCCCTGGTACTCCTGGAGGGCATCTGTCTCCAAGGCAAGCATAGCCCCACAGGTAGAGGGCATTGGGCAGGGCTTTACAGAGGCACTGGGGAGCCATAAGAAGCTTGGACTCCTGAGGCCAGAGAGCAGAGGGGCATCCCCCATGTCACGGGTCTCAACAACCACATGCCCTGGGCCACTGCCAGGCTGGGGTAGAGCCCTCCACTTGCTATCAGGTAGCATACCTCAAACATGGTGGTGATATCTGCATACTTGGACTTCATGAGCTCCCCCCAGGACGTGAGGTTACAGTAGGTGAGGATGCCCCCGGGCTTCAGCAAGCGGAAAGCATGATTCTGCAAAGAGAGGCCAGTGGACAGGAAGGGGTGGAGGGACCATGGGAAAAGAGCAGCTGGTCTGCAGATGTCACATGCCCTGCCCACCTGACCTTCCATGGCCCACAATCCCTGGCCCTGCTGTCCCACCTTAATAAAGTTGAACTGGTGAGTGTGCCAGGCCTCTTCAGACAGTGGGTACGTGTCGTATAGAATTCCTGCAGTGTGAACACATGCCTGCCAGTCAGGGCTAGCACAGCCTTGACTGTGGGCTATGGGACCCATCCCATGGCCTTGGAGGCCAAACTGTCAGCTAACCCAGCCCACACAGCTGCCCTCAGCACCTCTGCTATCCCCGTTCATGGAGTCTTTTCCCCACGGCTCTGTCCCCAGTGCACATCGGAGGTGCAGCTGTTGGAGTGGGTGCAACTTACAACCATCCATTCTTTCCTGACACTGCATATACCCTGGGATCAAACTCTGGTCACCGTTCTTTGAAAAGAGGTACACCCTCTTTAGCAAGCTCCACCAAGCTAAAGAGGGTATAGTAGTGCAAGAGCAGACACCGGCTGCCAAGTACCCAGAGGCCAGCGTGTTCCCCAGGGCTCAGCCCCTTTGCCAGGCTCCCAGAGCAGCCTCACCATCAAATTGACCATCAGACAGTGTAGGCGCCACCTCCTCCCACAGGCCTTTCAAGGGAACAACCTTGGAGAGGAGAGGGACAAGAGAGGTTGGGGGTCACATGTGTCCCCATGGTCTCCCAGCCCTGGGGGTTACTCCCAGTTCACACCCCAGTGGCAGAAGGTACCTTGTGTGGCTGCTGCAGGGCCCAGTCCTGTAGACGCTGGAAGACCCCATCATTGCACTCAATAATCCAATGTTCCTCTATGGGGGCCTGTTGCACCCTGGAGGCTGCAATGGCCATACCGAAGCCCACTTCCAGGACCCGGCCCCCTAGGAGGACAAAACATGACAGCTGGCTTGGGTGGGGGAGGAGGACTTGGATGTGAGGCCTGGCTCACACATGCCTCAAGGACAGCCAACCAGCAGGACAATGTGGGTGGACAGAACAAAGTAACAGAAGAGTGTGGGCCCTGGCCAGCTGCCAATCAGAGCGGCTAGTCTGGGAGCCCAGGGACTGGCCACTGCTTTTGGGCCTGGGCCCAGGGATCCCTGGACTCTGAGCCCCTGCCCACGCTATTTGTGCTATGGCCCTAATCTGTGGGGGTTAGAAAGAGCCAAGCCTGGCTTGGAGACCCGACACCTGCAGCCCCTCCATGTTTCATTCTACACCTGATACCAGGTCATTTGCCCTGGATGAACTTTGAAGCCCACTGCCCATTTGCCCTGTTTGAGCCTGGGGTGCCCCAGACACCACCCCTCGTCCAGAAGTTCAGGGCCACAGCACCTGGACAGCTGCCTGTCTGCTCAGTTTTCCCAAGCTATTCTTAGCAACAGCCGGGAGAGACTCGGAGGTTCCGGACCAGCACAAGCCCCACCGCCCCTCCACTCTGCCTTTAAGTTCCACTCAAGGCCGTGGTCCGAAGACCCACCCTCCAACCTAGCCCCGGGAAGTAGAAGTCTTTTCCCTGGGAAGAGGAAGTTCCAGTTCAGAGCCGGCGCCTCTTGCCTGCGTCCTGCCAACAACCTTCCCTTCCTTCCCGGCCAAGGCAACTCGATCCCTCAGGCAAGGAAACTGAGGCACGCAGCATGCACGGGAACTCCTGCACTACTAAGCTGCAGCCTGTTTCCTCTGGCAGAGTACCTCTGGAGGCAGCAGCCGCCGCCAGCGCATGCATATAGGGGGTCTCCCAACGCTCCATCACTGGCTTGCCCAGGATCTGCAGGTGCGTGTCAGACGCGTCATAGGCCGCGGGGGCCGCGCGCCACGCGGGGCTGCAGTCCTCGCCGGGCGCGAAGAGCGGGCTAGCTGCAGAAGAGCTCATGGTGAGGCTGTGCGCACCAGGCCCGAAGCACAGGGCTGCCGAGCCGCGGAGCTGGAGGAGGCGGGGTGGGGCGCTGCCTCTGCAGAGAGGGGTTTAACCTTGCGCTGGGGTGGGTGGGAGCCTGAGGCGGGGGCGGGGCCTGTGTGCCCCGAGGGAGTCCTGCTACGGGCCAAGTGGGCGCGGCCTACTCGTCGGGGTGGGGCCTAGCTGGGCTAGGGTGGGTCCAGTCATAAGTAGAGGGTTGGGCCTTGCCTGGGGAGGGTGTCCAGCCTAGTAGTGGACTGGGCCTGGGTGGATGGAGCCTGAGGGGTAGGGTGGAGTGTGCTAAGGGTAGGGGCTACTGGCTGGAACCCGGAGTAAAGTTCTGTGAGGGGCGGATCTATGGACTGGGATAGGTCCTGCACTGGTGGGCTGGGGAGGAGTCCAACCTTTTGCTACAGATGGGGTCAGACCTGTGGGCTGAGACTTCTATAAGGGATGCAGGCAGGAGCCATACAGGATGGAGCCTGTAGGGTAAGGCAGAGTCCAGCCCTCTGCTAGGGGCGGGACTGGAGCAGTGGGGTGGGGTCACCATTCCGCTAAGTATGAGAGACAAAGCTAAGGAACGGGGCCAGCCGGCTGAGACGGTGGTGTCCAGCCTTCTGCTACGGATGAAGACAGAGCCATGGGGTAGGTGTTTATGGGATAGGATGAAATCCCAAGCCTTCTGCTAATGGAGAAACGTAGTCTTCTCCCACGGGTGGGGCCTAGCCTGGAAGAGGCAAAACAGGAGCCTGGGCCTAGCTTTCCTCTAGAGGTTGGTTGGCTCCAAAGAGGAGGAGCCTGAGGGCTAGGGTAGTTGTCAAGGGTGAAGCTGAGTCCCACCTTTTACCGTGAATAAGGCGGAGCCTACGGTTCTGGGCGGGGCCTAGTTGTCTAGACAGGAAGTTGGAACCATGAGGCTAAGTGCGAGCCTTGTAGAAAGGGATTCCTAGAGGCTACCCGTCGGGCCAGTGCTTCGGAGGGTGCTATATGCTGGCACGTGCACTGTTGTGGCTTCTGCGAGCTGCGGGGCAAGCTCCCTGGCACCAGATATTTGGAATGAGGCTTGACTTTCTGCTTTTGCCTGGCTGCCTCGCAAGAGTACTCTTATTTACTGTCTGGAGAGGCTGTGAAACTTGCTGATCTCAGCGTGCCCTCCACAATGCTCCTCCAAGTTGATCTTTTATCCACAATGCTCCTCCAAGTTGATCTTTTATTTCTATTTGTCTGTTTTTTTAGAGACAGGAGCTCCTGGCTGGCCTGGAGCTTGCTATGTAGACCAAGATGGCCGAGACTCACAGAGTTCTGCCTGATTCTATCTCTGAACTGCTGGGATTAAAGGCGTGTGCCACCATGCCTGACTGGATGCCTCAAGTTTAGACATTCATTGGCCTGGTGAGGTCTAAGAAGCCGGCCCTCTCCCAGCTACTCCAATCCACACCTGTCATTCGCCTTCTAGCTTACTCATGGGTCTTACTCTTGGGCCTGTTAGGTGTGGCGATTTTTTTGTGATGATTTTTCTGAGAACTGCTGGACGAACCCTAGAGCAGTAACTGTTGATACCCTCATTATACAGGTGGGGAAAACTGCTAAAACCCAGGGGTTGAGACTAGAGCTCCAGCTTAGAATCACAACAGTTAACACTTTTGGGTTTTGGGTTTTGGGTTTTGGTTTGTTTTTAATTTTTTTTTTAAATGTACGTGGGTGTCGTGCCCGTGCACCACATGTGTTCAGGGCACTAGACCCCCTGAAGCTCAGTTACTGGCATTGTGATCACCCACAAGGGTGTTGGGAATCAAATTTTGGTCCTCTGAAAGAAACAGGTTCTCATGTAATCCAGGATAGCCTCAAACTCTCACACAGGTAAGGGTGACCTCAAACTCCAGGTCCTGCTGCCTCCACCTCTCCAGTGCCAGAATCAACAATGTGTACTGCCCTGCCTGCCATGCCCAGTTTCTGCAGCACTAGCTCAGGATGGGTCCCTGGGCTTTGTGCTTGCCAAAAGAGCACTTCCCCCACTGCACTCCAGCTGCACTCCAGCCTCCACTGCTCCACTACTCTGAGTGTCCTTCTGATGATCTCATGTGGTCTAATTAAAGCATAAAATGGGTAGCTTTGTAATCTCAACACTCAAGAGTCAGGGTCAGCGAGATCTCTGAGTTTCAGGACAATCTGGGTTACATAGGAAGATTCTGTCCCAAACAAAAGCTTTGGCCTGTTTTTTATAATTTGAGCTGCTATGCCCAGCACAGAAATGAATTGTTGTTTGTTAGGTTTTGTTTATTGACATAGACACTAGGTCCCAGGTCACCTTCCAATTCAAAGTATTGATTGGTTGGGGGTGTTTGTTTGTTTTTCCGAGACATGGTTTCTCTGTGTAGCCCTGGCTGTCCTGGAACTCACTCTGTAGACCAGGCTGGCTCCGAACTCAGAAATCCACCTGCCTCTGACTCCCAAGTGCTAGGATTAAAGGTGTGCGCCACCACTGCCCGCCTGGTTGTTTGTTTTTTAAGACAGCATTTCTCTATGTAGCCCTGGCTGTCCTGGAACTCACTCTGTAGACCTGCTGTACTTAACTCACAGAGATCAGCCTGCCTCCGCTTCCCAAGAGCTAGCTGGGTTTAAAAGTGTGCACCAATACTGCCCTGCTTCTAGGTTTTTTTTGTTTGTAATGTTTTGTTGGATTTTTTTGTTTGAGAAAGTCTCATGTAGCTCAGGCTGGCTTCTAGCTCACTGTGTAGCTGACCAAAGGTCTTCCTCTTTAACCTGAGTGCTGGGATGGCAGGTTTGTACTGCCAAGCCTGTTTTAAGTGGTGCTAGGGATGAAGACATAGGCCTTCAACCTGAAAAGATGCTCAACAAACTGAGCCATCACTTCGTTTCACTCATTTACTTATTTATTATGTTGTTGCTGCTATTATTGTTATTATTTATTATTTTATGTCTTTTTGAGATAGGGAACTCGTTATGAGAGGAAAGGCAGATTATCCAGTTGAAAAATCAACCAGCAGACAATAGACAGTAGTAAAAGAGTGTGGCTGCCCATGTTAGTGGTACCGGGGTGGTGTTTTTTTTTTTTTTTAATAAACAGTGAACTTGGTTAAGTTTTACGTTGAACCCAATCGGGTCTTAACTGAATGACCTTGGACAGGTGAGTCAGCCTCTATAACCCTCTGTATCATCTTCTGGAAAAAGGGAAGACGGGAAGACCGGGAGGTGACACAGTTCAGAGTACGAGGATGCAGCGCAGCCTGCTTTATGCACCAGCCTCTGAGGGGCGGCCTGGACTTCTTCCCTCGCAGGCCCCTCACGCAAGATCGAGATTCGCGAGTGGAGAAAGAGGAAACCGCGTCTGCGCCTGCGCGCGCCATGAGCCCGGCGCTGCATGCACGCGCACGCACGCACGTGGCTGCCTCCCTCCGCGCGCCTGCTGAAGGCCTGATAATGCAGAGAACTGCATTTCCCAGAAGGCTTAGACTAGACGGGGCGGAAGCGCATTTCTCGGTTGTCTCTGCTGCGCCGGCGCAGAGCCTCACGTCCCTCTTGCAAGCGGGCACGCACGCGCGGCGCGCCCCTGGCCCCACCCCCGGAGGCCCCGTGCGGGAGCGCGCCCGGGCGTGCGCAGGGCGGAGGCGCGGAGGCGCGGGGACGCGCAGCGACCGTTGGCGCGGAGGGAGGAGGCTCAGCGCCGCCGCCGTTGCGCAGATCCGGGCCGCGGCTGCGGGGAGGGACGAGCGGTGACCTTCCGGAGGAGCGGGGCGCAGCGGGCCGGGACGGGGCGCCATGAACAGCGCGGGCGCCGACGAAATCGGGTGAGGCTGTGGTGCCGGGCCAGGCCCGGAGCGAGGGAGGCCGGGGTGCCGGGCCGACGGGGCCGGGACTTTGGAGGAGGAGAGCCGGGGTGCTGGGGGTCGTCCCATAGGCAGCCCATGGGTAACTGAAGGGACCCAAGACGATAACTCAACAGTCAGAAAAACCCAAAATGAAGGTTCATGGGTAACGGGGATCCCGTAGAATAACTCGCCGGACTGCGAGACCCCGAAATGATAGATCAGGGTGTTGAGGACCCCTAAGTGGACCCTTGAAGTCAGGAAGGTAATGTAGGATAATTAGGAGTGCTGAGAGACCCCTCATAGATTCTAGGTGGCAGGGAGATGCCAAAAATGGACCAGGTTCTTGGGAACCCTAAGTATTAAATTGGTGAAACTGAGGGATCACCAAAGAATAGATGAGACCCCATAGAGTTTTTCTGCGGAGTTGGATTCTAAAAGATAGATCACACGTAATGGAAATTCTGTAAGATAAACTAAGAATGCTAAGAGACCCTAAAGAGTACATAGGAGGTCAGATTACACCCCCCCCCCCCAATAAATTAGGTTATGGGTGCTGAGAAGCCCCAAAGTGTAGATTATAACTAAGACCCCATGGGATAACTCATGGATCTGATGGGTACCTCAAAAGATTAGGGTGCTGGGGTTACCAGAACTGCAGAGATGAGGAGGGCCACAAAGAACAGATCGGGATGTTAGGGGCTTCCTAAGTAGAGCTTTGGGTCAAGGAATCTCCAAATGATAATTTTGGAGGTTGTGGGACTCTGGAGTTCAGGAATTAGGGTGACCATCAAATCAGGAGACTGGGAGACACTGAAGGATAGTTTAGGTGTTAGACCCTGAGTAGAGCCTGGGTGTCAGGGATACCCCATCAGATACAATTCAGGGAGTTTGGGAGTACCAAAAAGTAGGGGTTGGGGAGACCCCGTAAGGTAACTCAAGGTGCTGAGTCCTACACAGGAGTTAGAACTCATGAGGACCCCAAAAGATAGCTGGGGAGTGGGTTGTGAGGATGAGGTGGTCGGGGAGAATAATTTAAGGGATTGAAGGACCCTCCCAAAGGATAGATTAGGACATAGGAGACACCCAAAGTTGAGCTATGAGGTCAGGGAGATACCAAAGGATAGTTGAGAGGTTGAGGGAACTCCAGAAGAGACCCTTGGTTCTATGGGAGACTGTAAGCCATAATTGTGGTTAAGGAAATAGGGTAGGGAGATCATACTAGGTAGTTCAGAAGGCTAGGGGGACCTTCAACAGGAGTCACTGAATAGAGAAGAGCCCAGAGGATAGTTGGGGGAACCCCAAAGGATAGTTAAGGAGCTAGGGAAACTTGAAAGGCTAATTCAGGAGTCTGGGAGAACACCAGATGGGGACCTAGGAATACTCCAAAAGATGATTGGCCAAATTGGGACCACCCAAATGGAGACTGTGTGCCAGGGAGGCCTGGAAGGTAAGGAGGCAAAGACAACTAACTCTTTTTGGTTTGTTTGACTTTTTTTTTTAATTTGTTATTACTTGTTCATAGGGTAAATGAGAGGCTGGGGAATAAATTAAAGCTCAGGGTAATAGAGGTATCAGAAGACAGCTCCATGAGTTTGGGATTCCAAAGTGGAGTTCAAGTGGGTAGACGAAGACATAACCAAAGAATAGACTTTATAGGGAAGCCCCAAAGGGAAGCCCGGAGACTTAGGTTACTCCGAAGGACCCTTAAGGACACAGAGACTCCCCAAAAGGATTCTTAGTGGGTTAGGGAGACCATAAAGAGTCTCAGAAACCTGAAAGAGGAACCCAGAAGCCAGGAAGAGTCCCCACCCCAGAACCAGTTCAACAAGCCAGGGCACCCAGAACAAAACAAGACCCTCAAGGTGCTAGGGAGCTGCGAAGGGGAGTTGGAGACCCGGGAGGCTTTAACTTGCAGCCTGGAGCCGGGAGTCAGGAAAACCCCAACAATAGCTCAGAATACGGGGTTCTGTACAGAGTGCAGAAACAAGACATTGGACTGGGAGGCCCACCAGAGGGAACTTTTTAGAGCTGTGCAACCTGATCCTGGAGCCTGAGAGTCAGGAAGATCACAAAGGAGATGGAGGACTGGGGAACCCCAAGTGGGACCTTGTGGGATCTCTTGTGATATCAGAGTTTGAGGCGTCCAGACAGATGTGGAATTCTAAAAGGACCTAGTCTCCTAGCTCCTGCCTGGGCTTTTGTGGGAAACTTTGGGTCTCCCCAGTAGGCCTTGAATTCCACTTCTCTGCTGCTTTGTCAGTTTTCTGGCCCAGGGAGTGCAGAGTGGCATCCTGAGTTCCTTGCAGGTGCAGGAACTTGACAGGTTGGTGCACATGGCCAGGCATGTCGAGGGTTCATCTTCCTACCTGGGCTGGGGGACAGCAAGTTCTCACGTTGTGCTCTGGAACACCCTTACTCCTCTTAGCCCTCTTCTCTGCATCATGGCTCCTTAGCAGGTGTCGTGTCCCCCCCCCACCCCTCCCACCCCCCGCAGGAAGAGTTGGGCTGCCATCTGGCAGACTTCCTGAGGTGGCGGGTGAGCTGCCTAATGCCCTCAGTGTTTTTGTGTGCCTGGCACTGAGGACCTGGGCCTAGTAGGCAGTGTGTTTGCTCATGAGGTGGGCAAGGGGTGTGCTTCCTGTGGGTCTGCCCCAGGGTCAGAGCACCTTGCTGAATGGAAGGGGGCTGGGGCATGCCCTTGGGGGTCTGGAAGACCACTGTGGACCTGGGAGAGAGTTCAGAGGTTGCTGGTTCTATCATCTGTTGCAGGCCTCCTCGTGACAGCATGCACCTCATAGACATTTAATGAGGTGCTAGACCCTGCTTTGTTCCTGCAGCCTCGCATAAACCCACTGGGCAGCAGGAGCATGTGCCTAGACTGGACAAGACTAGGAGTCTGCTCTGTAGTCCCCAGGAAGGGCGAGTTTTGTGTTTTACTTTGGTTTTGAGGCAGGGTTTCTCTATGTAGTCCTAGAGTGCTTGATCACACTGGTCTTGAGTGTGTATACAGATCCACCTGCCCAGTCAGTGTACCTCTGCCTCCCGAGTGGGTGACTAAAGGTGTGTCCTACCACACCCAGCTTTTATTTACAAAGGGAGTTTTGAACTATTTTGTTTTTAATGCTGGGAATGGACCCTAAAGTTGGAAATTGCTGAGCCTCCAAGTGTGAGGTTGGTCACTGAGAGCCAGCGGTTGTGCCTGTCAGTGGGCCATCTAAGGTCCCTGTTAGCGTTCCTTGCCCCTGGGCTGTCTAGATGCTGGTAATGGGGCCTTCTGTAGTTTCCTCTACGGACTGCTGTCCTGTTTCGTTGACCTGTTCAGCCAAGGCAGTCACCTGTAGGTGAGTGGCTAGCTGCTGCATCTGGTGGGGCCTCTGCCCTTGTGCATGCATGGACTGGGGACTTAGGTAATGGCAGGAGCTACCCCTCTTTCTCAAAGCAACTGCTGGCCAGAGCCTGTACGTGGTGTGAATGTCCTCTCTCCAGGAGAAGGTAGACGGGAGGTAGCAGAGGGCCATCCTTGGGACTACCTCCAATTTGTGGTCTTGGTTTGTTTGTTTTTCCTAAAATAGCTCTGGCTGGTCAGAAATTTGTTATGTAAACCAGGCTGGCCTTAGACTCAGGGAAATCCACCTGCCTCTTTCTCCTGTGCTCTGGGATTAAAGGTATGTTCCACTCTGCCTGGAGCAATTTGTGTGTGTGTGTGTGTGTGTGTGTGTGTGTGTGTGTGTTTTATTGTTTTTTGTTTTCTTGAGACAAAGTTCCACTGTGTAGCCCTGGCTGTTCTGGAATTCACTCTGTAGACCAGGCTGGCCTTGAACTCAGAGAGATCCTCCTGCTTCTGTCTCCCCAGTGCTGGGGTTAAAGGTGTGCGGCACCATGCCCAGCCTCCATTTCTTTTAAAATTTTGCGTGTTCATATGCCCATACACATGGAGAGATCAGAGAACAACTTGCAGGAGTTAATTCTTTACACTGTGTGCCAAGGGAATCACACTCGGTGTCAGGCTGCAAGTACATTCATCTGCCAAGCGATCTTGCTGGCCCTCCCCTTTCTGCATCCCACCCGCGTGCCTGTGTGTGTGTTCCAGACTGTTAGGCTTGGTAGCAAGTGCCTTGCTGAGACATCTGGTTGGCCTGAAGGGTTGGAGTCTGAAGGGAATGTAGAAGTGGGTACCACTGCTTCCTGAGTGTGGTTTTCTGCATTCTAGTGTTAAGTCAGACAGCTCAGGAGGTTTCTGTGCCTTCAGGAGCTGTCATGAGCGGCCTGAAGTCAGGTGCGAGGGCTGTACCCTGAGTGTCAGGCTCATGCCCAGGTCGAGCAGAGGTTCCTGCGGTCCCCTTGGGTGGCCCAAGCCACTTTGCTCTCCAGCTTCTCCAGTAACAGGCCTGTGGGACAGGGTGGTGGCAAAGGTCCATCTGACAGCTGGTATGCTGACTGTTGTCTGTGTCACCTGGAGAAGGAAAGGCAGGCACACCAGGTATCCTGGAAGCAAGGTCTTTCCAGGAAGTCCTGGGTTGGTAGCCTAGGGCACCTCTGTTCACCCAGATGAGGGTCCTGCCGTGTGGGGTCTGTACAGACTGCATTTTGTTGATGCTGGGCATGTCAGATTGGGTTGAGTGCCTTCTTGCTGGACCGATGGCAGAAGGTGGGATGCAGTGAAAAGCCTGTGAGAGGAGGGACTGAGCTCATCCTTCATGTATGTCCCACCTAGAGGCCACCACTGCTCAGTGTCCCTGCCCTAGGAACCAGCTGCCTAGCCCTAAGCCCTGAAGCACCTCAGACCTCAGCCAGGCCAGCTGCAGTTGCTCCTTCTGACAGCTCACTGGAGGGGGCTGTTGATCCATCTGGGAGTAAATAGCAGAGATAAGTCCCCCTCAGCCCTGGGAGTGCTCCTTCAGTCATTCTCTGTGTGTGAGTATGTGTCCTGTTGGCTGAACGATGGTCCAAGGTTCCCTGGGTTCAGAAGAGTCCGGCGTGACTATTGTCACTTTCTCTGGCAGCCATTACCCAGCAGGGCCTTTGCTCCCTGACCACAGTCCAGAGGCTGTGGATGTTGTCTGTTGGTGCCTGCTGTCAGCCTGGCCATGAGTCTGAGCTGCTTCCCCAAGGGCTTCTGAGGATCTGTCCCTTTCTAAAGGTGCTTAGTCTCAGGGCCTTGGGCTTCAGTGGCCTTGGGGAAGAGAAGAACAGGACAGAGGACTGGAGGCCACGGCAGAGCAGGGTGTCTCTAACATCACTGTTTTTTCCAGGGGCTGCCATCATAGGAACTGAGGTTGTGTTTGGTCCATGTGACAAGTCCATGTGACTGAGGACCACCTGGGAGGGTGGGACCATCAGTGGAAGTTAGTCACTAGAGATGAGGCCCCTTCAGTCACATCCTCGTGTCACTTCTATCTGTGGGGGGTCATGGGCTTCTACATTCTGTGTCCTCGTGGGTGAATTGGGGAGCCAGACTAAGGGTAGGCAGCAGCGGCTGGACCTCTTAGGCTCATCCCTGTGCTGTGGATTCCACCATGCTCTGCCAGAAGTCTGTAAGAGCCAGGCAGTGGTGGCGCACGCCTTTAATCCCAGCACTTGGGAGGCAGAGGCAGGCGGATTTCTGAGTTTGAGGCCAGCCTGGTCTACAGAGTGAGTTCCAGGACAGCCAGGACTACACAGAGAAACCCTGTCTTGAAAAACCAAAAAAAAAAAAAAAAGAAGCCTGTAAGAGCTCTTTTCTGGCCTCTGGGTCCTGAAGGGAAGTGATGGCTGCAGGTTCTAGGTTCAGCAGCAGAGTGTGGGGTGCAGGTACCCAACCATGGCATATTGCCCATGAATAAGGAGTCCACCAGCTCTCCCTGGAGTCACCTTGATTTTTGCTGTCACCCATAGTCTTGCAGAGCTGAGTGGCCTTCTCTAGTCCACAGTGCGCAGGTGCTGGCTCCCTGATGGCTGGGCCAGATCAGCAGGCCTTCCCGAGGCTGTCTTTCATTTCTGTTTTTACTTGATTGAATATTTTGTCCTCGCCCCAGGCTTAGAGGTTAGGTCTAGCCAGAAAGGAATTGAAATCTCCATCTTGGAACCTTCCAGAACCTTTGTGAACATAGGCCTGTCTCACCTGATGAACTCTGAGCCAGGCACAGAGCCTCTGTCTACACAGGCCAGAAGTCCTTCTTGCCTCAGAGCAGGTGGTGTGCAACCTCAGTAATGTCCACCTCAGACATGGCCAACCCAGCCTGTGGCACTGCAGGGTGGAGATACACTCTGCTGCCCGAAGCCAGGAAAAGAGATGAGGGCCTCACCCCACTCTCCGCTTTCTGCATGCCTGTGATGCCGCTGACAGAGCTGCTTTCTTTCTCTCTCTCTCTTTTTTTTTTTTTTTTTTTTTTTTTTTTTTTTTTTTTGGTTTTTCGAGACAGGGTTTCTCTGTGTAGCCTTGGCTGCCCTGGCACTCACTCTGTAGACCAGGTTGGCCTCGAACTCAGAAATCCTCCTGCCTCTGCCTCCCAAGTGCTGGGATTAGAGTGCGCCACCACTGCCCGGCTCCTTTTCTCTTTTTAAAAACCCTTTTGTGGCCTCCTGTTTCTCATTCCTCCACTGCTCCTAAGTGCTAGATGCCTGCATGCCTGTGCCACCACACCTAGCACTTGCCCAGGGTCTGTACCTGAAACTGCACCTGGGCCCAGAGCCTGGACCCATCTGACCGGTTCCTCTTCCTGTGCCCTGTGGCCTCCTGCTTGGTTAGGAAGCCCCGTTGGCAGTGGCTGTGTTACCACAGGGCTAAGCTTGCTGTGTTTGGTCTCAGTGGGCATTGCTATGGCCCAAGGAGACACGTGGCTTTATGTTAATGAGGCCAGGCCCTGAGCCACCTGTGCAGTTGCCTAGGCTGGATCATTTGCAAAGATTTGGCTTCAGGAGGCCAGTAAGCTGGCAACCTTGCTGGACAGGGCAACTCTTCCACAGCTGGGAAGGAAGGGACTTGTGTGGTCACCCATGCTTATCCATGGCTGGCACCTCTACTGTGGGACTTTGTTGTGGGGGTCACTTGGACCACTTGAGGATGCTCATGTCTCCTGGCTCACATGTAGGGCCTAGTTAATTGCATGCAAGACAGTAATATGCCTACCTGCACAGGGCCCTCTGGTTTGCAGCCTGCCATGGTATAGTTGGCTCCCCGTGGGTAGCAAAGGGCAGAGCGTCAGCATTTCCTGTAAGTTGGGCAGGTTTTTTATGTCTGGAGTTTGACAGTGGTGCTGGCTCTGGGGATCCTTCTTGCTCAGAGATTTGCCCAGAGTACCCTACCTAGGGTTGGCAAGCAGAGCTTCCGTGTGCCAGCTACAGAGGCCAGGCGCTCCTGCTGGGCTCTGCCTCATGACCCAGAGCTGGGGAGGGATTGAATGATGCCTGAGTCCCTGAGTGCCTCAGGTGACACAGTTAGTGCTCACTGCTGAGGCCCAAGGGCCATCTGATACAACTGCTTCTCTTCACTTGGGGTGCAGCGGCCTTGAAGACAGTGCTGTACAGATATGGGCCCCAGGCATGGCAGGAGCCACTGCTAAGGCTCTGTCCCCACTGCTGTCCAGCAGCTTCATGGGACAGGTCCTAGGCTAGGGCATCACCTAGTTGACAGAGCATCTCTTGGGCTTAGGCTGGACTCCTCTTCTGGTGGTTAGGCAGAAGCTGCAGGCAGTGTGGCCTGTTGTGGCCGGGTAGCTCTGAGAGGGCCTGCTCTGTGGCAGCAAGGACATATCTCTTACTGCCATCGTATGAAAGCTGGGAGTCCTTCGCTGCGTTCTGTGTGGCCCACAGGTTGGCTGAGCGTGTCCCTCTTCCTTGGGCCTGGTGTGGGTGGGACAACCCTGAAGGGTTAGCTGACCCCATCCTCTCTTCCCTACAGGAAGCTCTTTGTGGGCGGCCTGGACTGGAGTACCACTCAAGGTAGGAGCTGTGGTGCCCAGCCATGAACGGGCTTGGCTCTGGTGCCTGTGGGCCTAGCCTTGTGTTCCTTGGCAGAGCTTGCCCTACAAGTCAGCATGCTCGGGCTGTGCTTGTCCAGCCCTGCTTTCCTGTTCCCTGCAGTTAGTCCATCTTTTCTAGCACAAGGCCATCCCCTTGTACCCTGGGCCCTCTCCCCCAGCAGTTAGCTGCCAAGCAGCTTGGGTGAGGCTGCTGTGCTGCATTGTGTGTGTGTGTGTGTGTGTGTGTGTGTGTGTGTGTGTGTGTGTGCGCGCATGTGCGTGTGTGCGCACGCGCTAAGCTTGTGCCTAAGCTAGGGACACGTGTGCTTTTGTTCCTGTCTCCGAGCAGAGACTCTACGCAGCTACTTTTCCCAGTATGGTGAGGTTGTGGATTGTGTCATCATGAAAGATAAAACCACCAACCAGTCTCGAGGCTTTGGATTTGTCAAGTTTAAAGACCCCAATTGTGTGGGGACAGTGCTGGCCAGCAGACCACACACCCTAGATGGCCGGAATGTAAGTGACTTCACAGGTCCTCCCCTCTTTGCCCACTTGTCTGAATTAGTTGGCTGTAGGGTTCAGGCTATTGAAGGCGGGGTGTATTAGAGGGTGGACCCTTGAGATGACAAGCCCTGGAATGTGATGGGTGCTTGAAACAGGCTGATTCAGTGCCCATGGCAGGGTAGCTTCCTGCTCACGGCTCTGACTTGGCATTTTCCACAGATTGACCCGAAGCCATGCACACCTCGGGGGATGCAGCCAGAGAGAACGAGGCCCAAGGAAGGCTGGGTAAGGCTGGGCTGGGCTGGGCTGGGCTGGGCTGGGCTGGGCTGGGCTGAACCCTCTGTCATTCTAGAGGGTGGCCACCATTATCCCACTCTGCTCACTGACATAAGGGAGATGGATGCTGGAGCAGTTGAAAGCCAAGTTGAAAAGCACTTTGGGCTGGGTGCATAGTCTTACCTAGCCCCTTAGTAGCAGGAGCCTACCGCCTGTCCAGCTGCTCTCGTGGTGGGTGGAGCCAG
Source organism: Rhabdomys pumilio (assembly GCA_030674055.1). Lineage (NCBI taxonomy): Eukaryota > Metazoa > Chordata > Mammalia > Rodentia > Muridae > Rhabdomys > Rhabdomys pumilio. Next base: position 2,038,724 of record JANHMN010000021.1, on the reverse strand, counting down.
ACCCTGCTCCACACCTCAGCAATTCCTACCTGGCAGCAGGCTATGCCTTCACTTCCACATGGGCCAGCTGTGCAGGCGGAGATGGCTGTCTAGGAGTCTGTGCTTATGTTGTGACTGGCTCCCCCAGGCCTCTGCAAGCAGTGCCTTTGTTTGGTGAGCTGGCCTCAGCCTCTCAAGTGCTGGGACCTTAGCTGTAAGCTGCCCTTCCCTAATTACTTTCCAAATTTATTTGTACTTTTCTACTTGTGGGTATTTTCTTTGCATGTCTGTTTATGCCCTGCTTGAGTGCCTGGTGCCCGGGAAGCTAGAAGAGGTTGTAATAGTTGTGATGTTTACCTTGTGGGTGCTCAGAATCAAATTCTGGCCCTCCGGAAGAGTGACCAGTGCTCTACCTGCCGAGCCATGTCTCCAGCACTTTCCTATTAAGACATTCTCTCTGACAGGTGTGCGTGTGACGATCAGGAGCCCCGCCCCTTTTTCATTTAGGAAAGCCAGTTCCCAGAGGTTGTAGGCCAAGCACTGCACTGTGCTTGCTGCCTTAGAGCTGTTCACACGGCCTCAGTGTTGGCGGTGGGGGTGAGGAACTGCTGTCCTTCCACACCACGGCACTGACCAGTTCACTCTGCTACTCTTCAGCATGAGCCAGCCTGCTGAGCCACACTGCACGAATGGGCTTCTGCCAGGGGAGTGCACGTCACTGCTGTGTTCTCCTGCTAGCCAGTCTTACCTTGTAGACCAAATCAGCCTGGAACCCAGTATTCTCCTGCCTCAGTCTCCACATGCTAGGCCGACAGGCCTGTGTGACCACAGCCAGTTCAGGAGTTCAGTCTTGATTGTCTTCACACCGGGGACAGGGCTAGGGACAGGGCTAGAGCCACAGACAGGAGCAGCAGTGGAGGCAGGGTGGGGGTGGCAAGGTCCTCCACAATTGCTGTAGTGTCAAAATGTTTCTGGGTCCCCTGTGTCCCCAGATTTTCACACCCAGCTGCTATTCTTGAGACTGCCTTTGTGTTTAAAGATTGATTTATCTTATGTATGTGAGTACACTGTAGCTGTCCTCAGACACAGCAGAAGAGGGCATCGGATCCCATTACAGATGGTTGTGAGCCACCATGTGGGTGCTGGGAATTGAACTCAGGACCTCTAATCGCTGAGCCATCTCTCCAGTCCGCCTTTGTATTTTTTAACCTTGCCAAAGTCATCATCTGCACTGGCAATGTAGATCATTGGTGTGTACGTCCCACCCAGGATGTGGAATGCCCCGTTTTGTCCAAGCACTTCACATTGCAGATTGTTTTGTTTGTTTTTGAGACAGGGTAGTCTAGCCCTGGCTGTCATGGAACTTACTGTGTAGACTAGGCTAGCCTAGAACTCACAGATCTACCTGCTTCAGACATCGCAGGCTTGTTGTTGTTACTATTCCTAACAGTTTATTTGTTTCTCTTTTTGGTTTTTGAGACAGGGTTTCTCTGTGTAGCCCTGGCTGTCCTGGAACTCACTCTGTAGACCAGGCTGGCCTCGAACTTGGAAATCCACCTGCCTCTGCCTCCCAAGTGCTGGGATTAAAGGCGTGGGCCACCACCACCTGGCCTATATATATGTGTGTGTGTGTGTGTGTGTGTGTGTGTGTGTGTGTGTGTGTGTGT
>JANHMN010000021.1:1948675-2033223 GCA_030674055.1 Rhabdomys pumilio | reverse complement strand
TTTTTTTTTTTTTTTTTTTTTTTTTGATGACACCATGCCTCTTGCTGTTGCTGCTGACAGCAGAATTTGACCTGCTGGAACCCGTTGTGGCCTGTATCTTTGTGTATTACTGTATTTACCTATATCGTCTGTGATAGAGGAGCAGGGGTGTTAGACATAGGACTCACTCCGCGGGCTTAGCCAACAGTGTTGGGTAAGCCTGGTGAGGCGTGATAGTAACTGCACTCGGTACCGCCTAGAACAGCGGGGGCTGCTGTCAGCACTAGCTGCGAAGCGAATTGCAAACCCCAGGGGAGAAGCTGGGTTTCAGAAAAGCCAGACACACCACACACGCCCCGTCCCAGGCACCCCTCTTCCCATGGCCGCACTCGGCCCAGAGAAGGGTGAGTGTTCCCCACTGTCCCCCGCTCGCTGTGGGCCATGGCCCCTCCTCACACAGGCTTTGTCTGAAGCCCAGCTCGACCCTGTGGCCGCCCTGATACTGTTCATCACCCTGTTTTGTGTCACACGCCCTGCTACCTTGATTCACTCTTCGTCGTTGGCTAGGTTTTGGATTTATTACTTTCGAGGACGAGCAATCAGTGGACCAGGCTGTCAACATGCATTTTCACGACATCATGGGCAAAAAAGTGTGTAGTTGTAGTTTTATTTTACCCTAAGACCGCCCAGCCTGGGGCAACGAGGGCCTCCCTGGAAAGTGGGTGCTCCCAGCACGACGTCCATGGGCTCTGCCCCTGGATGGGGGGATGGGGTGGGGGTGGGGCCCTGGGAGGTGGGGAACCTTCAGTGAGACCCTAGTGTTGCCTCAGGCTTGGTTTTCATGACCACTCCTTCAGATGTGGCCCAGCCCCTTCTGTAACAGTGACCTTAATGCGATGAGCAGGAGCCTCCACGGGCCCGAGGTCCAGCTCCAAACTGAGCACTGAAACATCCTGAAGGATTGGTTTTCTATCGGGTCACTTACTGTGAAACTCCGGGACCAGCCACATGCTCTGATAGCACTTAACCACGTGCAGTCAAGTGACCTTTGGTGTTCCGTCTTCATACTGTGTTGCTGCCAAAGAGGGCAGGGCAGGCCCAGGGCCTCAGCTCTCTGTAGCCGCATGTGCAGGGTTCCTATTCAGACCTTCCGAGGTCCACTCCAGCCTCCTCGGCATGCATGATTGCCCAGCTGTGTCAGACCTCGGCCCTGAGACTAGATCCACCCGCCACTCCTGTGGCTGCCTGTCTGCTGGGCCCAGGTACAGAGGGACAAGGAAGGCTTAGGCTCTGGGACCAGACCGTGCAGCAGCCCAGGCTCTGGGCTTCTGGCTCTTGTCTCCCAGACAGACCCCAGTGAGATGGGGCTGCCTTGTTCTGACACTCCCTGCAGCCTCAGTTTAAGCCAGCATGCAGACTAGAGAGTACAGCAGCTGGCCAGCAGTGCAGAGAGTGCTGTGTGTAGTGTGACGGTCCCCATCACCCTCAGGTCCTCTCCATGAGAGCCAAGCCTGCCCATTGCTGACCTTCACTGGATACTGCAGCCTCTGGGGGACTAAGTGTCCAGAGCTGGGCCTGCATGATGATTAATTAAAGCCCAGTCTGAGAAGCCACAGCCCAGGTTCCTCTAGTCTTGGGTACACACTGCTCTGTAAGCAGGACGAGTCCCCAGGGGCTGGGGGCTCATTAACTTGGAGCTGGTCCTTCTTCCACACTGCCCAGCTTACAGCATCCGCTTCCCAAGTTCTCACAGCAGACGCTCTTGGCCACGGTGGGATGGGGGTGGGGCTGTGCTTCTGCTGGCAAAACACTAAGCACTCGAGCTGCAGAGTGCTTAGTTCCTGCCCTAAGGCCCTACTGGAGTCAGTGTTCTGGGCTTAACCCTGGGGACACAGGCAGCTTGGGCAGGGACTGCTGAGTAGTAAGTCAGTGTGCCCTTGAAAGGGATAGGGTCACACCCTGGCCTAAGTAGGCCATGCACACCCGCTTCTGTTAGGCCCCTGTCTGCTGTCCCCTGTCCCCTTGCTGGGCCAGGGCTGGGCTGCTGCCAAACACAGTATGAAGGTTGCTTACTGATCCCAGTGTCCATTTTATTGCATGTTTGTTGACTTTTTGTTAGCTGTATCGTAAGGTTCTTACATCCGTTCCCTCTGACATGCCTTTGAGTTAACTGAGATTCTTTAAGCATTAGCCTGGGGAAGGTAAGTCTTTATCTTCCACTAGACATTTTAAATAATTGAGTCAAAGCCAGCGTGTTTCTCAGGTATGCAGGGGGGTGATGGGTAGGCTCTTTGGGTGCAAGGTGACTGCCTTTTCTCTAATCAGGGTACCCCTCGGTGCCCCACCTTGGCTGTCTCCCCAAGGCTCTTGGCCTCCTCCTGCTGCTTGCAATGGAGGGGCCACAGGGCGACTTCCAGATGCATCTGTTGTACCTGAGAAACATTTTTTTTTTATAAAAAGAAATTAAAGAGCAAACTTTTTTTTTTTTTAAGAAAGAAACTTACTGGCCTAAGTAAGCTTATCTTAAGTACTCACTTTAAGTCATAAGGCGTTAAGTGTAGTCATAAGTCACCACGGGTCTGAAGGGCAGGGGTGCCACCCTGGCTTCTTCCTAAAGTGCACTTGGTTTGTTTAGGTGGAGGTTAAACGGGCTGAACCTCGGGACAGCAAAAACCAAGCACCAGGACAGCCAGGAGCCAGCCAGTGGGGCAGCCGAGTAGCACCCAGTGCAGCCAACGGCTGGGCAGGCCAACCCCCACCAACGTGGCAACAAGGATATGGCCCACAAGGTAAGGCCTGGGTATAGTGTTGTCCCTGCTAGCACATCCTGGAGGTGTTGGCTGCCTCCCTGTTGTCCAAGGGTGGAACAAGCACCACCCCAGGAGTGGCTGCCAAGGAGCTAGGCTGCAGGAGGCTTGAGGGCCAGGGAGGCATGCACGCATGCGCTGGGGCTCATGCCATCCTTTGATGAGCATGTGGTGTCACCTCCTGTGCTCAGTCCCTGGCTGGCAACAGTAAACACAGAAGCTTGGTAGTGTCTGCCTAGGAGGCCCCAGTCTGCAGGTGACCGCTCCTATTTCTACAATTCCCTCTGACCTAAAGAGAGCATGAAAGTTTGTTTCCCTCGGACATGAGCTTAGGCTGCAGGCTGCATTGATGTTTACTGCTGACAGACACCACAGCCTCGGGACAAGTTCCTTCCTTCTGGAGACAGGTCCACTGTGTTGCCCAGGCTAGCCTTGGCCTTTCCAGTCTGCCTCACTCTCAAAGGGCTAGGATGGTAGATCTCCGTCACCCCAACACCAAACCACTGTACAAGGCAGGCTCCTTGGCCACCGTGTGTTTTCACTACCCTGATGACTCTGCAGGGGGCTGCATCCCCTCTGCTGCGAATTGTGTGCAGCTTCCCAGTGCCTGTTGGTGATGGGTTAGGGACGGGCTTCACCCAAGAGATTCTAGCTGCTTCTGGCTGATACAGTCTTGGCGAGTATTGGATCTCTGAGTACTGAACACCAAGGGGCCCTGCTTGTGACACAGCCCCTTGTTGGATTTTCCTTGTTGCTCTGACAAAAGCAGCCTAAGGAAGTTTAAGTTTGCAAAGGCTCATGGTTTGAGGGCACAGGTACAGCAGAGAGGGGACCTATTGCTTGGCTCTCCTTTTTATGAGGTTGGGTCCCCAACTGTGGACAGCCCTTCCCTCCTTAGACCAATTGAAAAACTTGTGCGTCCGACCAAGAGTTCCTGGGTAACACCAAGGGAAGTCACTGACAGACTAACTGGCCCCTTCTCTTCTGTTTTCTGTCTAGGAATGTGGGTGCCAGCAGGACAGGCTATTGGTGAGTCATGTGGAAAGGGGACCAAGTGCACACCGCAAGCCTGGTGCTGTGGGCACTGGGTTACTGGTGTTGGGAGGAGACCATGGATTTGACCTGGGTCTGGGCTTAGGCTAGGCCGTTTACCCGACCCTTACCCACTCTTTTGTTGCAGGTGGCTATGGCCCACCCCCTGCGGGCAGAGGAGCCCCACCCCCGCCCCCACCCTTCACCTCCTACATCGTATCCACACCGCCTGGAGGCTTCCCCCCACCACAGGGCTTCCCACAGGGCTATGGTGCTCCACCACAGTTCAGTGAGTGCTACCCCTTCGGACAGACCCGCATGTCAACTCAGCCATGGGGCTAGGAGTCCATGGGAGCTTCTCGGATTGTCGGGCTGTGCTTAATGTAGGCTTGGGCCAGTGAAGTCTGTGGACTGTGCAGTTAGCGTATGGTAGAACTCTGGGAAGGAACTGACCCAGGATATCTCTCTCTCTCTCTCTCTCTCTCTCTCTCTCTCTCTCTCTCTCACACACACACACACACACACACACACACACACACACACACACAGAGAGACAGACAGACAGACAGAGACACATAGCAGATGAGACTTGCATCCCACCCATGCTGCCCAAGGCAGAGCAGTGCCTAGGCCTAGTTCACCTGGCAGAGCAGTGCCTGGTCCTAGCAGACAAACCAGCTCAAGTGACTGAACTTTCTGACTAGTCTGATGCTGGATTTAGTGGTGGCTTCTTTCTTCTGGTACTGAGATGGAGGCCAGGGCCTCCTGCAGCTAGCTAGGCATTCAGTACATAGCTACATCCTGGCCCTGGTAGTGGCTTGCAGTTTTTAACCTAGAATTCCTGGCTGTGTACATTACTGCCTGGTGCTCTGGTCTGGTTCTGTCCTGACCAGCCTGTCTGAGCTGTCTCCATGGGATGCTGGCCCTGTGCTGGGTGGGCACTATGGCCCATACTCAGTCAGTTGAGTGTCTGGCAGACTGTTCATGCCCTGCTCTTCTATCCCTACAGGTTTTGGCTACGGTCCTCCACCCCCACCCCCTGATCAGTTTGCTCCTCCAGGGGTCCCCCCTCCACCTGCCACCCCAGGGGCTGCCCCGCTGGCCTTCCCACCACCTCCGTCTCAGGCTGCCCCAGACATGAGCAAACCCCCAGCAGCCCAGCCGGACTTCCCCTATGGTCAGTATGGTAAGTGGCTGTGGCCAGCTGCTCTCAGATCAGCCAGGAGCAGGAGAGGCTAGCAGACAGGATTCTGGGATACTGTACCCCCATCTGGTGCCCCTGTGAGAGTACGGGCTCTCGGGTCCTGTCGAACCCTTGGTCAGGATTACTCTAGGCTCTACCTTTTGCATCTGTCTTCCTGGGGAAGTCCCTCTGTGATGCAGTCATAGCCTAGGACACGCAGTCTCTGGTGTGCAGAGGGGCGGGGGAGTGATTGCTGAGTGTGTCAGCTGCCCGGGAGGTTGTCTGTTCTTGCCCCTTTGGACGGGAGATTAGGGAAATGCCCAGGCTCTGCACTGGCAGCTTCTTGTGGCACCGGGACCTTGGCATGGTTGATTTAGGGCTGTTGTGGAAAGCTGCTTTCTCTTGTGCCTCCGCCGCTGCTGCAGGAACTCTCCTCACTGTGCACAGCTGTGATGCTGCCCTGGGTTTGAATTGCCATTGTCACACATGCTGGGCATGTGTCCCTCAGCCTTAATTTAAAAAAAAAAAAAAAAAAGAAAGAGAGAAAGAAACTTTTCATTTTTAGTTCTGTGTACATGTATGTGCCCTGGCACATGAGGGCAGTCAGAGGGTGGTACCTTGGAGATTTGTTCTCTCCTGTCAGAATGGAGCTCACACAATCCTGCTTGGTGGGTGGCAAGCATCTTACCAAGTCTTGCCAGCCCTGCCCTCCTCCTGTCTTGTTCTTTGCTGGAGTCTTACTCCAGAGCACAGGTGGCCTTGGTGACTTCTGTGTCCCAACACACCTAGGTTTGTTTTTGTTGCTGTTGTATTTTGTTGGTTTGGTTTGGCTTCTCTTTTGAAACAGAGTCTCAGCCATTGGTTAGCCTTGAACTCACAGACATTGGCCTGCCTCTGCCTCCCAGGAGCTGGAATTTGAAGTGTGTATCTCCACGCCTGGCTCCTGTTTTATTTTGTTTAAAATGAAATTTTCTTTTTAAAAATTATTTTATTTCATGTGTACTTGGGTGAGCTGATGTGTAACACATGTGTGCAACAGCTATCTGAAGCCAGAAGAAAGCGTAGACCCTCTGAGAACTGCACTCACAGGCTGCATGTGAGCTGCCGTGTGGGTGCTGGGAACTGAGCCAGCCTGGGTCCTCTGAATGGAGGATTGGCTTCTTGTGGCATTTTCAGTCACGAATACAATGTGCCTGAATTGTGTTCGCATAGCCTGCTCACCTGAGGTTAATGTTTGAATGCCACAGAGCGCTGCTATTTGTAGCCATGTCTGAATGCTTGGGGAGGTAGCGCTGAGCTGCTCGTCCTCGGGGCAGGCATTGCTCTCCAAGGGTCTGGACACCTGTGAGCCCCAGGCTTCAGGTTGTGGGTAGACTTACACCCCTGCTGCCCTGGGCACCAAGTCCTAACGACCACAAGTCCAAGCCCGCGGAGCCTGCATCCATCTGTGCTGCTGCTCAGGCTGGGAAGCCTCCAGGGCTTGGTTTGCCTACTGGCAGGGCAGGCAGGAAATGGTGTCGACTGCCCTTCACAAAGCTTCGCCCCTAAAAAATAAAATAAAATAACTTAAAAAAAGCTTCACCCCTGACAGAGAGATTGTCAGCAATTGTTCAGGAAGGCTGGGCTTAGCTGAAAGGTTTCTTGGGAACTTAGACTGAACCCAGTATTGTGCTGTCCTGTTTCTCCTCAGCTCTGGCTGTGCCTTCACAGTGTACTGAGCACCCCAGTTCTGCGTGCGTGCGTGCGTGCGTGCGTGCGTGCGTGCGTGCGTGCGTGCGTGCGTGTGTGTGTGTGTGTGTGTGTGTGTGTGTGATGCATCAGGGTAGAATGACAGTCCACCAGGGCCACCGTGGTACCCACAGACCTAAGGCCTGAACAGCAGCCCCTCTCCTTGGGACAAAGCCAGGCGAGATGATCTGGCAGAACCATGGGTTGGGCCGCTGTCCCTGACCCTGAGCTAAGCAGTTTTTCTCCCAGCAGGTTACGGGCAGGACTTGAGTGGCTTCGGCCAGGGCTTCTCGGACCCCAGCCAGCAGCCGCCCTCCTATGGGGGTCCCTCTGTGCCGGGCTCAGGGGGTCCCCCCGCTGGCGGCAGTGGCTTCGGACGCGGGCAGAACCACAACGTGCAGGGCTTCCATCCCTACAGGCGCTAGCCAGGGGGACGGCAGCAGGGCAGGATTCGGGACTGGTGAACTCGTGACAATCACACACTCGGGACAAAATAAATGACCACTCGACCTGGGGGGGGAGGGGCAGCGGAGGCCGCGTCTGGACTGAGGTTTTAAATATATTTCTTTTCTCTGACCCATCAGCACAATAAAAACACGTCACTGGTTCAACAACAGGGTTTAAAAAACGCCTTCAGCTTTAATTCAGAATTTCAGGTTTCTTTTTCTTTCTTTTTTTTTTTTTTTCCTTATTTTGAGATTATTTTCTTGAGCCTTTTGTTTTACCGTATATTGTAAACTTTTATGTTAAAGAAAAAAATATACATTTACAAATTGTGAGATTTTTAAGAGAAATTTTCTACGATGTATACTGGCTTATTTTTTAATTTAAAGCAGGGTTTGGGTGCGGGAAGCGGGGGCCCTGGCTCCCGCCGGCGCGGGCTGGGGTGCGGGCAGAGACTACTGCGTGCGTTTGGTTTTTTGTTCATTCCTCGCTTTGAGCGGCTTGTGTGGCTGTGGGTGCCACAGGGCCCCTGGCACAGGTGGCAGTGCTGAAGTCACGGGTGGCCTGGGCCCCACAAAGGGCAGTCAAGGCCTTGCTGGAGACCCCTCAGTAGGGCTCAGGTTCCCATTGACCAGTTTGACCCGGTTTGAATAAAGCAGCGTGTTTGGATCAGAACCTGAGTGCTGTTCGCTTGTGTCTGTAATTCTGGCCTGTTCCTTCTGTCCTTCCCCTTGTGCTTTGGAGAACCTGACTCATGAGAGAGAAGTGAGGTGTTCTGGTCTGAGCCCTCAGAAAGCAGGAGACAGGGCTGGGTACATGGAGTCCCATCTTTGGCCTTGAAGTGACATCCACACAGGTGGGTTTGGGGTTTTGTTTTTTGTTTATTTTGGTGTGAGGAGGGTCTTACATCTTGTGTGGATAAAGGGCAGACCTCACCATGAGTGAGTCTCCCAGTTCTGTGAGAAGTGCCTTAATCTACTGAGCCTTCTTCTCGGCCCTAAGGTTATCTACTTTTATGTACTGAGGTGTTGGTCTGCCTATGTGCACCATGTGCACGCAGTGCCACCAGAAGACACCATCGCTCAGTCCCCTGGGACTCTGATGAGCTGCCTGCGAGCCACTGCGTGGTGCTAGGAACTGAGCCCAGGTTCTCTGGAAGAGCAGCTGGTGGGGTTTTTGTTGTTGATTCCTTATGAATTTCACTTTGTGCGTGTCATTCACTCACTTAACACTCCATCCCTCCACACCCGCTCTCTGGCCTTGCAATCTCGCCCCAAAAAGGAAACATGAAAAATTAGAAGCCACCTTGCGGTGGAAGCTTTGATGGGTCACACACCCTCTGTCCACATTCTGACCTGTGTTCATTGCCATGAGTCACTGGTCTGGTTCACAGTCTATGGCTTCTGCTACACTGTCAGTACTGAACCCTCACCAGGAAGCAGTCAGTGCTCTAACTTCTGAGACATCTCTTCATACCCTTAAATAAACCTTTGAAGTATGGCCAGGCACAGACAGCAAAGCTTGGGGAGTCTTACTGAAGCGTTGAGAGAGAGATTTGAGGGACCCAGAGAGGACAGGGACTCCAACAGACTCAACTAACCTGGACCCTTGGGGGCTGGTTACAGAGACTGAACCATCAACTAGAGTGAGCACAGGCTGGACCTAGGCTCCCAGTGCATATGTAGCAAATGTGCAGCTAGGTCTTCTTGCGGGTCCCCCAAACAACTGGAGCAGGGGTTGTCCCTGAGCCTGTTTGCCTGTGGCTTCTGCACCCCCTAAATGGACAGTCTTGTCCAACCTCAGTGAGAGAAAACTACCCTCCGTAACTTGATGTCCAGCATGGGATTGGGTGGGGGCTAACACCCAGAGGGAGGTTTGCTCTCCTAAGGAGAATGGGTGGCAGATTTAATGAGGGGGTGCTGCCGGGAGAGAAAGCGCTGATATTTGACTGTGAAGTGAATACATTTAATTTTAAAAATTCAAATAAAAAGTATGGCCAGGCATGGATGCTCACACCTTTATTTAATCCTAGCGCTTATTTAATCCAGAGGCAGGTGGAGCTTTGAGTTCAAAGCCAGCCTGGTCTACACAGTGAGACTGTCACTGTGTAGAAATTTTTTTTTTTTTTTTTCTTTTTTTGACACAAGGTTTCTCTGTGTAACCCTGGCTGTCCTGGAACTCACTCTGTAAACCAGGCTGGCCTCGAACTTGGAAATCCACCTGCCTCTGCCTCCCAAGTGCTGGGATTAAAGGTGTGGGCCACCACTGCCCAGCTATCAAAAAAAAATTTTTAATGAAGGCTAAGATATCAGTTAAGAGCACATGCTCCTCTTACAGCGGACTGGTTCTGTTGCCAACACCTACACCAACAACTCCAGTCCTGCGGGGGAGAGGGGAATCCGGCCTTCTGGTTCCTGTGGGTACCACGCACAGGTGCAAAGAAGATCAAATCTGGGACTCAGTATTTTCCTTCAGCAGTTCATGAGTTTGAATCCTGCCTGGGCTACATGAGACTCTATTCCTTTCACCTCTCCAAAAATATGTCAGTCTCAGCAGCCGTGAGGAGTCAAGTGAGACACCTCAGCACAGCTTGGGGGAGGGACCAGCATCCACTAGTGCAAAGGGAGATGGGACCTGTGTAGACTGCTTGCAGGTTCTTGTGACCAGTTGGGGCCACCCCCACATTATGCAAAGCCTCAGGAAGACCTTAAGGAGGCAGAGTATGGAGCTAGGAATTTGAGGCCAACATGGTTAACATAAACTCTGTCCTCCATCAAAAAAAAAAAAAAAAAAAAATCATGAAGGCAGGTGAAGAAACAACCGCCCCACCCCAGCTCCAAGGATCTAACGTGCCCAGGCTTGGGGCCAGCATCCATGTCACTAAACTATATTCACACACACACATACACACACCCTTATTAAAGTTATTTAATATAAAAGCCCTGCCTTGAAATAGTCAGGTTGGAGCACATGCAGGGACACGGAGCCACACTACTTAGTACAGAGCAGAACCTTTGTCATTACCGTCTTTGGACCCAGGCTGGCATTTCATATCCCTGCTTGTTCTTTACAGGGGTGTAAGGAACAGGCCCCTTAACAGAGCTGACTCCATTTTTGTAATCGGAAAGAAAACAAATCTGGACAAGTCCAGAAAACAAGTCTGGACATGTCTTAAAGTACTATGATAATCAAAAGTTCACCTGCAATGAAGTCATAGCCCAGAGACAACCAGAATCGTGCCGTGCATGTCAGCAGTAACCCCAATTCAAGCATAAAAGAGGAGCCCTCAGCCGGGGCACTTCATCACACTAGTAGCCATGCACTGCCTCCTGTGATCCTCCTCCGCACCCGCCCATCAAAGCAGCAGCGGAGAGACCAAGCACTCTGCTGCGCCCAGTCACCCTGTCTTCGCGGGCAAGCTCTCTCCAGACCTGAGCTGCTGGAAACTGCAGTCATAAGGACTCAGGTCCTATAACTCATGAATAATAATGTACTTATTGCTATACTTATTTCCTTGGTAATTAGTGTTAGTTGTTAGAAGTCCGACCGTGGCTCGGAACAGACCACTCCAGACCACACGGGTCCAAGGGGGGTAGGTTTATTCAGGAGATAGGGCAAAGGTGTGGGGAAGAAGAAGGAAGAAGAGGCCGGCCATGACCATGTGGAGAGAGAGGAAGAGAAGGGGGAGGTGGGGACAGAGAGGCTAGAGGCAAGAGAGTAAGAGGGTAAAAGATTAAGAGATTAAGAGAGGAGGGGGCAAGCAGCCCCTTTTATAGTGGACCAGGCCTACCTGGCTGTTGCCAGGTAACTGTGGAGGTGGAGTTTAGACAGAATACTAACAATTAGCAACTTAATATTTGTGTTTATTGTACTGACATTGATAGAGGCAGTGCATAGGAAATGTGGCAAGACCTCATTGTTACAATAGCTTTGGCATTGGTGATAATATGTTTGCTGTACATTATTAAAGAGCAATTAAGCCGGGCGGTGGTAGCGCACAACTTTAATCCCAGCACTTGGGAGGCAGAGGCAGGCGGATTTCTGAGTTCGAGGCCAGCCTGGTCTACAGAGTGAGTTCCATGACAGCCAGGGCTACACAGAGAAACCCTGTCTCCAAAAACCAAAAAACAAACAAACAAAAAAAAAAATCAAACCTTTGTCTCTGGCGTACTCAACCATCTCGCAGTCAATCTTGTATACGATTCCTGAGTAGAGAGGACCTGTCCACCCTAAACCTTATCACAACCTGCTCACGACAGATAACGTACTGGGCTCCAGACAAGGGGCGGGTGCTTTTTTACTGATTTCTGAAATTAACAGCTCCTTTTATGTTAAATTGTAGAGTTAACAGGCTTGTTTTTTGTTTTTGTTTTTTTTCCAAGACAGGGTTTCTCTGTGTAGCCCTAGCTGTCCTGGAACTCACTCTGTAGACCAGGCTGGCCTCGAACTCAGAAATCTGCCTGCCTCTGCTGGGATTAAAGACGTGCGCCACCACCACCCGGCGAGTTAACAGTTTTCATATGTGCATTTGTATGGACTACACACACACACACGCACACGCACACGCACACGCACACACACACATGATGCCTATGTTGAAGATTGCTCTGGAACTCGGTTAGGATCTCAGCAGTTTCTCCTATTTAGTGAAGGAGGCAAGGCCTCTGGTTGGCTGTTTTGTTTGTTTGTTTGAGACAGGGTTTCCCTGTGTAGCCCTGGCTGTCTTGGAGCTAAAGTTGTACACCAGGCTGACCTCCAACTTGGAGAGAGCCACCTGCCTCTGCCTCAGGAGTGCTGGGATTAAAGGAGTGCATCAGCACCACCCAAGGCAGGGTCTGTTAATCAAACCAGGACATCTATCTGCCTCTGGGGCATTCTGGGATAATAGGTGTGTGCACAAGCCCTGTTTGTCCTGTTTGTTTTAAGACGAGGTTGCTCAGCTGGGAGGTAGTGCCTCAAGTCTTTGATCTCAGCACTCGGGAGGCAGAGGAAGGCAGAGCTTTGAGTTTGAGGCTAGTTTGACCTTTAGAGTGAGTTCCAAGACAGCCAAGGCTACATAAAGAGAAATCTTGCCTCAAAAAAAAAAGGGATGTGTGTGGGAGGAGACTGGAGAGATATCTCAACGGTTAAGAGCACTGGCTGCTCTTCCAGAGGACCTGAGTTCAATTCCCAGAAACCACATGGTGGCTCACATCCATCTGTAATGGGATCCGATGCCCTCTTCTGCTGTGTCTGAAGACAGCTACAGTGTACTCATATACATAAGATAAAAAAATAAATCTTTAAAAAAAGAAAAAACAAAAAAAGGGGAGACAAGTTTGCTTGGTGAACAGAGGAACTGAAGACTATCCTGCTTCAGCCCAGGTGAGGAGCAGCCCGTTTATCTCTTTAATGTGTAGGGCCTCTACCTGCTCGGATGTCTATGCATTGTGCCTGTGCCTTTTGCTCTCAGAGGCCAGCAGAGGGCATCATATCACGTGGCCTCAAAGTTTTGGTGGCCAGTGGTCACGTGGGTACTGTCCTCTGGTGGAATAGCAATGGCTCTCTAAGCTGAGCCATTTCTACAGCACCCACCCAGTTTTAATTTTGAGGTGGGTTCTCCCAGCCCAGGCTGACCTGCAGCTCCCCACCCTCCTGCTGTGCAGTTTGGAGGATAGGAGGAGTCACTACACCCAGCTTATTCTGAGACTGGAACCCAAGGCTTGGTACATGCCCTGCAGTCACAACCCATGCCCAAGAGCTGCCTCTCCTCCTCCTCCTCTTCCTCCTCCTCTTCCTCTTCCTCCTCTTCCTCCTCCTCCTCTTCCTCCTCCTCTTCCTCCTCCTCTTCCTCCTCCTCTTCCTCCTCCTCTTTTTTTCTTCTTCGATTCAGATGTACTTATTTTATGTGTATGTGTGTGTGTACTGTGCATGTACCTGGGGCTGGAGGTGGCCAGAAGAGGGTATCAGATTCCCTGGATGAGACTTATGTATGACTGTGTGAGTGCTGAGGAGTGAACCCCAGTCTTCTGGAAGAGCAGCCAGAGCTCTTAACCAAAGGTCTCATTGTACCTCCCAGGCTACCTTCAGACCCCGGGGCTCAAGAGAGCCCCTACTTCAGCCTCCCATCAGGTAGGTGGGGACAAAAGGTTTAAGGACACACACACCCGGGCTGATTCCATGTCTGTGTTCAAGCACACACTCAGCCATGCACTAAGTTAGTAGCTTACTTTGGATTTAAGCCTTTTACAGCCTGGGGGGAGGGCTCTCAGGGAAGCTAGGACCCCTCCCCACCTATGGCTCTGCCACTGCAACAACCCCTAACCTCCTCCAGCAAGCCTTGAACTCCTGAGCCATTCCTACTTGCAAGTAATAAGAACTCAGTAAATGCTTGCTGTCAAATGAATTACAGAGTGTGCACCTGAGGTAGCCACATGGCCTGTCACCCCAGAGCCCAGGATGCTGACACTGGAGGATCCTGAGTTTGAAACCTGTACCCTAGCTGGGCGGTGGTGGCGCACGCCTTTAATCCCAGCACTTGGGAGGCAGAGGCAGGCGGATTTCTGAGTTCGAGGCCAGCCTGGTCTACAGAGTGAGTTCCAGGATAGCCAGGGCTACACAGAGAAACCCTGTCTCGAAAAAAAAAAAAAAGAAAGAAAGAAAGAAAACTGTACCCTTCCCCCAGCCATAAGCAGGCCTGAGAGTACCTGCTTACCACAACAGACCAAGTGATAGGATCTAGGTGGAGTTACCCACCTTAGCTGCACAGAACTCAGAAGCAGAACTGCCCCTGGGCTTGCCTTGAGATATCTCGGCTGTGACTATAACAGATTATGGATTATCCCACCCATCTCCGGCTGAAACCAGGAGGGGTTGTGAGTTGGGCCTTCCCCTTTAAATTGAGAGCTGAACATTAAAGCTTTAAGCCTTGATCAGAGAACTTTGTCTTGGCTTCATCTCTTCTCGCCCTCCGTCCCCTTCCATTCCCAGCCCCCCTTTTTGGTGAATCCAGTTGATTCGTGGCCGCAGGCAGCTACAGAAACCTGCTAGTACATAGTGAGGGAGACCTTTCTTTCCCTGACTACACTCCTCTCCTCCTCCTCTTCCTCTCTCTCTTTCTCTCTCTCCATATGTGTGTATGGATAGGTAGATAGATATAGATATAAATATAGATGATTTTTTTCTGTTTGTTTTTTTTCACATAACATTTCTCTGTGCAGCCCTGGCTGGCCACCACTATCTGCCTTCAGCTCTCTCTTTAAAGACAGGTCTTTTATGTCTCCCTGGCTGGCCTGGAATTCACACAGGCTGCTCTGCCTTCTGGGTGCTGCACATGTCTCTGCTGGACTTTGCTACTCTGTGGGTTCCTCTTTCTCCCACCCTTCTCTAATCCTTTCAGCCCCCTAACACTAAATAAGAGACAAAAAATGTTGGAAAGAAAGCGACATCATTAGACCACTTCCTGTGGATCAGGGCCATCAAGTTCCTTGGGGTAAGCTTGATCTTCGCAGTTAGACTGCTCTTCCAGAGATCCTGAGTTCAATTCCCAGCAACCACATGGTGGCTCACAACCATCTGTAATGGGATCTGATGCCCTCTTCTGCTGTGTCTGAAGACAGCTACAGTGTACTCACATATGTAAAATTAAATAAATCACAAGAAGAAGGAGAAATAATTAATGTTCGTCCTTCCACCCCCCATCTTACTCTCCTGTCTCAGCCTGTAGAGGCACCCCTTCCCCATACCTGACTGCACATCCACCAAACATATTCCTTCTCTCCTTGTCTTTCCACCCCCCCTCCGCCCCGCCCCGCCCCGCCCCGCCCCGCCCTGCCCCGCCCCCACGAGACAGGGTTTCTCTGTGTAGCCCTGGCTGTCCTGGAACTCACGCTGTAGACCAGGCTGGCCTCGAACTCAGAAATCCGCCTGCCTCTGCCTCCCAAGTGCTGGGATTAAGTGAGTGTGCCACCACTGCCCGGTGTCTCCTTGTCTTTTATATCAGGGAATTTGAAGCCAATCCCTGGGTTGGTGGAAAGAGGACGGATCCCTTCACGTGGTCCTTTAACCCACACTTTTTGAAGTGGCAGACTCACACATCCCACAAGTAAAGCAGACAAACGATGCTGGGCGTGGTGGACACTCAGGAGGCAGTGACAGGCAAACGTTTCTCTGAGTTAGAGGACAAACTGTTTTCACAGCTGGGTGCTTAGTAAGACCCTGACTCAAAAACATTTTAAAATAAGAATACAAAGTCAGCCAGACAGTGGTGACCCCACATTTAATCCAGCACCCAGGAAGCAGAGGCAGGAGGATCTCTGAGTTCCAGGACAGCCAGGGCTACACAGAGAAACCCTGTCTCAAAAAACAAAAACAAAACAAGCAAAAGAATCATAATGTAAATATTTTTTTTTTTGGTTTTTTCGAGACAGGATTTCTCTGTTTAGCCCTGGCTGTCTTGAAACTCACTCTGTAGACCAGGCTGGCCTCGAACTCAGAAATTAAAGGCGTGTGCCACCACCGCCCGGCGGTAATATAATATCTAATATGGAGGATATCTGTTTGCCTCCAAAGGGGACCTGAACTACAAGTTGAGAATCACTGCTTGAGACCTTGTACATGAGAGAGACAGAAACACAGAGACAAAGAAGACAAAGAAAAACAGGGACAGAGAGAAAGAGACACGCAGAGAAAAACAGGAAGGGCAGAGAGAGTGACAGAGAAATAGGGACACACAAAAACCCCAAGGAAGCCCCGCCCCCCGGCGGGTAGCTGCGCTCTGCCCTCCGAACAGCAGGGGGCAACAGCGAGTCCCCGGCGAGCGGAAGCGCCTTGCGGCTGGAGGCGGGGCCTCCCGGCAGAGCTCGCGGTAACTGCGCAGACGCCGCCAACACTTCCTTTTCCGAGCGGCCGCCAAGATGGTGAGTATGAGTTTACGGCGCTCTCTTCGCCGGTGTATCCTTCGCCATCCTCCCGGGGCCCTTTCGCAGGACTCAAGAGTCGCTGCTCGGGGATGGAGCCATGTGCTCGCATCCTCGGAGACCGCGGATGGCGGGTGCGGGAGGGCCTGGAAGGCTGCGGGCGGCCGCGGGGCTGTGCCACCTCGCCGGGCCGCCGTAGCTGGGAGGGCGCAGCCTTTCCGGGCAGGGGTGCAGCTCGCGCAGCCCGGCCCCTGGGTTCCCGGGAAAGGATGGCGAGCCTCTGCTAACCCCGGCTCGCGCTCACGCAGGCTGAAGTGGAGCAGAAGAAGAAGCGGACCTTCCGCAAGTTCACCTATCGTGGCGTGGACCTCGACCAGCTGCTGGACATGTCCTAGTAAGAGACGTCGTCCCCTAGCCCACCGGGTCTGCGTTCGTTGCACGTTTTCTTTTTCTGTGGGTGATGCAGGAGATGGAGCCAGTGCCTTTGCACATGCCACACGAAAGACAAGAAAGAGTTTTGTGTAGCCCAGGCTCGCCTCGAACTCCCGATCCTCCGATCTGCACCTCTCAAATGTTTGGGCCACTATGACGGTGCTGGGGATCGGTCTCGGGGGATCTTGGTCTCCTAGGCAAGCACTGTCAACTCAGTTCTGCTACAGCTTTGTTTGTGACAATCGTGTGTAGCCTGAGCTACCTTGTCTCGGTGTGGGATGCTTTGGGGGAAACAGCCGGGGGAATTGACTTTGGTTGAGTGGGCTGTCAAATGCGAAGCTGTGGCCTCGGCTTGCATCGTGGTGGAGGCTGGTGGGTTCATTTTGGAGGGTTGTGTCCTGAAGGTTTATTTACCACGGCACTTGGTGAGGACTTGTGATCTTGACTGTGCTGTCTGCAGTGAGCCTCGGCTCCTGGCACTCCCCTTACTGGGTGGAAAGAAATAGGGGGTGCTGGTGCAGCCTCCTGTCCCAGGAGTGGCCCACATCCCGGAGTCTCCATGGCCTGGAAGTGGTCAGGGCTTCACACCCCGTCCTCCCACAGTGAGCAGCTGATGCAGTTGTACAGCGCCCGCCAGAGACGGCGCCTGAACCGCGGCCTGCGGCGGAAGCAGCACTCACTGCTCAAGCGCCTGCGAAAGGCCAAGAAGGAAGCACCGCCCATGGAGAAGCCCGAGGTGGTGAAGACCCACCTGAGGGACATGATCATCCTGCCTGAGATGGTCGGCAGCATGGTGGGCGTGTACAATGGCA
The DNA here is from genome assembly GCA_030674055.1 of Rhabdomys pumilio. Classification (NCBI taxonomy): domain Eukaryota; kingdom Metazoa; phylum Chordata; class Mammalia; order Rodentia; family Muridae; genus Rhabdomys; species Rhabdomys pumilio. Next base: position 2,015,909 of record JANHMN010000021.1, on the reverse strand, counting down.
AGACCTTCAACCAGGTGGAGATCAAAGTGAGTGTGATCTGGGAGCGACTGGGTGGGTGACTGTCCTGTGCCGGCTGCTGCTGCTCATACCGCTCACACCACTCTGCTTACTCAACAGCCAGAGATGATCGGACACTACCTGGGCGAGTTCTCCATCACCTACAAGCCTGTGAAGCATGGCCGGCCTGGTATTGGTGCCACCCACTCCTCCCGATTCATCCCCCTCAAGTAGCCGAGGCCAATAAAGACTGGTGGTTTTGGTCCCTGGATTCCGGGTTGTTTGTTTGTTTGTTTTATTCTGGGAGTCTGGGGTTGTTCCAGTGCTTGGTGCTTGGAACCTGGAGCCCTCTCTGGCCATCATGGTCACCGGAGTGAAGGTGAATGGTTACATTAAGGCGGCTCCAAACCACATACACTTGGCTCTCAAGCTGCCCAAGATTCAGAGTGTAGAGTCCAGCTAGAGTTGGAGCATCGGGGAGGTTGAGGGACAGCTCCCTGGGATTGGATCTGAGAAGTAGGGCCTGGGAGATCATGGCCACAGATTTGAGCAGGGCATGAGGTGAGCTCCGGTTAGCGGTGTCCCCTCAGTCTGTAAGTGGGGCTGGCAGCTCTGCAGGAAGTACTTCGGGGTTCAGTGTGTGTGGGAGGAGACTGCAGTGACAGTGGACACCTTGTGTGTCCACTTGATGCTTTTCCCTGTGGTAGATGCTGATCCTGAAGTTTTCTGTGCCCTGGGGTAGCAGGGGTTTGCCAGCACACCTAGGAAAGGTGTTCTGGCCACCTCAGTGTGTCACCAAGCCTGCTGCTGCTCTGCCTCCCTCTTGTGGAATTGTGACACACTTGACATCTGCAATGGAGAGAATGTCATGTGTTTCCAGGCCTCACAGGCCCTGGTGATGGGACTCGGTGCTCCACCGGCGGTGGCTTGTCTTCACCATGGAGTCTTAACAGCCTGGGCTAAAGGCATGCTGGTTACTTGTAGTGGACAATTCCTGGAGAACCTCTGAGGTTGAAAGGCACATTGAGATAGGAAAAGGTCACATAGTACCCTTGTTCCAGGGCCTCCAAGGAGGTATGAAGGAGGGGCAGCCAAAGCCTGGCTCTAACCCCACTGTGGCCCCCCACCTTGGAGGCTGCCCAGTCATCTCCATCAGGTTCCCTGTACCTGTTGATTACCTAACAGTTCCCCTCTTGGAAGTAAATAACAGTTGGGCCTCAGGGAACCACCACACCCTTCCTATTTATTTATTTTGTTTGTCTTTTTGTTTTTTCTGGTTTTTTGAGACGGTTTCTCTGTGTATCCCTGGCTGTCCTGGAACTCACTCTAGACCAGGCTGGTCTCGAACTCAGAAATCCACCTGCCTCTGCCTCCCAAGTGCTGGGATTAAAGGTGTGCGCCACCACTGCCCGGCCCCTTATAGCTAACTTAACTTTTTGCTTATTGCTAAGTAGCCAAAGACCAGGGTTCTAGACTGTCCATTGTATGGAATTCCAGCAAACCCCCTCCACGACCTGTGCTCAGAACATTTCTCTTGAATGACTTGTGAATCTTGGGTATCTGGGCATCCAGTTGACTGACTGTCCACACGGGGACACATGGTGTCCTAGCCACAGGGTGGCGCTTCTAGCTCCTACAAACCTGAATTCTCCATGGGTCCCCTCCTCTTCAATGTGAGCCCCTTGGACCGATTCTAAGTTTTAGGGTGCCCAGGCCCATTAGAGATACGCTTTGTCCCTCTACCCAAAGGGAGTCTTATATTTCCATCTATGGAGTCTTGGGTCACCCCTCATTAGTGGAGTGACACCCCCTCCCGCCCCTGTCTGTGCGCAGGCGCAATACTCCCGCCCCTTCCATCCCTGTGGTGGAGGGCGGGGCGCGTGCTGTTCGGGCGGCCGCAGCTCCATGGGGCTCTTGGGACTCCTAAGCCTGCTGCACTCAGCCTTCTTTGGGAACCAGGTAGGATGCAGGGAGTCCTGGTTGGAGATGAGGGTGTGGGGAGAGCCAGGTGAGGTCCTGACTGTGAGAATGGTGGCCCCAGGAACAGTAGAGGGCACTCATTGATGGAGCTAGCCAACTTGATGGGTCGGGGGTCTTTCTAGTTACTCTGGAGACAGTTGCCAAGGAAACCTCCTGGGCATGTGCATGGGGCTGGGTTCCCCTCCCTTGTACTGCAGCGACCCCTCCCCCCGTCCTGCGCAGGCGCAGACCTTCCTTGAAGGAGCATCCCTCCGCAGGAGACCCTCTCTCTCCTCTCTTTGCTCTCCTCCTCTCTTCTGCGGAGACCCTCAGGTCTCCGAAGAACAGAGGCCTACAGCTGATGCACACCGAGCTCAGGCTCCAGCCAGGGTAGGATGCAGACCTCGACCACGCCCTACACTTGCTAGGCCTTAGTTTCCCTGTGGACACTACTGAGCTAGGGCCTCCCTGCTCGCTGTTCACTGACTATGGCATTCCAAATCTGGTTCTGAGTCCCGCAGTGTTGCAGTTCCAACATGTAAGGAGAAACTGAGGCTGGGGCCCAGCTAAGCAGTCAAGGTCACATGACTGAGTCGAAGAAAAACTTGTGTGCTGGAGGCTTTGGGAGGGGCTGGCTGCACCACCAGCCTGCTCCCCTCTGGGGAAACTGAGGGCTATTACTCTGGTCCAGCATCAGGTAACTCCTCCTTCTTAAGGCTGTCCTGTCACCCAGCTCATAGCCGGCGTGCCCAGTAATGACCAGCATGTGGTCATGCAGCCGCCTCTGTGCCCACCCCACACCCAGTGGAGCCCTCTTAGAGGAGGGTAGCTGGTGGGATGCCAAGAGGATACCTGCAGTCATCAAAGAGGCCCAGTGACCTCTGCAGTGTCAGGATAGAGATCCCAGGGTGCGTAGCGCCCATTGGGAAGCCTGAAGTGCCCTGGAGCTGGGAGGCATGGGCTCGGGTCAGCAGGTACAGGCTCTCCTGTGTCACTTGAAGGTCAGACCTTGGGTACTTGGTGACTGGAGGTGTCTGTGTCTCGTCAGCAAGGAGGGGGACAGGAGCGAGGGGTGCTCTAAAGAGTTGGAGCTAGGAGCATCTTGCCTATGGGTCTCCATAGCCTTCCAAGGAGAAAAGGCAGGAGGTCTGACTGCGGTTGTGCTGGGAATTGGAGCTGGTGTTTCCTAGTCCAAGCCTCAGTTTGTCTGTATGGGAGCGGCCAGTTTTCCCTTCCACCCACCAGCCCTTGCCTGGGAGGAAGGACCTAGCCAGCTGTGGTGCCCGGCAGGGAACAGAGTAGACTAAGGACTCCCACCCAAGCTGGACACTGAGATCAGAGGTGTGTATTCCTGAGGGAAGTGGAGGCAGACCTGAAGCCAAAAGGCTCTGAGCTCTGTGCCCCCCACCACATCCCAACTCCAGGCCTGTTCAACTCTGTGATGTTATATGGACCTTCCTAGCTTTCCCAGGCTTGACAGCTTGCCCAGGCTAGACCTCATGACACACACCCTCCCACCCGCCACCCCCATACATTCTCATTCTCTCTCTCTCTCTCTCTCTCTCTCTCTCTCTCTCTCTCTCTCTCATGCTGGATCAAGACTTGCTCATCCTTCCGTGCCAGCACCTTCCCCTCTCAGCCCCCAGCTGACTGCTAGTGGGCCATGCCAAGTCTCACTTCCCCTTTTTGTTTGACACAGGGTCTGACCCTAGCACAGGCTGATCTAAACTCCATATAATCCTCCTGCCTCAGGCAGATTTCTGAGTTCGAGGCCAGCCTGGTCTACAGAGTGAGTTCCAGGACAGCCAGGGCTACACAGAGAAACCCTGTCTCGAAAAATACCAAAAAAAAAAAAAAAACAAAACAAAAAATCCTCCTGCCTCAGCCTCAGTGCTAGGATGACAGGCATGGAGAACAGCCTTCCCCACCTTCTGCAGGAGGCCCTCTGCCACCTCCTCCCTGGGGCAGCAGGGACAGCAGTGTCCAACTCTGGATGTCACCGTTCAGTCAGCTGGACACTTCTGTTACTGTGACTGTGGCTCAAAGCTGAGCCTTGGCTGGAAGCCTTTCAGCCCCCTCATGCCCTAGGCGTTTGCTGCCTAAAAACCCTGGGATACGGGTCCCCGACCAGCCTGTGATCTGTGATGCCTTCACATTCACAGAGGAGCAGGAGCTCATGCTGTTTCTGGGTCCCCCAGATGGGAAAATAACCACATAGCTGCCTCTCCCAGCACCGACAACCTTTATGTCCCATGAGTGAGGCTAGCAGCCATGACTGCTCAGAAATTGTAATCCTGGGCTCGCTCTCTCTCTCTCTCTCTCTCTCTCTCTTGTTTGTTTTTGTTTTTGTTTTTGTTTTTCAAGACAGGGTTTCTCTGTGTAGCCCTGGCTGTCCTGGAACTCACTCTGTAGACCAGGCTGGCCTCTTAACTCAGAAATCCGCCTGCCTCTGCCTCCCAAGTGCTGGGATTAAAGGCGTGCGCCACCACCGCCCGGCTCTCTTTCTCTCTCAACTCCCCCTCGTGTGTGTGTGTGTGTGTGTGTGTGTGTGTGTGTGTGTGTGAGTGTGTGTGTGTGTGTGTGTGTGTGAGTGTGTGTACCTCGTGCACGAGCTCATGAGCAGGTGCAGGCAGTCTCCAGAGGTGTGGGATCCCCTGGAGCTATGAGCCACTACACCTGGCTGTTGGGATCCGAACTTGGGTTTAGTGGAGAGGAATGTGCACGGTTAACCAATGAGCCATCTCTTCAGCCCCAGGGTCTGTAGGTTAAGCCCCTTCAAGAACCCTTTGGGCATCAGGGAGCTGAAGCTGGAGAAAGACTGAAGGGGAGATAGAAACAAGGATAGAGAGACAGAGAGGAACTGTCACATGAAATGGCAGGCCCTGGTACCGATACTATCAGAGGGTTACAGGAAAATGGGAGGGGTTGTGGATTTCTCCCCAGAGTGCCTGCCCATCTCCCAACTTTCCAAGTCCCAGGTTACTCCGGGTCTCAGGGCACTCTTGGCTTTGCTTGTTTCCAGTCCCTCCTGTCTTGACAGTTCCACAACTGGCAGGTGGATTGAGTGGCCCCTACCCCAAGACTTTGGTGTAATATTTATCAACTTAATGTTTTGCATGGCGTCTTGGTCCTTGGGGCGCCCCCTTCTCCCCTTAGTGAGAGGTTTGCCAATTCCACTGCCCCACCCCGCACCCCCTCCCGCATCAGACCCTGAGCCCCAGACGAGGCCCGATGCTCCACGGGCAGCACTGGTCCCTGCCCAGGTTGCTATTGGCTGTCGCCATAGCACCAGCTCGTCTTCCCGCGCCGCCATTGGTCCAGGCCTGCATCCCGCATCCTCCCCTGTTCGCTTGCAGTGGTCTCGCCCATCGCCGGAGCGGCAGCGCCGCCTGGCCAGGCCAGGATCCGGCTTTGTCCCTCTGGAACAACCCCCTCTGCCTGTGCTGCCGAGACCCCCGGAGACCTAGACACCCAAGGTCTGGCTTGTAGGCCTAGCCAAGAGGAGGGAGAAGGCCCTGGGCTTTACAGCTACCTCAGACGCAAGTAAGCCGTGCGTCTTCCCCCGGTCGGAGGGCAGGGGTGCGACCTGCCGCGTCCTGTCAGTACGGACTCAAAGGCAGAATAGGAGCTGAGGGGAAACTGAGTCCGGCAGGCAGGCAGGCGTCTGAGGCGCTGCGGCTGGTCCTACACACACACACACACACACACACACACACACACACACACCGTTCCCACATCGAATCCTTGGGAGATGAGGCATAAGGAATGGAGGAGAGCAGGATGCTGTGCGCCCCTGGGGAATGGCTGTGCCCTGGTCTGTCTCTTTTCCTCTCTGTAAAGGGGATGGGATAACAGGAAGTCAGAGATGAGCCCCTCTGGGTGTTGTGCCTCCCTCCCCTGAATCGCGCTCAGTGGACCCACAACCCATTATTGCTGTTTTTCTGTCTGTCATCTGCCGAGGTGCCTTCTAGATGGAGGCTTGGGGCCGAAGGCAGGCGGCACGTGTGTGTGTGTGTGTGTGTGTGTGTGTGTGTGTGTGTGTGTGTGTGTGCTTTCTGAAGGAAGATGTAGGGTAGGATGTGGGTGTACAGGAATCAAAGGTGGCCTGATGTGCAAACCTGAGGACAAGTGCACCTTTGTCCCCAGGGGATCCGAGTGTGCCTGTGGGGGGGTCAGAGTTTATCTCAAGGGCATTGGGAGCCATAGCACAAGGATGGGATCCTCATGGCTTCCTCTGGAAGAGAGTGTGACTTCAGTATATAGCAGGCAAGGAGAGGCTGGAGGAGTGGCCTGGCGAGAGGGATACAGAGGCTGGTGGTGTGTGTGTGTGTGTGTGTGTGTGTGTGTGTGTGTGTGTGTAGCAGATAGAATGTACTCAGTTTAGAGGGCTGGTAGCCCTGTGGAGTCTGAACAACAAGCTACATTGAGGAAGGGCATCGAGTGTGGACTGGGAATGTCTGCACCGCTCTGCATGTTGGGTGATGTCTGTAGCTGCCAAGCCTCATCTATTTCTCCTGACTGGGCATGGCATGGATGACTTCAGCTCCAACCAAGGGTTATATGTGAGCCTCTATCACAGCTGGGACACCCCAAATTTGGCTTGGACAGGATTAGCATCCTACCCAAAGACAGGCAAGAGCAGGTCTCCCTTGGAACATCCCGACAGCCCTTGGGCCACCCAGGGGTGGGTTCCCCCCTCTTCAGGTGGATACACAAAGGCATGGAGAGAGGACAGGTGTGTTTTGTTTTAATTTTTGGTCTTTTTAGACAGAGCCATATGTAGCCCAGGCTAGCCATGAACCCAATATGTAGCCTAAGCTAGCCTTGAATTCTTGATCTTCTTACCTCCACCTCCTGAGTGCTGGATGACAGGTGAGAGCCACCATGCCTAGCTAACTGCCTGAACTTCTGAGCATCTCAGGGGCTGGCTTCTGATTACATCTGTCTTCCTTCTTCCCTGCTCCAGTTTCCCACCCCTAATCCAAACCTCAGTTTCTCTTTTCTGGGAACACCCATTGTAGGAAGAAAGCAGAAGGCGTGGCTAGGCCCACAGCAGGTCCTCTGGGGATGGAGTGATGAGGGGCTGAGACCCTGGTTCCCTCTACTCATGTCCTGGGTGACATCAGGGTGGCAGGAGCTTTCCAAAGAAGGAGAGAAAAAAAACCAAGAATTAGATTATGTGTGTTGGGGTGGGGGGAGCAGGTGTCACCTAAGCAGGGTGGAGTGTGTGGAGTTTGGGATGAAGCCTCAAGGTTGGCAAGGAGAAAGCTCCAAAGGAGGCGGGATCAGCAGATAGGACGAGCTGCTATTGGTGGACCTCAGACAAAGGCGGAGGGAGGGGGCTCCCATAGAAGGAAGGGAACAAAGACGGAAGGGGGGTCAGTCGTGGGGGTTTCAGGAGAGCTGTGGAGGGAGAGCCACGCTGAGGGAGAAGGCACTGGCCAGCTGGATAGAGGGAGGAGGCTGGATGTAAGAGAGAGAAGACAGGCAGAGGCACAAAGAACAGTTCTGTGCTGGCTGAGGAGGCATGGCATCCCCGCTGGAGGCTGTTGAGCCATGACCAGAGCTACTGGGGACCCTTGTATGAGTGGAGGGATGTGGGGCCACAGGGGGTCCCGGTCCAGGACACAAACTCCGGGGATGATTGTGGTGAGTTTCGGTCTTCTCCACCACCCTTCCTGCCCATAGCTCTCTTAGTCAGGGTTTCTCAGCCTTCACAGTGTTCTGGGCCAGCTAGTGACCCTTCCTTCCCAGTATGCCAGCCTGAGCAATCTGTGCTTTGGTGGGGCATCAGTTCTGTCTGTCTGTCTGTCTGTCTGTCTGTCTGTCTTTCTGTCTGTCTTTCTGTCTGTCTTTCTGTCTGTCTGCAGTCAGCTTCTCCTGTGTCAGTCTGTGAGCCTGGTGGCTTTCAGGTGGCCCTACTGACTTAGACTGCCAGGGTGACAAATGTCTGTCTGTACATCCTTCTGGCTGTTAGTACATGTGTCTTGAAGTCTTTCTGTCTGTCCACCCATCAGTTAGCCATCGGTGGGCTATCAGCTCCCACTCCTGTTTCAATGTCTGTCTCAAATGCTGGCTCCCAGGTGACTGGTTCATACCAGGCAGCCATTCCTGTCTTGAGGGCACACCGAGGATGGGTGGGAGGGCCAGGCTCTGGTCCAGGGCTTTCTGAGGGGGCACCAGTGACCAGCATCTACTCTTGTGACCCCTTGGCCCCAGGCACTGCAGGAGTTGAAAATGACCAGCTCCATGGCCTCGTATGAGCAGCTGGTGCGCCAGGTGGAGGCCTTGAAGGCTGAGAACACTCACTTAAGGCAGGAGCTGAGGGAGAACTCCAGCCATCTTTCCAAGCTGGAGACAGAAACTTCTGGCATGAAGGTGAGAGCCTGCATGGAGGGCATAGGTCAGAAAGACAGACTGGAAAACGCTGATGTCTCAGAGAGCTAAGAGCGGGGTCCCCAAGGCGTGTGGACAGCCAGGGTGACAGATGTGTGTGTCCAGGCAGCCCTGATGCTCACCGCCCTATTCCCTACCATGCCCACAGGAGGTCCTGAAACACCTTCAGGGCAAGCTGGAGCAGGAGGCGGGAGTGCTGGTATCTTCAGGGCAGACAGAAGTGTTAGAGCAACTGAAAGGTGAGTGACCTGGAGAACTGCCCATGGCGGGCAGGGATGCAGCAGGAGCGGGTCGCTGACTTTCACCCCCTCGCCAGCTCTTCAGACTGACATCAGTAGCCTCTACAACCTGAAGTTCCATGCCCCGGCCCTGGGCCCGGAGCCTGCCTCCCGGACTCCAGAGGGAAGCCCAGTGCACGGCTCTGGACCATCCAAGGACAGCTTCGGAGAGCTGAGCCGGGCCACCATCCGCCTGCTGGAAGAACTAGATCAGGAGAGGTGAGAGGGCGTGGGAAAGGACCCGCCCCCAGGGACCTCTGCCCTCGGATTGGGTCGCTGGCAGTGGCCCTGCCCCCAACCAGCCACACCCGCCTCCAGGCTCTTTCACTGTCCTCTCCACTCTGTTCCTGTCTGGCTGACCCCAGTTGGTGGGCAGAGGATATGAGGACATTCCTGGCAAGAGGAAAGGCTCTTGCGAGAAAAGCATCCACCCCCATCCCCGGGTCCGAGACATACAGGCGTCTCTAGGGATAGAGCCGCATCCAAAGTCAGGGCTCAGAAACAGGCCTAAGGCCAGAGACCCTCAAGGAGGCCTTTGTTGATGGAAGGACTGAAGCCCAAAAATTCTGGGCCCAGGGCCAGTGGAGGGAGCAGCGCCTGAGGGGGCAGCGCTGGTGGGGGTGACCCAGCTCAGCCCCTCTGGGTTGTACAAGGTCACTCAACAAACAGCTTAAGTCTGTTAAGTCTCAGACTTCTGCTCTGTAAAATGGAAATAGAGTTTTGTTGATTTTTTTTTTCTTTCTGGCTCCCGGACTACATTTATTTCTTTGGGGACACCGTAACACGGTGGACGTCAGAGAACACCAGGAGATCTTGGGGATCAAACTCAGAATTCTTAGGTTGCTAAGTACCTTCGCCCATTTTTGCTAACTTGCCAGCCTATTAAACAAAAAATTTAAAGAAAGGGGTGTCACAGCCAGGGCTACATAGAGAAACCCTGCCTCGAAAAACAAACAAACAAACAAAACAAAAAACAAAAAAAAGAAAGAAAGGGGTGTCGACGTACAGTCCAGGCAGATCAGTCTCCTGCCTCAGCCTGCTGGGGTGACAAGGTTAATGAAGAGGGACTTCTGAGCCTGACACCTGGTGTGTACATTGGCAATGAGCAGGTGTTGGAACGCTTTTTGGGCCTTCCTAGGATGCCCCGTTCTTTTCTTTTTATCTGGCTATTTGTTTATTTTTCGAGATAGGGTTTCTCTGTGTAGCTCTGGCTGCCCTGTAGACCAAGATGGCCTCGAACAGAGATCTGCCTGCCTCAGCCTGCCGAGTGCTGGGACTAAAGATGTGCACCACCACCTGGCTAATTTGTCTTTTTTTTTTTTTTTTTTTTTGTCAAGGCTGTCAAGTAGCCCTCAACTTTGCCAAGTAGCCAACGCTGGGCAAGATCTCTGACCTTCCCAAAGCGCTAAGACGGCAGGCGCGCTCCCCCCGCTTTGCTGCGTCTAACTTCCCCAGTTACATTTATTAACAATTGCATTTATTTGTATGTGGTACAGTGAGCGTGTAGGTGACAAAGCGACATGCACAAGTTCCTTTCTTTGTTTTCATCATGTGGGTTCTGAAGATGGAGCTTGGATCCTCAGATTTGGTCACAAGTTTCTTTACCTGATGAGCCAGCCCTCTCTCTAAATCCTTGTTTGGGGCGAGGTTACACTTTGAGACCAAGGCTGGCCTCACCTCCCAAGGGATTGTTTTTTGTTTTGTTTTTCTTTTTCTAATCAGCTTTTCTTCACCCACTCAGTTCCTTTCAATGCCCACCTCAGAGCTGGGAGCAGGGGCGGGGAGGTGTCCCTGAGAATACCACCCATAAGGAGGTCCCGTGCACCCCCTCCCCCAGATGCTTCCTGCTGAGCGAGATAGAGAAAGAAGAGAAGGAGAAGCTGTGGTATTACTCTCAGCTCCAGGGCCTGTCCAAGCGCTTGGATGAGCTGCCACACGTGGACACGGTGAGCTCCCGGGGCGCTCCTAAGGAAGGTGCAGGGGTGTGGCGATGGTAAAGGGGCCCTCGCACCTCACCACAGCTCGTGCCCCTTGCCAGCAGTTTTCGATGCAAATGGATCTGATTCGGCAGCAGCTGGAGTTCGAGGCCCAGCACATCCGCTCGCTGATGGAGGAGCGCTTCGGTACCTCGGACGAGATGGTGCAGCGCGCGCAGGTGCGGGCGTGCCTAACGGGGCTTCGGGAAGTGGAGGGCGCGCTAACTGGGAGGAGTCCGCAGCAGGGCGGAGAATTAGGAGGTGGGGTCAGAGATGGGAGGAGTCACGGCTGGGAGGAGGCGGGGTCAGTCAGGGGCAGGGGCAGCCAAATGATCGCGCTTACTTCGGGTTCTCTAGATCCGGGCTTCGCGCCTGGAGCAGATTGACAAGGAGCTGTTGGAAGCCCAGGACCGGGTGCAGCAGACGGAGCCCCAGGTACCAAGATAAGCAGAGCTAGGGCCGAAGTGGGTGATGACAGATGCTTGTCAACTCAATGGTATTCCCCTATTCTGGGCCCAGGAAGGGGTCTGCAGCCTGTGCGCAGTGCAACCTGAACCGCCAGGCCTATGCTCTTCCTGCAGGCTCTGCTGGCTGTGAAGCCAGTGGCAGTGGAGGAGGAGCAGGAGGCAGAAGTCCCCACGCACCCTGAGGATGGCACCCCTCAGCCTGGCAACAGCAAGGTAAGAAGGAAAATCTGACGATGGATTGCCAGGGCGTGGGATGGGGGGTCTCCAACCAACCCCAGTTGCTAGAAATCCACTCTGGACTGAAGCTCCCTGTGAGGTGAGAAGTCTTTGTTTTTCTGAGACAGAGTTCCATTGTGTAGCCCTGGGTGGCCTGGAACTTGCCCTGTACGCCAAGCTGGTTTCAAACTCAAGAGATCCACCTGCCTCTGCCTCCTGAGTGCTGGGATTAAAGTGTCCTACTTAGTGTGGGTGCCCTGTAGGGGCAGGTCGTGCTTTGGCGTAAGTGTGGAGGTCAGAGGGCAACCTGCAAGTGTCTTTTCTCTCCTCCATTATTTGGGTCCTGGGAATACAACTTAGTTCGTCAGATTCGGGAGCAAGTGCCTTTACCTACTGGGCCATCTTACTGGTCTCAAAGCCACCTTCTGAAGGAGAATTGCCAACTACAGGTGGTGGAGCACGGTCCCCGTTATGAACTGCAGTCATCCCGTGTTGCCCTGCAGGTGGAGGTGGTGTTCTGGCTTCTATCTATGTTGGCAACGCGAGACCAGGAAGATACTGCACGCACGCTGCTGGCCATGTCCAGCTCTCCAGAGAGCTGTGTAGCCATGCGCCGCTCTGGCTGTCTGCCACTGCTGCTCCAGATCCTTCACGGCACAGAGGCCGGATCTGTGGGGCGTGCAGGGACCCCTGGAGCGCCTGGTGCCAAAGATGCACGCATGCGCGCCAACGCAGCACTGCACAACATCGTTTTCTCCCAGCCGGATCAGGGCTTAGCACGCAAGGAGATGCGTGTGCTGCACGTGCTGGAGCAGATCCGAGCCTACTGCGAGACCTGCTGGGACTGGCTTCAGGCGCGGGACAGCGGGACAGAAAGTGGCACAGGAGACAGTGAGTGTGCCGCGTCTACAGGGCCTTGTTAGGCTTGGGACGGGAACCAACAAAGCCTTGCACCTTCTTAGTGTTTCTAGCTGAACCCAAGGGACCTTAAGACAGTGTGGCATAGGAACGAACAAGAATCTCTCTATCCCTGACCATGCCCTCAAAACCTCACTGGAATATTCTATGAGGGACCCTACCTATGACCACGCCCCAATCCCTCACTGGGGGGATTCTGGGCAGGAGCTCTACCTGGCCACGCCCCCAGGCCCTCACGGGGGTGGGGATTCTGGGCAGGGGCTCCACCCCTGACCACACCCCTAGTTCCTCACTGAAGGATTCTAGGCAGGGGCTGTATTGATTGATAGAGGCCACCAGTCCTCCTTTTCTTCTTCTGGTCTCACTAATTTATCCAGGCTGGCCTTGAACCTGCCTTGATATCCTTGACAGCCTATAAAGTCATAGGCTAGTGCCACCAGCACAGGAGCGGGTTTCTTTGACCTGTTACTGCCACGGAGGTATGGAAGCACCAGCAGCTCTGCTGCCGTGAGGCATTTGTATAGGAGGCCATCAGCCAGGGTGGGTGACATGCCACAGATTTTGAAGCCATAGGTACCTCACGCCTGCCCACAGCTCCTGTCCCCATTGAGCCTCAGATCTGCCAGGCTACTTGTGCGGTGATGAAGCTGTCGTTTGACGAGGAATACCGTCGGGCTATGAATGAGCTAGGTGAGTGTCCCATCGAGGGTCCTTCCGGGCCTTAGCCACAGCTGTTGACTGACCTCTCTCGATGCCACAACACAGAGGACAGGCTGGGCAAGTGTGTGTGTGGGGGGGGGGCTATGAAAAAACTGGGAAGGTAGCTGTGTGTGGGATGGAGAGACTGCCCCTCTGGCTGGCTTCAGCCCCTCCAGGACACCCAGCTTCCCTTCCCACACCTACAGGGGGGCTGCAGGCTGTGGCAGAGCTACTGCAGGTGGATTATGAGATGCACAAGATGACCCGGGACCCACTCAACCTTGCCCTGCGCCGCTACGCTGGCATGACCCTCACCAACCTCACCTTTGGAGACGTGGCCAACAAGGTTCCTGGGGAGGGAGGGGGATGGGCAAGGGTCAGGTACCATCTTGAGGTGTTCCCCACCTAACCCCAGACTGGACATGATCCTAAGAGGTGGAGACAGTCATTCCCAGTATGCAGATGGGTAGAGCAGGCAGGCGATGTGGTCCAGAGAGGGCGGGAACTGAGAGGGATTTCTGCTGGGATCACATCCACGCCGGCTTCCTGACCCCCAGGGTCTGGAGAATTGTGACCTCTGGGCTGGCAGAGCCCAGATGTATCCATGTGTCTGAGGTTCACTTCCCTTAGCTGGCCAGTGGGGTGAAGGGAGAGGAAGGGCTGGGGAGTCCCTGTTCTTACTGATGTGACCTCAACTGTTCAATGTCAATCCCAACAGGCCACACTGTGTGCCCGCCGAGGCTGCATGGAAGCCATTGTGGCTCAGCTGGCCTCTGAGAGCGAGGAGCTGCATCAGGTAGGCAGGGTGGGGTCGAGGCGGGCTCGGCTTGCTTCTCCCGGGTTGGGACGACTACCAGAGGTCGCCCCTGAGTAATACTTCCAAGAGTAATACTCCAAGTTTTGTTATTGGCCACCTTCCAGGGTCACGGTGGGTGGGAGGAAATGACACCTTTGGACTCTGGGCTCCGGGTCCACTGAAATCCCGCCCACCCTGGCCAGGTCGTTTCCAGTATTCTGCGTAACCTGTCATGGAGGGCGGACATCAACAGCAAGAAGGTGCTGAGGGAAGTTGGCAGCATGACTGCCTTGATGGAGTGTGTGCTGCGGGCCTCCAAGGTGAGCATGGGCAGCCTGGGACTGGGGAGGTCGGAGGGCGCCACCCAGAGGCTCAGAGTGGGGAGACTCACTGGGGAAACCAAGGTAAACTGGATGAATGAGCCTACAGCTCTGAAAACTCCAGGAGCTAGACAGGAACCTCACTGCTGAGCCACGTCCCAGCCCCTCACTGGGCTAATCTAGGCAGGGGCTCTAACACAGAGTTACTTCGGCAGCAGTTTTTGCATATTATTCACATTACAGATATTCTGGGCTGGCCTAGAATTTATAATCCTCCTGCCTCGGGCTCCTGAGTGCACTCTGACTTCACCACCAGGCTGGACTGTTGCTTCTGTGGAAACTCTCTTGGCCGTAGTAGAGGGCCCATGAGTGAGTGGCCACCCCTCATGCTGACCACCCTTCCCTTCCACCAGGAGTCCACCCTGAGAAGTGTGCTCAGTGCTCTGTGGAACCTGTCGGCACACAGCACAGAGAACAAGGCGGCCATCTGCCAGGTGGATGGCGCACTGGGTTTCCTGGTGAGCACCCTCACATACCGTTGCCAAGGGAACTCCCTGGCGGTCATCGAGAGTGGCGGTGGGATCCTCCGCAATGTGTCAAGCCTCATTGCCACACGGGAGGACTACAGGTCAGAGCCCACCATGATCTGCCCAAGTGTAGAGGCCGGGACTGGGGGATGGTGGGGCAGCGGCTGCTCTTGCAGAGGGCCTGGGTTTGGTTGCCAGTACCACATGGTGACACACAACCACCCTTAACTCCAGTTCCAAGGGACCCTGTGCCTTCTTCTTATGTCTGTGGGCACTAGGCACACAGCTGGCACACAGACAAATATGCAGGCAAAATGACAATACACATAGAGTAACATAAATCATGTTATTAAATAATGTTCATAATAAGGCAGGCGTGACCGGGCTCCTCAGCCCAGTACCTGGGAAGCAGAGGGAGCATGACCTACAAGTCTGAGGCCAGCCTGGCTTCTAGCAAGTTCCAGGCCAGTCTTTTCTCAGAAAAAAAGGAAAGAAAAGGGGTGGGGTGAGGTATGGGGTACGTTTCAGTAACTGTACATATGTACTACTTTTACTGAGAACCTGGGTTTAGCTCCCAGCACTCAGGGTGGGCGGTTCAGTTCCAGGGGCTCTGCTGCCCCCTGCTGGTGTTGGTGGGCACTCACACATGGTGCACAGACAAACACATCCCCATACACATGAAATAAAATGATAAGAATTTTTAAATTAAGTCTTACAAACAAATGAACAGCCAGACAGTGATGGTATACAGCACACACCTAATCCCAGCACGTGGGAGGCAGAGGCAGGCAGATCTCTGAGTTCAAGGCCAGCCTGGTCTACAGAGCAAGTTCCAGGACAGCCAGGGCTACACAGAGAAACCCTGTCTCAAAACAAAACAAAACAAAAACAAAAACAAAAACAAAAAAATGGGCTGGAGAGATGGCTCAGTGGTTAAGAGCACTGACTGCTCTTCCTGAGGTCCTGAGTTCAATTCCCAGCAATCACATGGTGGCTCACAACCATCTGTAATGGGATGCAATGCCCTCTCATGGTGTGTCTGAAGACAGCTGCAGTTTACTCATATACATAAAATAAATAAATCTTTAAAAAATATATAAAATAAGAAAAACAAAAAAGGCCGGGCAGCGGTGGCGCACGCCTTTAATCCCAGCACTTGAGAGGCAGAGGCAGGCAGATTTCTGAGTTTGAGAACAGCCTGGTCTACAGAGTGAGTTCCAGAACAGCCAGGGCTTCACAGAGAAACCCTGTCTAGAAAAACCAAAAGAAAAAGAAAAGAAAAGACAGCTTCCTCCGTCACCCTGCTCTGAGTTCGAGGCCAGCGAGGCCAGCCTGGTCTACAGAGGGAGTTCCCGGACAGCCAAGACTACCTGAGAAACCCTGTCTCGAAAAACCAAAACCAAAACCAAACAAAAACAAAAACAAAAAGTCTTAAAAACAAACAAGCTAAACAGAAAACCCAGATCTGGAGGTACGGGACACACACCTATAAGCCTGGCCCAGGAAGGCCACCTTCAGCTAGCTATGGAGTCTGAATTAGCCTCAGTTGCTTAGAGCCTTCCTTAAAACAGGCCAAAAACCAAATAACTGCAGGGAGTCGCACAGTGCAGGCTGGGAACGCTTATGCTAGAGTTATTTCAGTCTTTCTCAAAATCAAACCTAAAGGATGAACATGTTTATCTGCCATACCTGGTGGTGCTGGTCTGGTGTGCTGGGCGGGGCAAGCAGGGTCGTGGCTAAGCCTTGTTAATGATCTGGGGTAGCTCAGCTAGCTTCTGGCAAAGTGAAGGTGGGCGTGCTTGAGCACGGACCTGCTTGGTGGTTAAGGACGGGAGGGGCGGGGCAAGCCTGGGGACATAGCAAGGCAGAATTGTGATTGGCTGAGCAGGGTCACCACAGGCAGGGGTGGACCTGATTTACTTGGCGAAGAGTTGAGCAAGGTAGAGGTGGGTATAGCGGAGCTGGGGGTATGGGTGGCCAGGGGTGGACATGGCTGAACAAAGGGCATAGCTAGGCTAGAGGAGCGGCTGAGCCAGGCAAGCATGGCTGGGCTGGGGACCTTGTGGGAGGAGCCCTCGTGTAATGGATATAGCGTGAATGGCAGTGTGGTGTGGATGGTGGGCACCGCAAGGCTGGGCTAAAGCTCACCTTCCTTTACTCTGGGTTCCCGCAGGCAGGTGCTCCGTGACCACAATTGCCTACAGACGCTGCTGCAGCACCTCACGTCTCACAGCTTGACCATCGTGAGCAATGCCTGCGGCACCCTCTGGAACCTGTCTGCCCGCAGCCCGCGCGACCAGGAACTCTTGTGGGACCTGGGGGCTGTGGGCATGCTACGCAACCTCGTCCACTCCAAACACAAGATGATCGCCATGGGTAGCGCGGCCGCTCTGCGGAACCTGCTGGCCCACCGACCTGCCAAGTATCAGGCCGCAGCCATGGCCGTCTCCCCAGGCACCTGCGTGCCCAGTCTGTATGTCCGCAAGCAGAGGGCTCTGGAAGCTGAGTTGGACACTCGGCACCTGGTGCATGCGCTAGGTCACTTGGAGAAGCAGGGTCTGCCGGAAACAGAGACCACTTCAAAGAAGCCCCTGCCCCCCCTCCGCCACCTGGACGGGCTGGTGCAGGACTATGCCTCTGATTCTGGCTGCTTTGATGATGATGATGCACCATCCCTGGCTGCTGCGGCCACCACAGCTGAGCCCGCCAGCCCAGCAGTGATGTCTATGTTCCTCGGAGGTCCCTTCCTTCAAGGCCAGGCACTGGCCCGCACCCCACCTGTCCGCCAGGGTGGCCTAGAAGCCGAGAAGGAGGCTGGTGGGGAGGCGGCTGTGGCCGCCAAGGCCAAGGCCAAGCTGGCGTTGGCTGTGGCTCGGATCGACCGGCTGGTAGAGGACATCTCAGCGCTGCACACTTCATCAGACGACAGCTTCAGTCTCAGCTCGGGGGACCCCGGGCAGGAGGCGCCAAGGGAGGGCCGTGCGCAGTCCTGCTCGCCATGCCGGGGCACCGAGGGTGGGCGGCGTGAGGCTAGCAGCCGGGCGCACCCTCTGCTGAGGCTCAAGGCGGCCCACACCAGCCTCTCTAATGACAGCCTGAACAGTGGTAGCACCAGCGACGGCTATTGTACCCGGGAACACATGACACCTTGCCCACTGGCTGCGCTAGCCGAGCACCGCGATGACGCTGTGCGCGGACAGACTCGGCCCAGCAGACTGGACCTGGACCTTCCCAGCCGCGCTGAGCTTCCTGCCCGGGACACAGCAGCCACCGATGCCCGAGTGCGCACCATCAAGTTATCCCCAACCTATCAGCACGTGCCACTGCTCGATGGGGCTGCTGGGGCAGGTGTCAGACCCCTCATTCGGCCAGGAACTTCCCCAGGGGCTCGGAAACAGGCGTGGATACCTGCAGATAGCCTGAGCAAAGTCCCTGAGAAACTAGTGGCCTCCCCACTGCCGGTGGCTAGCAAGGTGCTGCAGAAGCTGGTGGCACAGGATGGGCCCATGTCCCTCTCCAGGTGCAGTTCTCTGTCCTCTCTGTCTTCCACGGGCCATGCCGTCCCCAGCCAGGGGGAGAACCTTGATGACAGCGATTCATCCCTGGATGGGCTTGAGGAAGCTGGTCCTGGTGAGGCCGAGCTGGACAGGGCGTGGCGTGCATCCGGGTCCACCTCTCTGCCCGTGTCCATCCCAGCCCCGCAGCGGGGGCGCAGTCGAGGTCTTGGGGTGGAAGATGCAACACCATCCAGCTCATCCGAGAACTGCATCCAGGAGACGCCCTTGGTCCTGAGCCGCTGCAGTTCTGTGAGCTCCCTGGGCAGCTTCGAAAGCCGCTCTATTGCCAGCTCCATCCCCAGTGACCCGTGCAGTGGGTTGGGCAGTGGCACAGTGAGTCCCAGCGAGCTGCCAGACAGCCCCGGGCAGACTATGCCACCGAGCCGCAGCAAGACGCCACCAGCACCTCCTGGGCAGCCTGAGACCAGTCAGTTCAGCCTGCAGTGGGAAAGCTATGTGAAGCGCTTTCTAGACATTGCAGACTGTCGGGAAAGATGCCAGCCACCCTCAGAGCTGGATGCAGGCAGCGTACGCTTTACAGTGGAGAAGCCAGATGAGAATTTCTCGTGTGCCTCCAGCCTCAGTGCACTGGCCCTGCACGAGCTGTATGTCCAGCAGGATGTGGAGCTCCATCTGAGGCCACCAGCTTGTCCAGAACGTGCGGTGGGTGGTGGGGGCCACCGTCGGAGGGATGAGGGTGCCAGCCGCCTGGATGGGCCAGCACCAGCTGGTTCCAGGGCTCGCACAGCAGCTGATAAAGAACTAGAGGCATTGCGTGAATGTCTGGGGGCAGCCATGCCTGCCAGACTCCGCAAGGTGGCCTCGGCCTTGGTGCCTGGCCGCCGTGCTCTGCCGGTCCCCGTGTACATGTTAGTGCCTGCCCCAGGTCGGGGTGATGACTCGGGCACTGATTCTGCAGAGGGCACACCCGTCAACTTTTCCAGTGCAGCCTCGCTCAGTGATGAGACCTTACAGGGACCCTCTGGGGAAAAGCAGGCTGGGCCTGGGGAGAGGCAGAAACCCACAGGCCGAGCTGCTCCTGCCAGGCAGGCCCGTGGGCACCGGCCCAAGGCAGCAGGCGCTGGTAAAAGCACAGAGCACACCCGGGGGGGCAGTAGGAACCGGGCAGGATTGGAATTATCCCTCAGCCGGCCCCAGAGTGCTCAGTCCAACAGGGATGGCTCATGCCAGACCCGGACCCTCGGAGACGGTGCCCTGCAGTCACTATGCCTCACAACACCCACAGAGGAAGCTGTGTACTGCTTCTATGACTCTGACGAGGAGCCACCAGCCAAGGCACCACCACCTCGGCGAGCATCTGCCATACCACGGGCTCTTAAACGGGAGAAACCCGCAGGCAGGAAGGAGATCTTATCCAGGGTGACACAGCCCGCCACAGTCCCTGTGAGGGCCCAGCCCAGGATGATAGTGGATGAGACCCCACCCTGCTATTCCCTGACTTCCTCAGCTAGTTCCCTCAGTGAGCCTGAGGCCTCTGAACAGCCAGCCAGCCATACTGGTGGCCGGGAGCAGGGCAGTAAACAAGACAGCTCTCCCAGCCCACGGGCAGAAGAGGAGCTTCTGCAGAAGTGTATCAGCTTAGCCATGCCCAGGCGCCGGACCCAGGTCCCGGGCTCACGGCGTCGCAAGCCCAGAGCTGTGAAGTCAGACATAAGGCCCACTGAAATACCACAGAAATGCTATGAGGAGGTGCCTGGCTCTGATCCAGCCTCTGACCTAGACAGCGTTGAGTGGCAGGCTATCCAAGAGGGTGCAAACTCCATTGTCACCTGGCTGCATCAGGCAGCGGCCAAAGCCAGCCTGGAGGCTTCTTCTGAGTCTGACTCCCTCTTGTCTCTAGTGTCCGGGCAGTCAGCAGGCTCCGCTCTCCGGCCCTCCAAACTTAGGAAAGGGCGAAAGCCTGCAGCTGAGACTGGGGGTGCCTGGCGTCCTGAGAAACGGGGCACAACTTCCACTAAGGTCAGTGGAAGTCCCCGGTTTCCTAGTTGCCCTGAGAAGGCAAAGGGTACCCAGAAAATGATGCCAGGGGAGTCAGCCATGCTACGGGGACGGACAGTTATCTACACAACCAGCCCAGCCTCCCGGGCTCAGTCCAAAGGTGTTTCTGGACCTTGTACCACACCTAAGAAGATAGGGACATCTGGTACCACTCAGCTGGAAACTGCCACCAAAGTCCCTAGCCCTGAGCAACAACGTTCACGGAGCCTCCACCGACCAGGCAAGATCTCTGAGCTGGCAGCCCTGAGCCGCCCACCCAGGAGTGCTACCCCTCCTGCCCGCTTCGCCAAGACCCCATCCTCAAGTTCTTCACAAACGTCCCCAGCTTCCCAGCCCCTGCCTCGGCGATCCCCTCTGGCCACTCCAACAGGAGGGTCTCTGCCTGGCCCTGGGGGTTCCCCAGTGCCCAAGTCACCAGCCCAGGCCCTTCTGGCTAAGCAAAACAAGACCCAGAAGTCACCTGTGCGGATCCCGTTCATGCAAAGGCCAGCCAGGCGAGTGCCACCTCCACTGGCCAGGCCATCCCCAGAGCCTGGGTCCAGGGGCCGAGCTAGGGCTGAAGGGACTCCCGAGGCACGTGGCAGCCCCCTGGGCCTGGTGCGTATGGCCTCAGCCCGCTCCAGTGGCAGTGAGTCCTCTGATCGCTCAGGCTTCAGAAGGCAGCTGACCTTCATCAAGGAATCCCCAGGTCTCCTTCGTCGCCGCAGGTCGGAGCTGTCGTCTGCTGATTCCAAGGCCTCCATCTCCCAGGCTGCTTCACCCCGTCGTGGACGGCCTGCGCTCCCTGCTGTCTTCCTCTGCTCCTCCCGTTGTGATGAGCTGCGGGTATCCCCACGGCAGCCCCTGGCAGCACGGAGGGCCCCGCAGGCCAAGCCAGGTCTCGCACCACGTGCTCCCCGACGCACCAGCTCTGAAAGCCCCTCACGCCTGCCTGTGCGGGCGAGCCCTGGGCGGCCTGAGACAGTCAAGCGGTATGCATCCCTGCCACATATTAGTGTGTCCCACAGGCCTGATAGCGCTGTCTCTGTGCCCACCACCCAGGCCAACGCCACTCGCCGGGGAAGTGATGGTGAGGCCAGGCCGCTGCCCAGGGTGGCTGCGCCCGGTACAACCTGGCGTCGTATCAAAGATGAAGATGTCCCCCACATTCTGCGCAGCACACTGCCTGCCACTGCCTTGCCTCTCAGGGGCTCATCACCGGAAGACAGTCCTGCTGGAACTCCACAACGCAAGACCAGTGACGCAGTGGTACAAACAGAAGATGTGGCCACCTCTAAGACCAACTCCAGCACGTCACCCAGCCTGGAGAGCAGGGATCCCCCGCAGGCCCCAGCCAGTGGCCCTGTCGCTCCACTGGGCAGCGATGTGGATGGACCAGTACTCACCAAGCCTCCTGCCTCAGCACCCTTCACCCACGAGGGTCTGAGTGTTGTCATGGGCAGCTTTGCCACCAGCAGGCATGGCTCTCCCAGCAGGGCTGCACGGGTCCCCCCCTTCAACTATGTGCCCAGCCCTATGGCAGCAGCCACAATGACCAGTGACTCGACAGTGGAGAAAGCCCCTGTCACCTCTCCAGCCAGCCTCCTGGAGTAGTGGGTGTAGGTCTGCCTTCTGGAACTTTCTCTCTTCACCCTGTGGCCCAGGCTGGCTGCGCTGTCAGCCTGCTCTCTAGATGCTCTGAGTAGACACATATGCCCTCAGAGCCCCTGTCCAGCTCGCATTTCTGCACCTTAAGGCCAGCCCTTGCTTCTATGCCTGGGGCTCGAGGGAATCGGCTATAGACTGGCTGCAGGGCACACACAGCGCCATTTTCTGAGGTCGGCCTGGGAAGGGGTGGACAGCTAGTCTCTGAGGGCCACTAGCTGTGGGCTCATGCAGGACCTGCCCTGAGCTGCACCCAGAGCAGAGGGAGGGTGGACATAGCTTCTAGGTAAATGACTGAGCTTGCCTGCCTGAGGTGGGGACAGGCTGGGGGGTGGGGCAGTGAGCCTCTGCTTGGCAACTGGGGCTGCCTCAGCCCTATCTGTGGAAGCCTGTAATTAGTGCTGGGGTAATTGGTTAATGATGACTCTGCCAGGGGTGTTTGCCTTCTCTGCAGCAGCTGAGGAGCTGGGTGAGAGGCTGTAGCTCTCACCAAACAGTTATCATGGCCGCTGAGAGATTGCCAAGGGGGAAATAGCCCTCTTGACACAAGAGCTGTGGATCAGCTAATACTATGTCCCTTGACTAATGGGAGGGACTCTAATTCCAAGGACAAGCTGGCTAGGCTCTGGGGACCCAAGGAGTCAGCCAGGATCACGAAGGGCGGCAGGCCCGTCTGTGGGAGCCTGGTCCTTCCCAATCCTGACTGTCGTATGATGCAGGTGTCAGGACCAGAACAGACCCTCGTGTCTCAGCCATAGCCTGGTATCAAAATGGGGACTTGGTGACAGTGTGGGGAGCCTGGAGCTGCTACAGAAGGCATGGATCCAGGTAGACAGCGGGATGCAGGCATAAGGGAGCCAAGCCTTCAAGGACCTGTGTTTCCATCACAGGGACTCGGGGCAGAGGACTCAGTTCAGTCTTCCTACAGAGAGCCGACACCTCTCGTGTGGGACCCCAGGCTACTCTCTGTTAGGGGACCTAGAACCACAGCCACACGCATAAGCTGCTCCCAGAGAAGGAACTGTCCCTTGAGCTGGCCTTGAGCCCCTCTTCTGAGATGAGGAAAGTGGCTTTGAGAACAGGGGTGTGTGGGGCCTTGGGAGGAACCGATGACATTGTCACCCTTTCCCATGGGTCCCTCTTATGGTAGGGAGCTGACAGACACCTCACAGGGACGGGCTGATGGCTAGGGGATGCCATGTATGGGGTACACCTACCATGACACCCGTCCCGTGCTTTGAAAGCCCACCATCTGGGCAATGCCTGATGTTTCCTTGTCTGGGGTTCTGGCCCTAAGTGTTGGGGACAGTGTCACAGCAGAAACTACACACACCACCTGCTCAATGCCAGGACCTTGCCTGCTAGACAGGGCTCCTGGCCTGTGGGTGACTGGTAGGGAGGGGACAAGGAAGGCCCTCTTCAGAACAAAGTGGCTCTAGGACGCCCTCTCACACCTAAGATGCACCCCAGGATGACCCTGAGCTGGGGACAGGTGATGGACAGATTTGCGGCTGGGGTTATAAACTGAGCCTGTGTACCACACACTGGAAGCTCAGGTGGTACACATGCTGCTCTGTGCCTCAGTTTCCCCATGTGAGCCATGGGGATGACCCAAGAGTGAGCAGCAGAGATGTCTGGGCTGTGGCACCAGCATGCAAGGGTAGTCTTTCTCCCAGGCGCCTCCTCTGGTCCCGTCAGCCTTGGACCCATGTTTGCCTTCTCCACCCCCACATAGTGGGGAACACAAGACACAGTGTAACATCCAGCCCAGGGTAGGTAAGAGCTGGCTTGTCCTTAGAGACAGAACAGGAGGAGTCTGCTATCCACCAGGCCGCTGGTGGCTGTGAGCACTCTGAGCTGGACACCAGTGGTCTACCGGAGACTAACCACTGGGTGCTTGACCAGGGCATCATGCCCGCCAGTTACCTCACTGTGTGTGTGTCTGTCGCACTGTCCCTGGCCAATGTCATCCCCTTGCTCACACCTGGAGTGTCCTCTGCTGTCATACTGTCTCCGCCCTGCTCTACAGTGTTTCACTTCTGTACATACTGACCCCTGACACCGCACAGACCCCACGAGGACACCCAGCCTGGCTTCTGATTCTTGTTCATATCTTTAATAAAGCGAGCCACTCTGTCACTCTGGTGCTTCATCTTTAACATGGGCTCTGGAGGGGGGAGGTCGTTCCAGACCCTTCTGTAGCTGCTGTCCAACCTCATAAGGCGTTTCTGAGCTTCCAAGCTCCCTGCTGACTGGACAATGTGTCAGGTTCCCACATGCTAGAGCCAAAGTTGATTGAGGGTCAGCTGAGCCGTACCTTGCCATCAGCCACCAGTCACTTGTGGTGGAGGTGTCATGGTGGAGGTGGGGACAGGCTGCACAGGTCAGGGCAAGCCGAACCCCGTGACCACCAGGAATGTGGAGTGTCAGGAATAGCGTGGCCACAAGTCAAGACCATTTTTTTGTTTTTGTTTTTTTTTTTTTTTTTTTTTTTTTGGTTTTTTAGAGACAGGGTTTCTCTGTGTAGTCCTGGCTATCCTGGAACTCACTCTGTAGACCAGGCTGGCCTCGAACTCAGAAATCCGCCTGCCTCTGCCTCCCAAGTGCTGGGATTAAAGGCATGCGCCACCACCGCCCGGCTAGCCTGGAAGGCCATTTCTGACAAAGGTTCCAGCCAGCTTGGGACTCGAGAAGGCAGGTGCGGTGGCCAGGGAACTGCCAAGGGGTGGCATTAACTTGGGCTCCCAGTGACCTAGACCAGCTTAAGGGGGATTTGTGTTCAGGCAACAAACATCATTGACTGTCCAGAGCTAAAGTCCAGACACCCCAAAACCGCTGGATCTTCTGCAAGAAGGGAAACCAAACCCCAGATCCAGAAGGGGCAATGCTCACCACACACAGTGCCCCAGCCTTTGGGCTCCTCTTGGACCCCTGGACTCCACAGAATAGAAACCCCTTTGTTCCCATGTTGAGTCCCCCCTGCCCCAGGGACGCTGAGAAGGCCCTGGAGGTGAGCCAGGCTCTAAGAAGGGGGCAGCCATCCCATTCTCTCAACCAAGATGACAGTGGCTGACCTGCCGTAGATGTTGGGGATGGAGACCTTCACTGCCCAGCATGACATGGGGCAGGCAGAGCACACTGGCGGAGGGCTGGCTCTAAGCTCTGACCTGCAGTCAAGTCCTAGATGCAATCTAGGCCGGTGTCCCCATGAATGAGGAGGTGGCCATGTCCCTAAGTCCCATCATGAATTAGAGGCCATTAAGGATGGAAGAGGTGACAAAGCCTCAAGCTGGCAGGGTGGGCCACTGAGTCCCCTCAGGCCACGGCTGGGACAGCAAACGTTGACCCAGAGCCTCTGGTTGCCAGGTGCCCAGGCCTGGACCAAGGACATCTGGTGTAATGATCCTCAGCTCTAGGAGGTGGCTGAAGTCACCTGGCTAATATCCTGCTCCAGTCTCTGACCAGTTTGCCGAAGGTCATTGAACTTGTGTCTCAGCGCATCTCCTGCCTGCCGAAGCCTCTCATTCATGGCCACATAGGCCCGGCTCTGTTGGTAGATTTGCTCGAGCTGTATCTCTGAGTCCTCAGCCTTTGGGGACGGGTCTGGGGGGTCTGAAGAGAAAAAACCGTGTCACCATCCCCTGGTGTGACATGCACCAATCGAGAGGCCGAGGCTACAGAATCAGTGGTTTAAGGTCATCCTTCGTTACATGGTGAGTTTGAGGCCAGTCTGGGCTACATAGACCTATTTAGGCACTAGAAAATAAGAGTGAGTCAGTTTCAGGTTTAGGGGTCACGGAGAGGACAGGACCCCTCCAGCCATTCTGGCCTGCTCTACCCAGGACTGTCTGTGTTCCTGGATTCTTGGACAGGATTCGCAGAAATGGCCCCTACACTGACCGGTTCCCCCATTTCCTTGTAGGAACAACTGGCCACGCCCCCTTGAGACAAGGTCTTTAACTCACAACAATCCTCCTGCCCTAGACCCCAGGCTCGGCAGCACTTTCAGCTTTACTTCTGATGATCCCATTTTGCAGGGGAAGAGAAGGCCAGGGACAAAAACGATTCGTCCCCAGGTGCCTGGCTGCAGTTTTGCTCCCCACTGGGGCCGGGACTCGGGAGTCTCACGTTCTCCTACCTTCTGGGGCCAAGGCAGTGAAGACAGGATCTTGGGCGGGTGCCCCTCGCACGTCCTCCAGGATCTGCTCCACCGTGGGAGGCGCGGGGCGAGTGGGCAGCACCACGCGTTTCTTGGCCTTGGAGCTCATCTTGTAGGCGGAGCGCGTGCTAACTAGGGGTCCACTCTCGGCTTGGCCCTCCCACCTCGCGAACTCCTACGCACTAGTTACAGACCCGCGCCGAGGTCCCTATTCTGTCTCGCTTTCCCTCCTCCTGGGACCTCGGGGTTTGGCT
The DNA here is from genome assembly GCA_030674055.1 of Rhabdomys pumilio. Lineage (NCBI taxonomy): Eukaryota > Metazoa > Chordata > Mammalia > Rodentia > Muridae > Rhabdomys > Rhabdomys pumilio. The sequence continues at coordinate 1,989,727 of JANHMN010000021.1, read as the reverse complement.
CGACCTCTGCGCCAATTTGCTCTAGAAAAACCCTGCTGCCTATCTCTGCTCCAAGAACCCCGATGGCTGCTACCGCTTCCGCTTCCTGCTTGAGCGGTACTACGTTCTTGCACTTCCGGTCCGCTCCAGAACCACGCCTTGCGAAACCCCTCCCCCGTCTTAAAGAGCCCTAGGCCTGGATGCTCCTAGTAGCTGTCCAGTAAGATCAGAGAGCACTCTGCCATCCCTCACCGCGTGTGGTAGGAGGCAGGAGGTGAACATGAGTTCGAGTCTCCCAGACTGGACAGCAGATAGTAATCAGCGTCCAACCATTGTCAGGTACACAGTGGGCACTCAATAAATGCTGGGTGGAACCTAGCCACAGGGTAACTTCTTTAGAGAGCCTTGCTTCCTTGTGGTAGAATACAGGATTTTATCTCAGTACTCGGGAGGCAGACGCAGGCAGACCTCTGTGAGTCCAAGATCAGCTTGGTCTATACAGGGAGTTCCAGGACAGCCAGGACTACACGGTGTGACCCTGTCTCAAAAGAGCAGTGTGTGTGTGTGTGTGTGTGTGTGTGTGTGTGTGTGTGTATTTCAGCACTTGGTGGATCCTTCTGCCAAGGGTCTCTGGGCTCGGAGCAGTCTTCCTCCGTGACTCCTTATTCCTCCAGGGGCCCTGGTCTCACCCTGGGCCCACCCTACCCTCAAGGACACCACAAACTCAACACCTTCTGTTTAACTTTTATTTGGCAACGATGAGGTTAGAAACAGGGATATGGGTGGGTTGGAGACAGGAAGGGGCAGATGGTTGGTGGTTGTGGTCTGACCTCTTGCCCACCGTACCTGCTCCAAAATGAGTACGGAAACATCTCTTCCACTGGGAGCGGCTGAGGCTGAGCTGAGCGCTCTCACGTGATCCGTGCAGATGACCTGCGGTGGCCTTCTGGGGCAGGCTCCTATTCCAGCCTGGGAGCAGGGCCTTGGGGTACCGGCCTTCTGTCCTGAGAGTCGGTCATCTCTGGCTCTCCAGCCTTCAGGGCGCTGTGCATGCATGCTTTTGGGCATTAGGGTGTCTAGCCTGGGGTAGGTAGGCCTTCCTCAAGCTGAGGGTCCTCCCAAAGGCTCTGGCCAGCAGGGCCAGCATTATGGCCCAAGACTGGTAGCTGGGATGGCCGCTAGAGGTGGCCTTGGAGGGGCTCCGGGGGTCTCCCAGCACAAGGGACAGGGAACAGGCAGTGTAGCCACTGGCCAAGCTGCTGCAGCAGGTGTGATAGGAGGGTGACAGCCAGCCTGTCTCTCGGTCACTGGCTGCTGTGTGTGGCTGTAGAGCCACCACCACTGCTGGCTGGAGATGAGGCAGAGTCCTGCCAGGATGGAGAGGAGACCATGACTTTCTGCATAAGGACAAAATGGGAACAGAGGGAGTGAGGCTGCAGCTGGTGGGTGCAGCCAGTGCCCTTCCGCCCATCCGAGGCTGCTGTGCCTCCTCACCCAACAAGTGACCGTGCTGCGGTCACTCACCCTGGCACAGCCCCTCTGTGTCCCTCTGCACACGCGCGCACGTGGCTGGTCACCTGGGGGGCCTGGGGCCGCGCTGTCATGTCCTCAGCCGTCCCGTACAGCAGCAGGGTGTAGTACTGCAAAGTTCCTGGTGGTCACGGTGGCACGGAGGGGACAGGCTGTCGGTGGCCTGCCAGGCTCTGTAGCCAGCCTAAGTGCCTCCCAACCAGGGCCCCATATCAACCAAGCCTGGCTGCTACACACCTACTTGTGCCAGTGACTGGAGGCCCCCACTTTCTCAGGGCAACTGCACCTACTGTGTGCTATGTGCTAGTGGACACACCACCTCACATCTCCCAGGTAGGAGACAGCTTACTGTTTGCCACTGGTCAGACCACCCCATGCTCATCCCAGGCTGCTGCACACCTACTGTGTGCCAGTGGCCAGACCTCCTCCCACTTCTCTTAGGTGACTGCACCTACTGTGTGCCACTGTGCTCAGACTGCCCCCCTCCTTTAGGTGACCTTATATCTAATTGGTACCACTATCCAGATCCTCACTTTCCCGACGAGTCAGATTCTCTTCCCTCCCTCCCACTCCCCCAACAACTGTACACATACTATTCACAGATGGCTGAGACAGATGGCTTGCCCATCTACTACTGTGTGCCAGAAAGGCGTGGTTTCTCCAAGAAAACCCCTAGCACCGTCTGTGGCTGATTGCCAACCAAGGCAGGATCCCTAGCCCCAGAGCTAGCAGCCAGCTCTCTCACCAGTGTTAAAATAGTAGCCCTTATTCTCCAGGCCCAGGGTCCACAGGCCCTGCGGGTCCTCATCCCAGTAGTGAGTGGACATGAAGATCCAGTTGTTGTAGCCTTGGCCGCTGATATCCAAGGGTCTTTGGCCAGTGGGTGGCACAGGAGAGAGAGGGCTCGTGGCGTCTCACACGAGTCTTCTGAGTCCCACCCAGGCAGGGTCCCCACCTGCGGGAGGCTAGGGAGGGCACCGCTGGCTCCTAGGGCCCTTTGGGGTTTCTCACACCTGATGGCCACGAGCGTGGAGCGCGTGCCCATGGGGCTGATGAGGAAGATCTCCAGGTCCCCGCGGCGACTGTAGGAGAGCGACAGCTGGACCTGCACGTGCTCAAGCGAGCGAATGAGGCGGCGGCGGGAGCCATCGGAGCACGCGGTCACGTTCTTCGGCACCAGCATCCGAGGCGGGATGGGGCTGGTGGGGTGAGGACCGTCGTGTGGGTCTGCTGTAGGCCAGGTAGAGTCCAGAGGCGGGTTTGGGGGGGGATGTGTCCAAGGGCCTGAAGGCACTCTTTCCTCAGATGGGTAAACTGAGGTTCGGGGCATCCTCCCTGCCTTGGACTAGGGTGGGGAGGTAGTGGAGAAGGGGGGCTACAACAAAGTGCAGGGTGGAGACCTGGACAGAACCTCCCGCGTGGGCGTGGAGTCTGGACCTCCGGGCCTCCCTCCAGTGGGCGGGGCGGGACTGGGGCCTCCCTCCAGTGGGGCGGGGCCTCTCTCACGTGGGGGTGTGCACCACCCGAACGGCACATTTCTTCTGAGGCTTAGTGGGCAACCACACGCGAGCCAGGTCCACCAGCAGCCCCGCGTCCAGCAGCCCATAGCCATAGTGGTGGCTCACTGCGCGGGAGAGGTAGCCGTCACTGGCCCTGCGTGCACGGCACCCCCTTCCCCTGCCTAGCCCCGCCGCACCTTGGCGCCCCACGCCGTTGATCCTCCAGTCCTCCGCCTGCAGCTGCGCCGGCCTGGACGCGCGGACCACCAGGTGCTGTAGGTCCCTCCAGGTCAGGAGCGGGCTGGGGGGGCGAGGGCGGGTGAGCCGGGGGCCGCCCGTGGGGGCGGGGCGGTGGGCGGGGCCCCACGGTCACCTACTTGGCCTCCAGCGCCAGGGCGATCATGCCAGCAGCCAGCGGGGCGGAGGCCGAGGTGCCCGTGTGCTTGTCGGTGCACTGGTGGTGCAGGTCCGTGGTGACCTGGGGACAGACAGCAGAGGGACCTTGAGCTCAGCCCAGATGAGAACTTGAGTAGAAGGTACTAAGGAGTAGGTTTATAAAGTACTGAACATCAGGCTAAGTACGAAAACCAAGCTGGAGAAACACTTGGAGGACTAAGTCCAAAAGGTACTGAACGGGACTGGTGATGCAGGCATTTAATTCCTGCACTCACTGGGGCAGAGGTAGGAGAAGCCCTGACTTCCAGCCTGGCTCGAATAAAGAATACTAACTAGTTTAGCAAGTACTGAGGATTAAGTCCTCAATTACTACGAGTCTGCTAAAGACTAAGCTCCAAAACCACTGAGCACTGAGTTCAAAATGTTACACGGCCCTACATCTAAAAGGTGCCAAGCCTCAAAGGTTGTCGAAGTGGGGATGCCCACACAGGCAATGGCCCCAATGGCAGGGAACCTGAGAGCCTGTCCGTGCAAAGGGAAAGGTCTTCAGGAAGCCGCCATGTAGCAGGGGCACAAACAGCCCAGATCTTGCCCAGGGAGGTGGACAGGAGGGGCAGGGCCTATGTGGCCAGGTCTTGTGGAGTGGGACTTGCTTGGGGACCGCTATCTGGAGGGATGGGGCCATTGCCAGGTTGACGCCTGGGGGTGAAGCCTGAGGAGGCGGGGTCTAGTGAAGACCCCCTGCAGGCGGGACCTGTGGTGTGGGCTTGGCTGGATGCTCACGATCTGTGGGTCGGTGACCACACCGCTGCTGAAGGTGGTGGTGAACGTGGAGGCACAGGCCTCGCTGTACCAGGGCACTCGGCCCTGCCGCGTGGTGCTGCCCACTGACAGTGTGTGGATGCTGTTGGTGTAGCCGTCACAATTGCAGTTGTCGTAATGGAGGCCACCGTTTCCCGAGGCCCAGATGAACAGTGTGCCCAGCCCTTGGCGGCCCTGGGTGGGGAGTGACCCGCGAGAACAGAGTCAGCCCTCTAACCCCCAGGGACCCGCCCCCTCCTCCCAGGGTGTGCTTCCTGTGCACCTTGGTTACACCACGCCTGAAGGCCTCCCGCGTGAGGAGGCCGGGTCCGTCCACCGTGCGGCCGTCATCCTCCGGGCCCCAGCTGGCGCTATAGATGTGTATGTGTTGCGGCTGCAGGCTGAGGGACTGAGCCTCCACGATGTCAGTGATGGCTCCATCCAACATGCGCACGCCTGCGCGGGTGGGCGTGGGCCTTGCGCCAGCACCAACTCTGGTTGCCCTACCAGGCCACCTCCCTGCCACCCTCAGCCTAGGGCTTGGCACTGCTCAGCTGTCAGTGATAGGAACGAGAGTCCCTGCAGTGGTCAAGCTTAACCTGATACCCCACCCCCAGCCTTCACCCCTGGTACCTCCAATTCTGGCATTGAAGGCCACACCAGCACCGCAGAAACCGTTGTTAGCTGTGGCAGACACCTCCCCAGCACAGCGGGTTCCATGCCTGCTTCCAGAACAAGGAGGAAAATAGACATTTGCCCCGTCCCTCCTTGGCATTGCTGCAGGCCCCAGGCACACCTGGTCCAGGGTGTCTAGCTCACCGGTTCTCATCATTGGGTGTGTACCGAGGCTGGGGGTCTGGGTCATAGTCATTGAAGTCGTAGCTGGCCAGAGGGTCCTGGAGGGCAGGCAGGGGAAATAAGATGATAATGAGGTGGGGCCAGTGGTGTCCAGCGGACCTGGCCTGCTGTTCTGATCCCAGGACAACTCACATAATTAGCCCAGAGGTCCGGGTGGTCCTTCTCGATACCGTCGTCTAAGATGGAGATCACCACTCCCCGGCCGGTCAGGCCCTGGTTCCAAACCTTTAGGATGTTTAGATCTTGTTGTATCTCCTTGTTCTATGAGAAGCAAGGAGAAGCCTGGGGTCAGAGGGGCTCAGGATGGTCCCCCTTGTCCACTCTGCCCAGTCCAAGTGTTCTCACCATGTACCACTGCTTGGAAAACCAGGGGTCTGAGGGCACCACCAGGGAGCGCTTCACCCGCCGCCTCAAAGTCTGCTGCTCAAACCAGCACACCTGCAGGGTGCACAGGGGCTCAACCAGCTACTCCCTCCAGGGCTGTGGGAGCAGAGGCAGGAAGGCTGAAGACCGCGAGGTCCTTGCTAACTGGCAGGCACATTGGTCGGGGCTGCTCTGTGTTTTTTCGGACACCAACTCTGAAGATTCATGAGTGAAGCCGCAGGGCGCAGATGTGGCTCTTCTATCTTACCCCTGTCTCCTCCCCTTTTCTAGGTCCTTCTCACCAAGTCCTGCTGGCTCCTTCTGGCAACCTGATTTTTTTCTTTTGAGACAAGGTCTCACCGTGTAGCTAGCTCTTGCCATCCTGGGCCTCACTATGGAGATGAAGCTGGTCTTGAACTCAGAGATTCACCTGCCTCTGCCTCTGGAGTACTGGAGTCAAAAGTGATGCAGTGTTTCAAAAAACCCCGCCACTTCTGAAACTCTGTCAGTCAGGACACCCTGGCTCATGCCACACAACTCCATGGCCTACTATATCTACTCTTGCTCTTTTTCACTTGTGTTCTCTCTCTCTCTCTCTCTCTCTCTCTCTCTGTGTGTGTGTGTGTGTGCGCATGCGCCCTCTCGTGCACACACCATCACATATGTGTGGAGGTCAAAGGATAACTTGTGTGCCTCAGTGCTTAAGAGCACTGGCCGCTCTCGCAGAGGACCCAGGTTCCATTCCCTGTGGCTCACAGGCACCTGGAACAAGTTCTGACTAAACCTCATGCCCTCTTCTGAGGTCCCTGAGTCCCTGCGTGCCTGTGGTACAGAACTCAGGCAATGCACTGATCCACATCAGAAAAGAAGAAAACCAGAAATCTTTTAAGAAGAAAAGGTGGGGCCGGGAGGTGGTGGTGCACTTCTTTAAGCCCAACACTCAGGAGGCAGAGGCAGGCTGCTCTGAGTTCTGGGGACAGCCAGGGGTACATAATAAAACTCAACAAAACAAAAACAAACAAAAAATAAAAAACCCCAAAAAACATAACTGTGAGAGTCAGTTTTTCCCTCTACCTGGGTCTTGGGGTTGAGCTCAGCTAGGTGGGGCAACTGGCACCTTTACCCTCTGAGCCATCTCACTGTCTATTTCTGTTTTCAGAGATAGGGTCTCATGTAGCCCAGGGTAGCCTCAAATTCTATGTAACTGAGGATAACTGAATTCCTGATTGGATGACTGGAGTAGGCTGCCATGCCTGGGTACTGCTGGGATGGAGCAGGCTGCCATGCCTGGGTACTGCTGGGATGGAGCAGGACTTCGGTCTCACTGCACATTTTACCCACTGAGCCTTCAGCCCTGTCCTCTCCACCTTCCTTCAACATCACCACACCTACTGCCTGGCTGGCCTACACCAGTCAGCCTGTTCCTCTCACAGATACAGCTAGTGGCCAGGAAAAAGTCCTGTCTTCTACCCCAGGACCTTTGCATGCGCTGTTTATCAGCCCAAAGCCTCTCCTGTCCCCTTCTCCTTACACCCCATCTTAGTCTCTCTCAGGAGCCATGTTCTTCTGGCTGACCTGGCTTGATCTCTGTCCATACACCCGCCCTCTCCTCTCCTCTTGTCCCCTTTCCTCCTCTTCCCCTTCCCCTTCCTCCTATTTCTCTTCAATCTCTTCTTTCAGAGGCTTTGGTCTCTGTGTCCCCGTGGTGGTTTGAATGAGAATGGTCCCCATGGCCTTTATACTTTGATTCCCAGTAGGTGGACCTGTTAAGAAGGACTGGGAGGTGTGGCCTTGTGGGAGGTGGTCTATCCCTATCACTGGGAGATGGCTGGTTCCAGAAGTCCATGCCATTTCCAGCTAGCTCTCCCTGTCCCTTGTGAGCTATCAGTGCCAGCCTAACTGCCTGCTGCTGTACTCCCCGACATAGTGGCCATGGACTCACCCTCGGAACCAGTAAGCTCCAATAAAGCCTTCCTTCTGTAAGTCGCGTTGGTCATGGTGTTTTGTCATAGCAATAACTAAGACAGGTCCTGGTGGAGGTGAACCCCTCTCCAGTGTATCCTGTAATCCTCTATAGCTCAGACTGCCACACCTCCATGCCTGTTTTTTGACTGCCATTTAAGGGCTGTTCCTAATGGCAGGCAGACTGGCCTAATGTGTGTGGGACACCTACAGAAGCACCCAAAGCTTGGGCTCTGCCCCCGGTTTAGCCGCACACTCACTGGCTCCAACTTGCCTGTGTGTTGAAACGGACCAGTTCCCTTCCCTCCATCCTGTGGCTTGCAGTGTGGGGAAGGACCAGTGCATGAGACCTTCCAGAGACCTTCCATCCATGACAAGCAGGGCAACGCGTCATCAGAGTCCCCCCCCCCCTCCGATGCTAGGTTGTGTTACATATGCACCTTGCTCACACATGGCTTATCCAGCTAAGCCGCACTTAACAACCCTATAGGCCACCCATAACAGTGACAGTGACAGACGGCCACTGGTTAGGACACAGCAGCCACGAGCTCATTCTCACCTTGGGCTCTTTCTTTAGGCGCAGACGGTGGCCCCAGTGCGGAGTCAGGGACTGCTGGGCCACACCCCGGTGCCGCAGATGGAAATACTGGTCATCAGGGAAGATCTGGGAATGCGAGGGACAGGGGCATTGCTGGGATCCAGCTCCTTTCATAGGGTCTCCACGACTTTATACACCTCAACCAGGGGTCCAGATGAGAGCCACGGAATCCCAAATTAAACACGAATGGGCACACAGACACATATTTGGGGAGGTCTTGGGGACACCCTCCCATTTGTCCAGGTCTGAGGTTGTCCATGTCCCACCCACCTGTCCCAGGTTGACGAAGCCAAATTTACGTGCCAGGCGCTCAGCTTCCTGGTAACCTTTGGTCACCCGCACTGCCCAGCTGCTGACATAGATGGGGGCCCGGGCTGAGGCCCACCTCACAGCCAGGAGGGCCAAAGCCAAAGCGAGACCCAGCCACAGCGCTGCCTGGGAGGGCCGCATAGCGGGGGGCGGGGTGGGGGCGGGGCTTCAGGAAGCCACCCCAGCCTGGACACCATAGCAACCTGAAGCTTTCAACTCCCAAGGGGCCTTGCGCTTCCTTCCTCCCCACCCCCCTCCACACCCGTGACGGGTGGAAATATCCCACATGGAGAGACACATCCATACAGACCTAAGCTTCCGGGAACCTCATTTCCCCACTTGTACAAGGACAACCCCTCCATCTGCCCCTTAGGAGCAGGCTCAAGGTAACAGATGCCTTCAACCTTTATTTGGCCCCGCCCACTTTCCTCCACGCCCCTCCTTCGAGATCAGCAACGTTTTTTTTTCCAGTGTAGTCCCGCCTCCTTTGTGATCAACCCCGCCTTTTCTGGTCTGTCCAATCAGCGCTAATCTTAACCAGGTCCCTCCTACCTGTCCCTCAACTAGCTCCACCCACGTCAATCGCTCTCCGTCAATAATCTACCTCTTGTTCAATCAGTATCTTGCCACACCCTCTTGACCAATGAACACGCCAGCAGCCTGGCGCCCCGCCCCCTCCGGGCCCTCCTCGCTGCCGCCCCGGCCTCCACCCTGGCCAGAGGGCCATGCGGCCGGGGAGACGGGGCAGGCCCCACCTCCTTTGTCCGCCCTGCCCTCCCATTGGCCAGAACCGGGGGGCGGGGGCGGAGCCAGGGTCCGGGGCCGAAAGCAGCGGGCCGGGGGCGGGGCCGGGCGGTGCGCGGGTGGCAAAAGTGGTGCGTTCTCGGCGGGGCCGGTGCGCGAGGCTGCGGGCGTGCTTGAGCGGCCTGCCCCGCGCCCGCCGCTGCCATGGACGGTCTGCGCCAGCGCTTCGAACGTTTTCTGGAACAGAAGAACGTGGCCACCGAAGCGCTCGGGGCGCTCGAAGCCAGGACCGGTATAGAGAAGCGGTATCTCGCCGCGGGTGAGCCTGGAGAGGGGTGCATTGTCGCCTGGTCCCCAGCGGGCTCCATGAGGTCCTGGGTTCCATCACTGGAAGGAGCGCATGTCATGGGTCCTAGACGAGTTCCAGGAGGCCCTGGGAACCCAGACCTGGCTCCTGGGTCCCATCCCTGGATAAGTTGTACGACCCAAGTACTGATTGAGCTTGAAGTTTCGGTGCCCTCACCCTGGAAGGGGTTTACATCTTAGGTTTCTTACTGGTTATTGGAGGCCCTGAGTGCTTAGACCTAGCCGCGGCATCACATCTCTAAAGTGGACTCTCATCCCAGCTCCCTGTTTAGGCACCGTGAGGTTCTGGGGACTCTGACCTAGTGTGCACATCCTAGGTCCCTGAGGGCCTCTACAAGGCCATAAGGACTCAGACCTAGAAGGAGTGCATATCTCAGGACCCTGATAGATCTGGCAAAAGGCCTCATGAGGTACTAGGCACCCAGACTAGACTTTAGGGTTCTGTCTGAGAAGGAGTGCACAGCTGGGTCCCCAACAGGTAACCAAGATGTCCTGAGTTTCTATCCATGGAAGGGGAACACATTCTGGTTCCCCCAGGGACTCTGATATTATCTGGGGACTCTGGCCTACCTGTGGGGTCTCATCCTGAAATTGCAAGAAGGGAGATTTTTCATTTGCCTGCCTCTCTTCCAAAGTCTTTGGAAGAGAGAACCCTAGGGTCCTACAGCACTCTCTATGTGACCTGCCTCCTCCTGGGGCCTTGGATGCATGCCAGGCCACAAGTCTGGTATTTCCAGTGGCCCAACTGGCCTCTATGTGGGTGGAAAAACAAGACAACACCCCCAGCCCCTATCAATCCACTGTGTTCCCAACCAACTCCTTCTCTCATGTTCTCATAGAGAAATGTCCCCATGTATCTCTGAGGCATTTGAGGCCATTTGGAAGGGGACTGACCCAACACCCAGACACTAGTCTTCTCTTCCTCTGAGCCCTAGCACAATAGCTCTGAGTCAGTATTTGTTGAGCAGAGATGGTGTCTGGGACCTGAGGAGTGGGGAGCCTGCAGGGAGGGACCATCCATCCAAGCACCTCAACTGGATTTAAGTCCATTCTTGTTCCAGACCCTTTCTGTAGTGTGGTAAAGGCCTTGGTCCGTCATCTTTCTGAAGTGATTTTAGTGTGCTCTTTTGGGGTCTTCAGAAGCCCACAGCCTTGTTCTGAGGTCTGTCTCCCTTCCTGAATCATAGGCCCACGGCAACTGTGTGAAGGACATGAAGCCCTTGGCCACAGATCCCCAGGGTTTCATGTACTGTCACTTCCTCAGCAGCTGGAGGGCAGGCTCCCCTACCCTGTGTGTGTGTGTGGAGTTCTGAGATCTGTGTTCAGATTCCACCTGTGACTCAGCACAGCAAGGCAGCTGACGGTCCTACTGTGCAGGCCAGGTACCAGCTGCAACCTCTGTCCTGGCTTTCCACATCACTAGGCACATTGCATCATAGTACCCTGAGAGGGGGCAGCCAGGAGGGGAACTGAGTACCAGGAGGCAGGGGCTGTGTTGGGAAACCCCTCACCTGTCCTGTTGATCTGTCTCTGTGCCTCTGCTCGCTGCCCTAAGGCCTTTGTCCAAGGTTATCCTCCTCCTGCTGAGGTTGCAGTTACAGAGATTGAGGGATTAGTACAGTGGGAAAACCCTCCCTACCGTCATGAGTGCCAGAGATAAGGTGACACCCCCACTTCCTTCAGGACCCTTATCGCAGCTGCCCCAGATTGCCACGCTGTGCCCTCAGACATTAAATGAGGCTGGCAACTTTACTCGGGTAGTACAGAGGTCACTGGGGCCAGCTACTGCCCCCTCCTTCATCCAGGTTCCAGATGATAAGACCCAGACCAGATGGAAGGAGGGGCAGGGACTCTGACCTTAGACTCAGAAGCCCGTGTCCCTGCAGATAAGTCTCTGGGGGAGGAAGGAGGAGCCATCCCAGTCCCAGCTGCCTGAGAGCAAAGGTCCCTTCATGTGGATAAGCCTTCCCACCTCCCCCCTTTGCCTAGCCTCTGACCTTCACTGGAGCACAATAAGGCTCCAGATCCCCCAAACACAGATCCCTAGCTCTTCTTTGGCACCTTCTAGTGGCAAGTTCACAGTGTGACCACAACCAACCACAAGCATCCCGGGGTGCAGAAGTCAACCCCAGCCGCACTTGCACATGGACAGCAGGTGAAGCCGGAGAACAAGGAGCAGCTCACCTTGCTCTCCGGAGGCAGGGAGTTCCAGCCCATGGTGCAGAGACACAGACGGAAAGAGAGAGGCCTTCCGTCGGAAGGCTGCAGCAAGCACACTTTATGGCCCACTTGCTTGGCATGTGCCTCTACCTGCTGAGCCATCTGGCTGGCTTCTCTCCACTTGCTCTGTGCATCTGTAGCTCCTCGCTTCAGGTAGAGGTATAAGGATCTGTTTGTCTCTGTCACCCTCTCCCAAGTGCTAAGTTTCAGAGAGACTGCAGCAAGCCTCTTCTTGTTGGTTTTGTTTTGTTGGTGTATGTTGAGTCCCAAACTCATGTCCTCTGGCCTTCGTCGAAAGCATTTAGCCAACTGTGTCGTCTCTCTCCCCTGCCCTTTTTGGGTGGTGGGGTTTGAAACATGGATTCTGGGGCCCAGGCTGTCATTGAATTCACTATGTGGTCTGTGTGCGCTGTCATCTAGTGCTCTAGAGGCTGACATGGGAAGGATCAGAGTCTAAGGCCAACTTGGGCTGTACAGTAAGACCCAGAATAAAAAACCTCAAAACAAAACAACACCCCCAAGATAGTCATTGTGGCAGAGCCTTTAATCCCAGCACTCAGGAGGCAGAAGCAGGCAGATCTCCATGAGTCTGAAGCCAAGCAGGACTGCGTCGTGACTAACCCTGTCTCAAAGAGAAGGAGGAGGAGGAAGAGGAGGAGGAGGAAGAGGAGGAGGAGGAGGAAGAAGAGGAGGAAGAGGAGGAGGAGGAAGAGGAGGAGGAGGAGGAAGAAGAAGAGAAGGAAGAATAGAAGGAGGAGGAGGAGGAGGAGGAAGAAGAAGAAGAGAAGGAGGAGGAGGGGGAGGAAGAAGAAGAGAAGGAGGAGGAAGAGGAGGAAGAGGAGGAGGAGGAGGAGAAGGAAGAGGAGGAGGAGGAAGAAGAGAAGGAGGAGGAAGAGAAGGAAGAGGAGGAGGAGGAGGAAGAGGAGGAAGAGGAGGAAGAGGAGGAAGAGAAGGAGGAGGAAGAGGAGGAAGAGGAGGAGGAGGAGGAGGAGGAAGAAGAGGAAGAAAGAGGTTGAATTCTTGACCCCAAACTGATCCCTGGGCATCAAGCCAGAGTTCAGGGCCATAATAGGGACTCACTGCCCAGGACGTCACCAGGAAAGAGGTACAGGGAGCTGTGAGGTGCTGTGTCACAGGCGTTGTTTCCTTCTTGTCTTTGCAGGAGCCCTCGCCCTTCTAGGCCTGTATCTTCTGTTCGGCTACGGGGCCTCTCTACTGTGCAATGTCATCGGATTTGTATACCCCGCATATGCTTCGTGAGTCAGCATCCATAGGGGTGGGAGGCTTCCGGTGCTCCCAGATGGTACCCTGAGGGCAGACATGTGTATTCCCATCTGGACAGAGTCAAAGCTATCGAGAGCCCAAACAAGGAAGACGACACTGTGTGGCTAACCTACTGGGTGGTGTACGCCCTGTTCGGTCTGGTCGAATTCTTCAGCGATCTACTCCTGTTCTGGTTCCCTTTCTACTACGCGGGCAAGGTGGGCAGCCTGGGGCACTCGGGGACATAGGCAAGGTGGGCAGCCTGGGGCACTCGGGGGACATAGGCAAGGTGGGCAGCCTGGGGCACTCGGGGGACATAGGCAAGGTGGGCAGCCTGGGGCACTCGGGGACATAGGCAAGGTGGGCAGCCTGGGGGCACTTGGGGGACATAGGCAAGGTGGGCGGCCTGGGGCACTCGGGGACATAGGCAAGGTGGGCGGCCTGGGGCACTCGGGGGACATAGGCAAGGTGGGCAGCCTGGGGCACTCGGGGGACATAGGCAAGGTGGGCAGCCTGGGGCACTCGGGGGACATAGGCAAGGTGGGCAGCCTGGGGGCACTCGGGGACATAGGCAAGGTGGGCGGCCTGGGGCACTCGGGGGACATAGGCAAGGTGGGCAGCCTGGGGGCACTCGGGGGACATAGGCAAGGTGGGCAGCCTGGGGGCACTCGGGGGACATAGGCAAGGTGGGCAGCCTGGGGCACTCGGGGGACATAGGCAAGGTGGGCGGCCTGGGGGCACTCGGGGGACATAGGCAAGGTGGGCGGCCTGGCCAGCCTGGGGGCACTCGGGGACATAGCAGTGGATTCCCTGTCTGACCGTGTGCTGTGTCCCCATGCAGTGCGCCTTCCTGTTATTTTGCATGACCCCCGGACCCTGGAACGGGGCATCACTACTGTATCATCGCGTCATAAGGCCACTGTTTCTAAAACACCACGTGGCTCTAGACAGCGCCGCGAGCCAGCTAAGCGGAAGAGCACTGGACTTGGCAGCTGGGATAACACGGGACGGTGCGTACTCTGGGCAGATACCCATGGGGCTTAGTTTGGATACTGGATTTGTTTTGTTTTTTTTCACCCCCTTTGGGTTTCCTTAAATTTGTTTTTTGTTTGTTTCCTTGTTTTGTTGTTTTTTGAGACAGGGTCTCACTAGAAACTTACTTTGTAGACCAGGCTAGCCTTAAATTCCTAAAGATCCATTTATTTAAGCCTCTTTCCTGAGAGCGAGCTAGGATTAAAGGTTCATGCCACCACCCGTGGCTAATTAGGTTATTTTGAGACAGCACTGGCAGTGGTGGCGCATGCCTTTAATCCCAGCACTTAGGAGGCAGAGGCAGGCAGATTTCTGAGTTCGAGGCCAGCCTGGTCTACAGAGTGAGTTCCAGGACAGCCAGGACTATGTCTCGAAAAACCAAAAAAAAAAAAAAGGTAGTTCATGTAGCCCAGGGTACCCTCCCACTCACTATGTAGCTGAGGGTGATCTTTTGTTCCTGATCTTCCTGCCTCTACCTCCTGGGTGCTGGGATGACAGATGTGACAGTATCACCCTGCCCTAGCTTGCTCCTGGGTCTCAATTGACCCTTTGTCTGTGTCTGTCCCTGTGACTGGGTTTGCCTGTCTGCCCATTCGCCTGTCTCGAGCCTCCTGACTCTGGCCACACTCCTTGTCTTGCGTCTCGACCACCCCCGCATGGCTTCACTATTCTCTTACTGTCCGCCTCTCTCTCCTCGGCTGTCGGGAACCAGTACTACAGGCCTTGGCTCGGGGCCGGGCTCTCGTCACCCCAGCCTCAACATCGGAGCTCCCAGCCGCTCTGGAACCGGACCGTATGTAATTCTCTGGGAGAGATTGTATAGGGCATGTGCATTCAGTGTGCATATGGTGTGTGTGCATGTATGTGCATGGATACGGTACATGCTGCTCTGGGCATGCGTATGTGCATGTGCAGGTGCCCGTGGACAAGCATGTCCCACGAGGAGCAGAGTGTGCAGGTCTGTGTTCAGACGTCTGCAGAGACCGCATTCTTACCAGCTCTCCATCAGAGCTGCTCTGGCGGGAGGGCCCCCAGCCACCCCCAGCAACCCCCACACACCATCCTTTCTCTCCACAGCCAAGTCAAGTCAGAGCCCGCTCCTGAGCCACAAGTGAGGTCTGCTGGCAGTTTGTGTGCAGATACCCCAGCCACTGACAAGGAACACACACCTGATGATGTCCAGGCCTCTGACAATTCTTCAGACTCCCAGACAGAGGAGACACAACCACAACCACAATCACAACCACAACCACAACCACAGCAGCAACAGCAGCAGCAGCAACAGCAGCAGCAACCACAACGCCGACCCTCAAGCCCAAGTAAGGCAGTAGGAAGCCCCTCACGCGCTGCAAATGGGCAGTCCCCGTCCCCAGTCAGCCCAGGCTCCGCATCTGCATCCAGGGGTCAGCTGGCCACTGGCTCTGTCAGCGGCTCCCAGATTCCCAGCAAGTCCCGGCCCCATCGCAGCCGTGGCAGTTTGACTCCCAGAGCTGCACAGCGTGCCCGGCTCCCCAGTGGGACACTGGGATCCGCTCAGCTGCCTATGCGCTCGGGAGGCGCCTCACAGCCCGCAGGCCGGTCTTTGGGACCCAGTCGGACAACAGGCCGCCACACGGGAACAAACCAGCAGACTCCTCAGGTCTCCACAGCAGCCCAGCCAGCAGGCCGGTCGGCAGTGGCCGCACCAGCTGCTGCAGCAACACCAGCGGCAGTGGCCGCACCAGCAGCCACAACTGCACCCACTTCCACACAGCGTGTCAGCGTCTCTGCCCAGGGCTCGCCTAGAGCCCAGTCTCCTGGCACACCCCCTGACCCCAACCAGGCTGGCAGCAAGGCTCCTGTGGAGCCAGGGGATGCAGGCTCCAAGAGCAACAAGCAGGGCCAGAAGACACAGGTGGCCGGCAACACCTCAGTGCCTGACCTGCTGGTCCCCTGTCACTCTGATTCCTCTCTGGAGTATTTGTCCGAGTCCACCACGGAGATCACCTGTAAATGGCCAGAGTATAGTCACCAGCTGCGCTGCCCAAGACACTGCTGGCTTTTGCCACACCTGGCATACTAGTGGCATGCCTGGACACCTATGGGCCATGAGACCGCAAGGGACACCTGCCCAAGAGGGCCACATGAAACACTAGACCACCAGAGCACCCCACACAAGACCCACATCGAATACCTGCCCACCATAGAAACAAGTGAAACATCAGCCACAGCACCATGTGAAACACCCACCAGCCAGGCCTCCGCATGTCACTGCCCGTGCACTCCCGCATGAGGCACCTACCACACAGCCATATGAACTACCCCCACAGCGGCACCACACTTCCATCAGGGTGCACGTGAGACACCATCGGGTCCCCCGTGTAACATCTATCCTCCGAAGCACGCAATAAAGTCACCGCTCAGGCTCACCTCGTGTGTCCGCTCAGGCTCACCTCGTGTGTCCGCTCAGGCTCACCTCGTGTGTCTGCTCAGTGCTGGATGAGACTCCTGGAGCACCAGCCATGTGGTCAGGCCCCAAGGGAACTGAGGCAGAGGAAGGCAAGGTCACCTACCCTGGGTCCTGCCAAAGGGACCAAGAAACACGCATGCCCAGGCAGGAATCCTCTGTCCTTCCTGAGACAGAATTTTCATATATAGCCCAGGCTGGCCCAGAACATATGTTCGCCTGTCTCAGCTCCCTAAGTTCTGACATCACAGCTATGAGCCACCATGCATGGCGTCCCTCTGCTTGGGATGAAAAGATAGTGTTTACTCCAGATAGAGAGGGGCAGCCACAGGATAAATGCCAGCAGTGAGGCAGGTCCATCTGGGAAGCTTATTGGGGTTACAGCAGGGCAGGGGTAACTCAGGCAGCACAGTCTCGTGGAAAAGGTCACCCCAGCATGGGCTGCCAGTCCTCTTCCTGTTATTGTTCAAAGACCAGAAAGCTTTCTTGGGATTTTCTAAGATTTTTATTGTTTTTACGTCTGTGCCGGCCGGTGCACGAGGTGCCCAGAAAGGGCAGAGGGGCTAGATCCTCTGCCAGTGGAGAGAATCTCTCTTGGCCCCGTCAGTTTTCCTGAGCCTCGCTCTCTTCTCACTATTCCATCTTGCCTCAGGAAGAAATGTCTGTCAGGAGAACACAGCCACTCGCAGATGCATCCCCCTCCACCCCCGTGGTAGACTTGTGGCCAGGTTCATTGCCTCATCTCTCTCCCCAGAAGCAAAGGCAAAAAGAGTGCTAAGGGTTAGCTTAGGTGGGAGCCAGGACGTCAAGTAGCTCTGACACACACCTGACACACACCTGACACACACCTGACACACACCTGACACACACCTGACACTTCTGCTTGGGCAGCTGGAGTGCTGGGCGGTGCTCATAGGATCAGTGTGGGACAGAGCCAGAGTCCCGGCGAGTGCCCCTGCAGACAGGCGGGGTCACAGACCACGGAGGTGTTTAGATTTTTTTTTTTTTGGTAGAGATCTGCAACGAAATCTAGCAATTCCTGACTACTGGGCTCCACCCTGACCACACCCCCAGCCCCTCACTTTCACTGACCTTTCCACCCCTGGCCCTTCAATTCAATTATCCGGTAGAAACAGAGCAGTGAGGTCAGTCCTAAGCCACAGCATTTGCTCACCCGGTGGTAACAGTGATTGGTAGGAGTGACTGTCCTGTATAGTATAGTCTTTTTTTTTTTTTTTTTTTTTTTTGGTTTTTCGAGACAGGGTTTCTCTGTGTAGCCCTGGCTGTCCTGGAACTCACTCTGTAGACCAGGTTGGCCTCGAACTCAGAAATCCACCTGCCTCTGCCTCCCAAGTGCTGGGATTAAAATTGTGCGCCACCACTGCCCGGCTGTCCTGTATAGTCTTGGGTAATGCAGTTTCTCCCTTCCAAGGGTCTGCTAGGGATGTGTGGTTCTATGCATCTTACACAATTTCCAGAAAACAATAGCTTAGAGGCCAACAGTTCAATCATACCCCACCCTGAAGGGGGAACTAAGTTGGACCTTGGGGTATTGGGCTCAAAGCATTCACAAGTTCAAGGCTATCTATCCTCTGCTACATAGGCTAGCCTAGGCTACAGGAGACTTTCAGGAGCATTTGGTATGGTGCTGGGTGTGGTATGACAATACAGACCAGAGGATCTTTGGGAGTCTGAGACCAGCTTGGTTTACAAAGCAGATTGCAGGCCAGCAATGGCTACAAGGTATGTTTCAGACTAGCCTGGTCTATATAATAAGACTTTGTCTCAAAAAAAGTAACCAATAGAAGTGAAGTTGTCAGGACGGTGTCCCAGGGTAACAGGTGCTGCTGTTCAAAGGCTCTGGGACAGAGGGTACAGCCTGTGCTAAGCTCTGAGGCAGGATGCAACCCAGCAAGTTGGAGGGGCACTTGAGCAAGTGTTGTACCTGCACCAGGAGTCAGGGCTCGGGGGGGGGGGGGGGGGGGGGGGTGCCTGGGGGGGGGGCGTCCTCATGGCTCTGGCCTGGCCTTTAGAAGGACCGGGGTAATCATGGATGACTCCCACCCCGTCCCAGGTCACGGTCTCCTTGGGCACTAGAGATAGGGTTTGTAACCACTGCTTTGAAAATGTGGTCTGACAGGTGTGACCAGGGCCATAGGGGCATAGGGTGGAGGGGAGTCCTGGGTTGGGGAACTCCAGAGGAAATTGACAATAGCTCCTCCCCTCAGGCCAGCCAGTGGGGAGCCTGTGGAATTCCTGGAAGCCCTCCTGTCAAAACCCAAACCAAATGTTCATCTCCTCACACAGGCCTGGCTCTTAAACCACAGAGGAACCTGCTGTGGGGTAGGGTACGATCTAGTCTCCAAGGCCACCATCAGCTACATCGTGAGTTAGGGTCTAGCCTGGGCTATTTAAGGCCTTAATGGCTTTCCATCCTAGTTTTGTTGTTGTTTGTTTGTTTGTTTTTAAGACAAGGTTTTTCTGTGTAGCCCTGGCTGTCCTGTAACTCACTCTGTAGACCAGGCTGGCTTTGAACTCAGAGATCCTCTTGCCTCTGCCTTCCTTGTGCTGGGATTAAAGTTCTGTGCCACCGCCTGGCTTTCATCTTGTTTCTTGCTGAACCAGGAAATGGTGAATTTGGCGAGGCTGACCGTGCCCCAGTGATCCTTCATGTGGCCTTTTACACAGGTTCTGGGAATCTGATGCTAGGCCTTGTGTTAACGTAACACTCTGCAGTGTGGCCAGGGCCTCAGGCCTTCCAATTATTTTGAAACAGGAAGCCTTAAGTTTCCCTGAACTTGTGATGATCCTCCTGCCTCCACTCCCAAGTGCTGGGATCACAGCACTTGCCTGGGAGAGCAAGCTATCTTCTTGTAGTTTTTTATTTCCCCTTAGGATTGAATCTTTTTTTAAAAAAAAGATTTATTTTTATGTATATGAGTACACTGTCCCTGTCTTCAGACACCAGAAGAAGGCATCAGATTCCATTACAGATGGTTGTGAGCCACCATGTGGTTGCTGGGAATTGAACTCAGGACCTCTGGAAGAGCAGTCAGTGCTCTAACCACTAGCCATCTCTCCAACCCCAAATTGAATCTTAATATGTCGGGCCTCATGTGACAGCTCCTGGCTTGGGAGAGCCCAACACGTTCACCGCAGTGGGACCAACCTCTTATGCCTTTCCTATGCCATGTTTCTGCTACTACTCCCACCATGTGCGTCAGGCTCAGCACAGGGAACCCGTCAGGGATGACCCTGTCCTGGTCTCTATTGTCACAGTGGCCAGTCATTGTAGGTGGCTGAGGTTCCCAAAGCCTGCTACAGCTGGCCCCTTGCAGACCATCTCCCAACCTAGGAATCCATGGCCGGCCACCAGGGGGCGCAAGGACTCCACAGATCCCTGTAGAACGGAACTACACCGTGTGGGGTTTGGGGAAAGATTTTTGGTTCTCTCTACACCCCAGTGCCATAAAAGACTACCTTAGAAAGCCCTGTTAGACAAAGTGACCCCTGCTTATCCCGGCACAGCACTGCACCGCCCCAGGACTCGCTGGGTCGGTGCTCACTGTTCACTGGAGGGCTAAGTGTCCACAGTCAGAGCTAGCAGATGTGAGAACCGAAGCAGAAGGGTGAGACAACCGGCTAGACCACGTGACAGATTCAGGACTCACAGGGCATAGCCTGAAGGGACATTCACTGGGGATGGTTTGCTGAGTGACTGTAGGACAGACACATGATATAGGGAGACAGAAATGTGCCCATAGCATAGAGGACTGAGCAGGGCGCACATTGGTTTCTGCGTGTACCCCAACCTCTCACGCTTCCTGTGCTGCTCCACACTGAGTGTTGGGCTGACCAGGAAAAGATGGAGATGCTGTGTCTGTGCACAGTGCCTGCCACTCTGCTAGGGTGTCCTGGAGTCCCAAGAGTCAGTGAGAGGGGAGGGATTTGTTCTTTTTCTCGCGGTCTTGTAAAAATTAAATAGTAGTTTTAAAAGGGAAGAACATGCGTTGTTTAGATGAAAGGTAGCCCAGCGTCTTGAAGCTCCTTCAAGTTCTCAGATATGGAGTGCACCTTTAATCCCAGCATTCACTGGAGAGACAGACAGATGGAGCTCTGTGACTTCAAGGCCAGCCTGGTCTACACAGAGTTCCAGGCCAGCCAGGGTTGTGTGCACAGGAAGACCCTGGTTAAAATATATGAGCTTCCAGGTGGGAGACTTTCCTGAATCATGGGACCCCAGAACAGGAGCCTGGTAAGGCTCTAACCACCGAGGATTTAGACTGGACAGCGCCGGGCAGCCAGTCGGACTCGGCTGTCCTCGGCAGGACTCCAGAGTCGAGCATAGCCAGCGTGAGGCAGCAGTAGCCGGTCCTGTGTGCCATCAGGGCTGACGAGTCTCCTGACAGCCAACAGGTATTCTCGATGTGGAGCCAGTGGTGGACATGGACAGTGACCCGGTGCCCACACATACTCGCGAGATCGCAGAGGCGTGCGGCTTTTGTAGATGAGCAGGGCCCGCACCTCGTAGCGGGTCTCCTCGGCCTGGCGGTGGCGGCCTAGCACACGGGCCTGGAACACTGTGCGACGGGGACACAGAGGGTGATATGGGCCCTCAGGGACTTTGGGTCAGCCGAGATCAAGGGTGAGGGTCAAAGCCACTATCCAGGTGGAGATAAGGATCAGTGGGTTCTTCGGAAGGGGTCAAAGGTCAGGGGTCTCACCAAAGTCGCTGCCGCAGTAGTGAAGGAGCCGGTGTGCGCGACCACGGCTGTCAGGGCATGGCTCGCAGGGGTCTACAGGGGTGGGGGTGAATGAGACGGGCCTTGTCCCTGCCTGGTATCCCGCCTCCAAACCGCTGTTCCTGCCTCACCTGTTGCCAGGGATGCAACCCGGGCAGGGATGGCCTCAGGGACCACAGGGGTCTCTGCAGGCTGCCGCTCCACTTCCCGAGGCTGAGGCTGTCGCAGGGGCCAGCCCAGGGCCTGCACCTGAGTCTGGAAGGGGGCGTAGCGCTCCCGGGGCAGCCAGAACTCGAAGTGCACGCCTGGGTTGGGCTCCCGCAGCAGCACCTGGAGCAGGAAGGTGCACGGGAGCTGGTGGCCCAACCTCCCCTTAGCAGCGTGCCCCCCCCATCTAACTGACCACAGTGTCCCGCCTGTGCCCCGTCCCAAACTGTCCACACCGGCCCACCTGCAACAACAGCTCCTGGGAGGTGGGCCCGGTCGCATGCAGAGCCTCCTCCAGGCCGGCACTTCGGGTGTAAACCACGCGGGTGCCCGCGGCCTCATAGATGCCAGGCTGGCTGAGCATGCCGTCACCGTTGAGCACGTAGTGCCCATCACGGGTCATCAGCGCTGCAAAGAGTCAGTCAGCCTGTGCTCGCGGGAACCGCCTGTCCCCAAACCCAAGCCTCAGTTTCCCCAGAGGCCCCGAGGTACCCAGGTGGTTGTGGCTGCGCTGTGCTACGCGGATGTGCCTGGCGCCCTCGGGGATCAAAGTCACGTTCCAGTAGCCGGCGAAGGCACCTGAGGCAGGCGGGAGGTTGGGGTGTAGCGCGGCAGGGTTTTCTGGGATGCGCTGGTGTGTGCAGGGGTGCGCTGTGGTGGGATGCACTGGGACGCATTGGGGTACACTGGGGAAGTATGCTCTGGAGTATGCAGAGCAGAGATACTCTGGGGTACACAGGGCAGGGACGCTCTGGGGTGCGCAGGGGAAGGATGCTCTGGGGCTCGCAGCGGCGAGGTACACTTTGGGTGCGATAGTGTGCTCAGGGACCGATAGCTGCGGATAAATGAGACGATACTGAGGGGAGGCAGGGAAGGGGTTAAAAGCGCACTGTCAGAGACCAATCAGGGGAAGGGATCGAGGAGCCAGGCCTTAGCCTGCCAATCAACAAGAGCCTTGGCTCCCAGGAGCCAAACGTGTTAAAGGGACACCCCTCGCCACCGTGTTCCTCGAGCGCAGTCGGTGAGGCGGGATGGGGCAGTCACCGGCGTCGCGGAACACGCGCTGCACGAACAGGCAAGAGTCGTTGGCGCCACCACAGAGACCGCAGCGGTCCTCGAGGGTGCCGGAGCCCAGTAGCCCGTCACAGCCTGCGCTCTGCGGGGGGACACTAGGTCAGGATGGGCGGAGCCTGAGAGGGCGAGGCCGGGCAGGGCGGGGCTAAGGAGCACGGTTTGGCAGGTGGGCGGGACTGGTGGGATTACAGGGGAAGGATCTGGTGGTAGGCCGGACTTGAAGGTTGAGGCGGGATTTGAAAGGAGCAAGGATCTAGGGTGTGTGCTGGGCTTGGAGAAAAGAATGTGAGAGAAGCCACGAAAAGCGCGTGACTGGAAGGGTGGGTGGAGCCTGGAGCCATATGGGCGGGGCCCTGAAGGAGGAGCCAGAGAGAAGCCCCAGTGGGGTTTGGGGTCTGAACCTGAATGGTAGGTGGGTGGAGTGTAGTTTTTAGGGACCGGGTAGGGGTGGTAAAACTGATGTAATTGCCCTGAGACAGTTTGGAGTGGGGCGCACGTTAAGGTGGAGTCTGCAGGGGCATGGTAAGGCAGTGTCAGTGGGTCCTCACCAGACAGCGGCCTGCCACGCAGAGACCCTGAGTCCCCAGGGTGCAAGGGGTGCCATCCAGCACGCGGCCAAAGCTGTGGTAGAAGGCGTGGCCTTCAGCCAGGCAGTTGAGGTCACACACGTTGGGCGCTGAGGGCGGGACGGGTGGTGAGTCCAGGGCTTCCATCCCATCGCCAGTTCCTGCACCCAGCTCCTCGCAGCTCAAGCTCAGCCTAAACCCCTAGGGGCGCCAACACTTCCCAAGTCCCAAGTTTCCCTTTTTCCCTCTGGGCTTCGCCCTCTTCGTGGCCCACCGCCACCCTCCTCTCTCCAGACCGCTTGCTTGCTTGCTTGCTTGCCTGCCTGCCTGCCTGCCTGCCTGCCTGCCTGCCTGCCTGCCTGCCTGCCTGCTTGCCTTTTTGAGCCAGGGTCTCTCTACATATCCCTGGCTGTCCGAGAACTATGTAGACCAGGCTAGCCACCTGCCTCTGCCTCTCCGGTGCTGGTATTAAAGGCATAAGCCACAACAGCAGCCCATACATTTTCCTACACCCCGTGTCTTCTCTCCTCCTCGCTCCATTCCTCCACTCTTTGTCTCTTCCAGGTCATACCTCTACCACCGTCTCTCTAGGCCTTCCCTCTCAGGCCACACCCCTATTCTCTAAAATTCAGGCCCCGCCCCTCTCGGCCCCACCCTTCTCCCTGCAGGCTCAGCCCTCCTATTCAGGCTCTTCCTGTATAGGTTCAGTAGCCCCGAGCCTGACTATATCACTGGCCTGCAGTGTACCTCAGTTTCCCCTGCCTGTCAGTTGAGACCCGCAGGCGCACAGCCTTTATCTCAACCACAGCATGCTGGCTAGCTGATCCTAATGGGGACAAGTCCAACCTAGTGGGACGCTGTGGAGGTGGGATGGAGTAAAAGAAAGGAGGCCCAGAACTGAGGGAATGTTCTGCGTTCTGGGCTGGTCTTATCTATCTCCACCACGCTGGCGGCTGAAGCTGCCTGTCTCCCTTCAATCTGGAGGCGTGCTGCCCCGGGCACCCAGTTATATAAGCTGCTATTTTCAGCTCCGTGCGACAACATTTCCTGTTAGTGGGATCAGTTTGAAAACTGTTGGCCTCTGGATAAAGCTCTATGTCAATCCTCAGCCTGGAGTTTGACCCTATGCAAAAGAGACCGTGTGCCTCCTTCACCAACTCCTACATATGCTTTAAAACCCCATTCCAATGTCCGCCTCAGAGGATTTCTTAACTCCTCTCAAGAGTCTCTTTTTCCTTTTAACGCCAGGAGATCAGGCTACTCACCCCCGTGGAAGGGCACCCATTGGTAAGTTTTCTCGGTGCCCAGGACAGGGTGCCCATTGTAGAGAGAACACTGCAGGTCTCGGAATGGTATGGCCCCTGGCGGGCAGTCCTGGGAGAGGAAGAAGGTGAAGGGGTAAAACTAGACAAACCAACAAGGGGTATTTGGGGTGGACAAAGCCAAACAAGAGGGATTCAGGGCAGATCCGAGGGCCTACCGGCAGCTGGCACACCCGGTATTCATGGCTGTCCCCCCAGCAAAGTTCCTCCCCAGGAAATCTGCAAAAACCAGGGTGGTCTGTGTAGCAGGAACCCCCCACACGCCCTCTCAGAGACCCCTTCCCATTACCCGCCAGGCCACCCTCCGCCCCCACCAGCCCCACCCGCATTCCAGCTAGCTCTGTAAGATTAAAGGGCACACTGCGTGTGTGGGCAGGCAGAGGGCGCGGCCCGGCGTGCGGTGGAGAGGAGGGGCTCCCGGTTTACCGGACGCAGTGGCGTCTGCGCACTGAGACGCCCCGACCACACGAGCTGGAACACCTGCTCCAAGACCCCCAGGGAGTCCACTCTCCGGGACCCTACTTAATGGCAGAGAGGAGGGTCAGCCAGGAGGAGAGCTGGGGTCCCCCCACCTCATCCACACTCTCATGTGCTTCCTGGGCTCCTTCACTCCCTTACCTGAGCAGCACCCCTGACATCACCGCTCAGGAGAGTCCACAGCAAAAACAGAAGCGGCGGGAAGAGACAGGGTCTGAGGGAGCACAGGGTCCCCAAGAGGCATCTATCAGCAGGATCAGGGCAAACTGCCATCTCAGCCCTAGCTGGCCCCGTGACATTCGATGGTAGCCAAACCTCTCTGGGTCCTCTTGTCTCTAAAAAGAAATGCGGTAACAGCAGCCTCGCCCCATCTCCGGAAGCCTTGAGGGGGTTATAGGCTCAGGTCAGACACATGGTGAGGGACTGGGAACTTTATGTGTTGTTATCTGGCTTAAAATTTAATGGTATTTGTAGAAGGGCTCACTCCTTGGAAGACAAAGAAAGGCAGATCTGAGTTCGAGGCCAGCCTGGTCTACAGAGTGAATTTCAGGACAGCCAGGGCTACACAGAGAAACCGTCTTGAAAACAGTGTGTACACACACACACACACACACACACACACACACACACACACACATTTGTGTGCACATACTGAAGTGCTGGACGACGCCAGCAGCACGGCTCCCTTCGGCTGAGCTGCCTTACAGTTGCTCACAGCTTGACCTGGGTGCTTGGAAGCGATCTGGGTTCTCTTAGAGAGCAAGTTAAGATCCTGAACCCTGAGCATCCGCTCCAGCTCCTCCCGTGTTTATTTGACACACTGTCTCAACATGTAACCCAGGCTGTCCCAAAACTCCCTATGTAGCCCAGGCTGGTCACTAACTCACAGAGACCCGCCTGCCTCTGCCTCCCAGGTGCTGGGATTAAAGACATGCACCACATGCCTGGGTTATTTCTCTTTTTTTAATTATTATTTTTTAATTGTATATTTTAATTGTAGCCCAGGCTTGTCTTAAACTTCCTAGGTAGCTAAAGATGAACTCATGCCGTTCCTGCCTCCCCTCTGAGACAGTAGACACTGGGCATTGGCTCTAAGACAGGCTTCTTTTTTTCTTTTGAGATGAGGGTCTTGAGCTCAGCTAGGCTCAAACTCTGAAAAATCCTCCTGCCTCAGCCTCCTGGGACAAGGCTCACAGACCTGGACTGCCACATTCCCATCTTAATCTGCTATTATTACAGATAGTATGTTCTTTTATAATGCACACAGTAGGTGCCTCACGCCAATGAGTGAAGGAATTCTTTAAGAACAGTGATTAGGTGGCTGTAAGTTTATTCACCCCTTTCATTTACCTTCCTGGGTGGCCAGGAACCAACCATTCCGTTTCTCCAGGCCTCAGTTTCCCCATCTGTACAGTGAAAACCCGTGGGACCCCGTCCATGAGTCTTTGAGACCCTGTAGAGAGGCAACCAATGGAGGCTCATCCAGAAACTCGGGGTAGAATGGGTGTCCCCCTTCCAGCTGCACCCTAGCCTCTGTGGACCTCTGTGCTCCCAGATACCTCGTAGCCTAAGGGAAACGCCGCCCCTGCCCCTGAAGGCTGACCTGGCCTCCTGCCAACATGTATGTCATGGTCTCATCTACCAGGGGTGCGGGCTGCGGTGCCCAGAGGGTCTGCAGAGAAGAAGGGCAGGGTGGGGCTGAGTGGAGGCCTCAGTTTCCCCAAGCAGATGAAGTCATTTTCGGCCCACGCCTTCCTCGTAATCCCAGCCTGCCAAGATCATCCAGGAGGGAAGGGAACCAAGATGAAGTACGTCCCCTGGGCCCAGGCCAGGCTCTCTGAAGGGCACACGGGTTCTCAACGTTCCGCAGCCCACAGGGTCCAGGTACCTGAAGAAGGGGTAAGGACGGCCAAGATCCCCTAGCCCGGCTGGAACCAGGATCTCCCCGGTTGTCAGCCAATCTGACACCTTAGGGCACCTTGGGACCGAGATGGCTGTAAGTTGGAAATCCACGGGAGCTGCTTCAAGACGCCCGCCGGACCCCTCCCTCTGCTAGCCCAGAGACTGGGCTGTCCCGTGAAGGAAGCAGGAGGCTGAGCAAGGGCCATCGTGGAGTGGGGGCTTCTACCCATGTCTGTCAATACCCTCTCCCGAGCACTGCATCCGTCTCAGGCATTGGTGCACCAGTCACTGGGGTGCCAGTCTTATGAGTTTCAGTCCCATCCCGGAGGAAGTGCGACCCCAAACTCACCACCATCCTAGGGATCGCTGCTTTCGCTCCAAGGAAGGAAAGAAACCAATCTCATCGCCGCCACCACACCAGGTGGAATAGTGGCAGGATGTGAAGAGGGACTTACCAGCTGCTCAGAGCCCAAGGCAATGCGCCCAAGCTTCCCTGGGACGTCCCAGAGACTGGCGGAAGTGGCGGGGCCCCAAAGTGCGGGACTGCGAAGTCGGTCGATCCCTCCCACCCCGGCCTCCCAGGCGCGCCCAGGCTGGGGTCACCGAGGGCGCAAGCCAGGGGCGCCCTCGTGCGGCGGGAGAGAGCGCACGCGTTGGGCCTGGAGCTGTGGCCGGGGGCTGACCTACTGCGCCTGACAGCACAGCGACCCAGCGTTGGTCCTGATATCCTGGGTGCCTTTGACCTTGGGAAGTCCAGCTGCGGGGCGGTGCGCGGGGGTGACTGAACTGCTATTCCGGGCGCGGCGCTCAGGGCCAGGGGATGTGCCTAGCGCTGGGGCTTGAGGTGGGATACTACACACCAGGGCGCCCGCACACCCTCAGTACCCCGTCCTGCTCCACATCACCTCACAAACAGATTTCATACCCTAATCCCCATCACCCGCTCAGGCCAGGCTCCTCGCCCCGTTCCTACAATCCCAGGGACCCTAACCCAGGTCTCCATCATCCCTGCAACCGGGACTTCCCATCCTGTCCCCATTACCTCCAATTAGACCTCTCCACTCTGGTCCACATCATCCCCCAGTTAGACCTCCCTGCCTTGGTTCGCATCTCCCCTCCACAACCAGACTCCTCACCCGAATCCCCGGCTCCCCTCACCCGGGCCCCGCGCGCCCGCTGGGGGCGGAGGGACCCTCCCTGTCGTACATTCCCAGGCGCTGCCGTCACCGAGGCTCCACCCGGTCCCGCCCTCTAGGCCTGGGCGCCAGTGCAGCTTCCCTCTCCTGGTTTTAGCCTCAAGCTCCCCGCCTCAGTTTCCCCATTCCCGGTACCCTACCAGCTTCTTGTGGACACGAAGACCCCATCGCCTTCGTGGCGCCCCCTGGCAGGCGGGCAGAAGGCCGCGGCACTGCGATGATCAGTGCTGTGTGGACTATGCTGTTTCTGGGCGCTGATCTCGCCTCCTCTAGGAAGCCCACCTGGCTCACCCCTGGTCCGGAACACTTTCCTCAAAGGGCGCAGTGCCTGCTGTATGCACTCCCTGAAAAGCATACTGCCTGTAGTATTACTCCGTGCAGGAGACAATGTCTGCTGTACACATGCCTCAGGGTAGGCTGCAGGGCAGGGCTCAGCACGGAGCAGGGCTCGGCACGGGCAGCCATTGGAAACATCTCAGAGTATAACCACTCCGGGACATTACGCAAGCCACTGTGTGCACAGAGCTATGGGCACAGCAGCCAACCCCAGTGCGGGGAGGTGGCCACTCTGGGCCATGACTCCAATTTCTTTCTTTCTTTCTTTTCCTTCTTTCTTTCTTTTTTTTTTTTTTGTTTGTTTTTTCTTTTTTGTTTTTTTTTTGTTTTTTCTTTTTTGTTTTGGTTCTTTCGAGACAGGGTTTCTCTGTGTAGCCCTGGCTGTCCTGGAACTCACTCTGTAGACCAGGCTGGCCTCGAACTCAGAAATCCGCCTGCCTCTGCCTCCCAAGTGCTGGGATTAAAGGCGTGCGCCACCACCGCCCGGCGACTTCAATTTCTGATACCCATCATCCTATTGAAGAAAAGATGCTAAGGCCAGTCATGGGGTGTCAGGAGAACCCCTACGGAAAAGTAACCACTAAAGGGGCCAGAGGGAAGGCTGGCCTAGCCAGGCTCAGCAGGAGAATGAGGGACAATGGCAGCGTCCTGCTGTGAGAGGAAGGGCCTCAGCAAAGCGGGGATGAAGACCGTGTTGGAGAGAGAAGGCCGTGTGGCGCGTGTTCTGTTCTGGGATACAGTAGGCATGCACTCTGCATGGAGGATTACAGCAGACACGTACTTACAGGAGAAAACATGCAACAGACACTATACTCTCCAGGGAGTGCATATAGTAGGCACTGAAGGGGAGTATACATTAGGCGCCCTGTCCTTCATGATTCCCGTCTACAGGAGACACTATGTCTGGCAGAGTGAGCATACAACCAGCGCTGTGTCTGGCACGGTGCATATATACGACAGGCCGTCTCCCTTGCAGGGATAGTATACAGCAGGCACTTGGCTGTGCAGCAACTGCCTGCAGTGGACACTATGTCCCGAAGACAAGGCTCTTTCCCCAGAGTCCTTACAGCAGTCTCTATCGCAGTGAAGCAGAAACTCAGCAAAAACTGAGGCCTGCAAGGAGGCCATAGAGCGGGCACTGTGTGTACACAGGAGCGTATACAGTAGGTGGTATGCTCTGCAGGGTGTGCACACAACAGACACTGTTCTGAACCTCTCTCCAGTTCCGACTCAGTCCAGCAGAGGGCGCACCAGGGCTCCAGAGCTCTGTTAAGTATTTGCTGTTAAACTGCTAGGACAGTGTAGCCTGCTGGAGACATCTCTCTGGTCCACGCCCATTCCCAGCCGGGTGCCCACCCTCGGAGTTCCTTCTAGGACCCATTCGCCTAGGCCAGGATGGGATTGGGGCTGGGGGAAGGGCTTAGTGGGATTCTTGGCTATCTATAAGGCCAGGGCCCTGGGCTTACAAACCAAATGGCCACCAGCTTGGCTTCTGCACTTTAATGTTTATCAAGAGGGTACAAGTGGGCCTGCCCATACACACTTGTCATCCCAGCACTGGACACATGGAGGTAGGAGGATCAGGAGTTCGAGGTCATCCTCAGCTATACAGGATGCTTGAGCCAATCTAGGCTACATGAAACTGTGTTTCAGCAAAACAAGACAGGGGGCCACATTTGGCACAACCATCACTAATCATATGCAGAGCCTGGGTATCACTCCCAATACAGCAGCCAGGAGAGGTTATACACACCTGTCATCCCAGAATGCAGGAGGGTGGAGGCAGGAGGATCAGAAGTTCAAAGTCACACTGGCTGCAGGTTGAGTTCCAGGCCAGCCTGAACTCTAGAGTGAGTCTCCACAGTGAGGATGGGAGGATGTCAGGCTGGTTCACCAGTGAACCTCGTGCTGCCCCGTGCAGCCTTTGGAAATCTCCCTAGATCCCTGAGGCCACCTGGTCCCCCAAGATGCTCCCTTCTGCCTCCCAAGGTCAGTGAGGTCCTACAACTGCTATCCAGACCATAATCTCTCTGGGGCTCCCAGATGCCCCATGGCACAGGGGTGGAGGCAGAATCAGGATCTGCGCTGTCATCGTCACCCTGTGCATAGGTATTGGGAGGCTCTGGGCTCCTGTCTCTCCTCTTGGGAGCTCACTAGTGGAGAAAATTTTTGGTTTGGTTTGGGTAATCCTGGTGGCTGACACTGACTGAGCTCCTGGGAGCTGCTGCATCATCGATCCCAAAATTGCAGAGAGCGGGGAGAAAGAAGCAGGGTCTGAGACAGGCTCTCACACCAAGCATGACTTGAAGCAGAGTGCCCCATTGCTCTGTACTGTGGCAACATTGGGTTTGAGTTGGGTGTATGTGTGAGTGTATGTGTCCTGTTGTGTGCACACTTGTGTGGATGCCAGAAGTGGGCATCAGGTGTCCTTGTCAGTTCTCCCCTGTGTTTTTCAGATGAGGTCTATCTCTCACTGGAGTGCCAGGAGTAACCCAGTGCTGGAGTTACTGCTGTGTATCTCACCCCCTTTTAAAGACAGGGTTTCTCTGTGTAGCCATGGCTGTCCTGAAACTAGCTCTGTAGACCAGGCTGGCCTCAAACTCACAGAGATCCTCCTGCCTCTGCCTCCCAAGTACTGGGATTAAAGGTCTGTGCCACCACTGCCCACCCAGCTCCCATGCATTTTTTTTTGAGACAGGGTCTCAACTAATCCAGGCTGCATTTGAACTCTTTCTGTAGAGAAGGATGACCCTGTCCCTAAAGCCCAAATCAACCTGATTCTACCTACTGAGTTTTTGGATGACATGTCTGTGTCACTGTGCCTGGATCATTCCTCCGCTCTCCCCACCCCCCCACGTCTGCTGACACTCAGCCCTTTTCCTGCCATTAGCAAAAAGACCCATGCAGACAAAAATGGATCACTGCTGCAGAAACCTGGCCAGTTCCGATGGCCACACAGCACCTTGCTCAGCGGGTCGAACATCAAACAACGTCCCTGCTCAAAGGTCGGTGCTATGTCCTCAGGAGAAAGATAAAGGGAGGGGCCTGTGCTGCAGGAGTCTCACCTGCTGGGCAGTGGCACTCAGGATATAGGTCCCCTGAGGACATCAGCAGGAACATGGGTGACTCAGGGATAGCACAAGGACCACGCAAACCTGAGCCAGCAGGGAGAGCCAGCCCACTCTAGGGCCAAACAAGGAATGCAATAAGATCAGAATATAAGGGTGACTCCTGCCTCCACCTCCTGAGTGCCACCACCACCCGGCTAGGAATTATGTTCTTGACCCTCCAGCTGCACATGTGCCCGCAGGGCCTTGCCCCGCTTGTGACTGTGTGATACTACAATGTGTGGATGAGGTACACTGTATGTCCGTCATCTATCTGTCCATCCAGTGAATACTGGCCAACCTAGAAAGAATACTCTGTGGAGAGGCAGCTCTGTGTGCTGAGATCCTGGGGTGGGATAGGCTGGCTGTGGGCATGGGAAGTCACAGGAAGAGAGAGGGAGAAAGGGACGGGTGTGTGAGGGACACAGGGGCCTCTGTCCACTCGAGCCTAGAGGTACTACAGCATGGAAAACTTCAAGCCTCCAGGCCATTCTGAGATGAACTCAGCTTACATCCTGGGCAGAGGTCATGGCTGTGAAACCCTCTGCCCAGTTCTCAGAGCCCCCACTTGGGTTTGGATGTCAATGGCCCAACCCACTGAGGGCCAACCAACTTCCGCCTGATTCTGCAGACAGGCTCTGCCCAGAGCCCTTCCCTCAGAGCAGAGATAGGGAAGGGGTGTGAGTGGCCCCTGTCATCCCCGCCCCCACTGCTGCCACTAGAATCACCACCATCCTGGGCAGTCAGCACAGTGGGGGTCCCTCCCACACACACTCATGCTGGGTCACATCGCCCAGACCCTAGAGTGTTCAGGCGGTCACTTCCCTCCTACCTCCTTTGCCTGGGACTCCAAGTCTCTGGGGACATTTTGTGAGTGGCTGAGGGCTCACTGGTGCAGCTGTGTGGAGCCCAGATAGGGACAAGAAACTGTTCCCCAGTCATGTGGCTGGGAGGCCTGGGCCACCTCTTAAGGACCCATACACAAGGCTGACAGTCTCCGGGGCCTCTGGGGAGGCTCAGCAGCAAGGAGCAGTCACCCCTCCACCTGCAGCAGGTATTTTGAGCAATGCTTCCCAAAACTTCTCCAGAGAAATCTGCTGAGTCTCAAGAGTTATCTCAGGTCAGTGAAAGAGCAGAGACGGAAGGAGCCAGGGCTAGGCATGTACAGCAATTTGGGGTACGGGGGGGGGGGGGGGGCAGCCAGGCTGAAGGTCATGCCTAAGACCCTGGGCCATGGGGGCTCAGTGACTGTGACTAACTAAGCTGGCCAGTGTTTACCAGCTGTGGTGGAGCACGCCTGCCGTTGGCACTCAGGAGACAGAGACAGGAGAATCAGGACTTCAAGGCCAGCCTGTGCTGTGTGACCATTTCTTACTTTTTAGTGCATGGCTCAGCAACTTGGGGCTCATCCTCGTGCTTGTGCAACTGTCCCCACCATTTGTCTCCAGAACTTTCCATCCCCCATCCTGAAGCTCTGCTGCCATTCAGTATGAACTCTCTCTTACCTCCTCCCAACTTCCAGCTCCCACAGACCCACTGCCAGTCTCTGGATTGGCCTGTTCTGGACATTTCCTGTCTTGGAGTTCCAAACTGTGTTGCCTTTTGCATCTGAGTCTCTCACTGAGGCCAATGTCCTTAAGGGCCCTCAGTGATGTGTCAAAATCTCATTCCTGTTCATGGCTGCATAATATTCCAGCGTGTGGGTAGGCCTCACCATGTGTTTGTCACCCTGGGCATGAATGTCTCCCTGCCAGATCCGTGGACATCTTTGTGTCTCTGTCCATCTTTTTCCCAACCCTCTCTTTTCTTTCTTTCTTTCTTTCTTTCTTTCTTTCTTTCTTCTCCTTCGAGTTTTTGAGACAGGGGTCTCAGTTAGCACAGAGTGAACCCACTATGTACCCAAAGCTATCGTGAAACTCACAATCCTCCTGCCTCAACTCCTCAACTTCTTTTTGTTTGTTTGTTTGAGACAGGGTTTCTCTGTGTAGCCTTGGCTGTCCTGGAACTCACTCTGTAGACCAGGTTGGCCTTGAACTCAGAAATCCACCTGCCTCTGCCTCCTAAGTGCTGGGGTTAAAGGCGTGCACCACTGCCCGGCCTGCCTCAACCTCTTGAGCAGCTGGGATGGCAGCTCTCCTAACCTTGTAATGAGTATGGGACTCATGCCATGCCATTCAGAGCTTTCATGCCCTCTGCTCAGTGACCCTGGGGTACATTCCACTTAGGCATTGCTCACCACCCCCAAAGGAGACCCCAGACCCTTCCTTCAATCTCAGCATCTCCTAAGGTTGCCAAAGATCTTTCAGGAGAGTCAAGGTTGGTATTAGGTTGGGTTGGAACAAGCAGGCGGCCTGGGGAGTAGGGTGACCCTCCTCAGCGGGCACAGGCTGGCAGGAGGCCACCTTGCTTCCCAGTGCAGTCTCAGCCAGAAGCTCCAGGAGCAGCCAGGCAAGAGAGAGAGAGAGAGAGAGAGAGAGAGAGAGAGAGAGAGAGAGAGAGCCATCAGCTGATGTGTAAGCTGCAGGGCTCCAGGCCAGGCACTCTGTCTCTTCTGTCCCAGGAAGTTGCTGTTATTCTGTGGACTCAGCCACTCACCCAAGTACCTGTCTCTGTCTGCTCCTCCCTGGGGCAGGGAGCCAGGGGGCCACAATGCAGCCATGCTGGGAGACCCTGAGCTTGCAGGAGCCCGTTACCTTGTCTGCCACTTGGAGCATGAATGTTCCCAACCTAGAGATTAGGTCCCAGAAAAGGCTTTGAAAGAGTTGTAGGCTTTTAAAAGTTGTTGTTGTCATTGCTATGTGTCACTGCTGACACATGCATGCCACAACACTCTTGTGGGGTCAGAGGACACCTTTTGGGTGGGAGTCCGATCTCTTCTTTCATTGTGGGCTCAGGAATTGAGCTCAGGTTGCCCGGCTTCAGGAGCAGGTGTTTTAGCTGAGGCATCTCAGGGCCCCAAAGGCTGTCTTCTTTCTCAGTGTGCTTGGACCTGGAACCAACTCCTTGTAGCAGCTTTTTTATTTGATTTTTGGTTTTTATAAGACAGGGTTTCTCTGTGTAGCCCTGGCTGCCCTGGAACTCACTCTGCAGACTAGACTGGCCTAGAACTCACAGAGATCCTCCTGCCCCTGCCCCTGCCCCTGCCCCTGCCCCTGCCCCTGCCCCTGCCCCTGCCCCTGCCCCTGCCCCTGCCCCTGCCCCTGCCCCTGCCCCTGCCCCTGCCCCTGCCCCTGCCCCTGCCCCTGCCTCTGCCTCTTGAGTGCTGGGATTAAAGACCTGATCCACCACTGTCAGGCCCTTTAAGTGTCTCAAACACATCCTTTCATAGGGGTGGGCTGGGGCTACCTGGGGGCACAAAGAGCCCTTCAGAGACTGGCTCGAAGTAGGCATTCAACCAACCCAAAGCTGTTTAGCCAACAGAGTCAGTGTTCAGCCAATAGTGGACGGAGCTAACACAGGAAGACAGGTCTGCTATGGAGGAGCTGAATGACAGCCCTTGGAGAGGCTCTGTTTCACTTCCTGTCACCCCACCCCCACCTAGATTGACTTCCCTTTAGCGGGGGTCCTGGGCTGTCTGGCTGCAGCTCTGGCCTCTGAACAACTGGGGGCTCTCACCCAGCTCCGAAGGAGACACCAGTAAATTGAACCAGTCTTGTTCCCATGATACACTTAGCTCACCCCCAGGACTCCCTGGGGACTACTAAGACTTTGGAGCACTCAAGGGGTGCTTCCAGTCCCCCTCGGTGGCACGGGCCAGGCCAGATTCCAAATTCTGGCTCTGGAAATTTCCATAGCCTGAATCCAGCCACACGAAGTGAGGCTAATCCCTCCGCATTTACTGTGTTATGTAACAACGTTCGGATTAATACTAGAGGCAGATGGCGAGGCTCACACCCTGCCCTGTGCCTGCCTGGCTTTGGGAGTGAGGAGATTCCCACCTGGCAAATGCAGGCGGGGGCCCAGGACCCCAGATCCTTGAGGTTCAGAAACGCTGCACTCAGCACGGAGTGGGGGCGGGGAGGTGAGGGGTGGGCTCGGGCGAGGGGTTGCCTGAGGCTCTGAAGTCCCTCGGCTCCTGGCTCTCTTCTGTTAACCACTCCCAAACGTCCATCTTAAGGGTCGGTGCTTAGGCCAACAGAGCTAGCGCCCCTCACACACTCCCACATCTGCCCCTCATCCTGGTTGCGCCCCATGCCCCCGTGACTCATTTGTGCCCATAGCCTCCCGGCCCTGCTTCTTCGATCCTTAAGTCCTCACACATCCCTAGGTTGCCCTCTCTGAATCCGTTGGGCCTTCCCGGTGCCCAAGTTGATGAAGCCCCACAGGTCGCTCCCGTTGGGAGGATACAGCCAGATGCGCATAGTCCTCTAGCCGCTGGCCTCCCGTATACCCGAGAGAGACCTGGGCGGGCCCCTCTGCAAAGGAACCAGCTGAGTTCTCTGGACCTCAGTTTCCCGGGTGGGTGATCCGGGCACTGTTATCAAGTCCCAAGAGGTAGAGGGCTGGGACCGAGGCTGAACTGAGCCAGGTATCTGGCTGTCGGTTGGCTCCAGAGCACCTGCCACTCGGCTCCGGATGCTGGCGGGATCCCACGGGCGTCCGGGCCCCGCCCCGCCCCGCCCCGCCCCCACTCTCCAATAAGACCCGCTCCGGTTGCTCGCGGGCCCAGATCAGCAGCGCTGCAGGCAGCACTGGCTTGTGCAGTCCCCGCGCGCGCTGCGCTCCCAGGCCCACTCTGCGCAGATGGAGCCCCGGTCGCGGCGGCGACGGAGCCGCCAGCTTGTGGCCACCTTCCTGCGCGACCCAGGCTCGGGGCGTGTGTACCGGCGCGGGAAGCTGATCGGCAAGGTGGGAGTTCCCGCGCGCGTACACACACACACACACACACACACACACACACACACGAGTTCAAAGCGCAGGAACGGCGGGGGTCTCGGGCAGGATGGAACCCTGCGCGCCATGGCTGGAGCCTCGGGTTCCCTGAGTTTGGGGTCCTGGCTGCATGGTGGATGGCGAGGCGGGAACCGCACTTGGTGCTCTGTCTGCGGGTTGTGCGGAGCTTGTGCGAGGCGTGTGCGGAGTGTGTGTGGGGTGTGTGCGTTTCCCGCGTTAGAGCGGACGCTGAGCGTCCTCTGGGTGCATAGCTGGCGCTCGGCAAGCAGTGGCGGGCTGTCATCTCTCTCCACGGTGGCCCCGCAGGACTGTGGGTGCTGAGCTGCGCGTGGGATCCGCGCCCTGCACCCAGCTCCCCTGTCTGCCTGCGGCTGGAGGTTGCTCCCTTAGTGGCAGAGTGCGCGCGGCTTGGGCTCCGGAGGGTGTTGTGAGTTGTGTTCAGGTGTCTGAGTGATACGGATCTGGTGTTGCGTATCCGGGTGTACCTGGTTGCTGTGTTGTGTACCTGGGTGTTGTTTGAAGGCGGTCCTCTGTTAAATGTTCTATTGTGTCTGGCTGATGTGTGTCTGAGTGAAGTTGTGTATCTAATTGTTGTACATCTGGGTATTGTTTTGCGTGTCTGCGCTGGGTCGGGTATTGTCTTGAGTTTGTTTCTGGGTCTTGTGTCCTGGGTATTTTTGGGCTGTATGCTGTGTGTTTGGTGCTGTGTTGTGTGTCCAGATATTTTGTATGGGTGTACGGTGTGTGTGCGTGAGTGCTGGCTGTGTAAATGTTGTCAGTCTAGTTGTTGTGTGTGTAGTTGTGTGTGAAAGCGCTGTGACAGATGTCTGAGTGCTGTGTGGTGTGTGTGTGTGTGTGTGTGTGTGGTATGTGTATGTAGGTGTGTGGCAGTGCTGTGAGGGTATGTCTGGGTGTTGTGTGTCTCAGTGTTATGTGGGGATATTCCGTGCCTGGATACTACGTGTGTGTGTGTGTGTGTGTGTGTGTGTGTGTGTGTGTGTACGGTGTGGGGGTGCTGTGTTTGTAGGTGTTATGTGTGTAATTGGTCCATATGGACGTTATGAATCTGGTTTCTGTGTGTGAAGTTATGTGTGTGGGTTTTGTGTTTCTGGGTGTCGCGAGCCCTTCACTGTTCTGTGTAGGGGAATACATGCGTCTCCTGCCCTGGCAAAGTCCATGGGTCTCTTCTCTTTGGTGTGGGGTGTGACCGCTGTAGTGTCCCGTCTTGGCTGAGGGTGTTGAAAGCCCGTGTCTCCAGGTGTTGTCCGCTGTCTAAACCTTGCCTATCGTCCCAGGGCGCCTTCAGCCGCTGCTACAAGCTCACCGACATGTCCACCAGCGCGGTGTTCGCTCTTAAGGTGGTGCCGAGGGGCGGAGCGGGGCGGCTGCGCCTGCGCGGGAAGGTGAGACACCCCCGTCCCTTATCCTCAGCCTGTCCCAGAGTTGCCCTGATTCCCTCCCTGGGAGCGAACCAGGCCTAGGGCCTGTCTTCTGCTCTGCAGCTGAGGGTCCTTCATGGGGACATAGGTGGAGCGTGAGATCGCCCTGCACAGCCGCCTGCGCCACCGCAACATCGTGACCTTCCACGCACACTTTGCTGACCGCGACCATGTGTACATGGTGCTGGAGTACTGTAGCCGCCAGGTGGCCGGAGTGGAAAGGGGGCCTGGTCGGCGGGGTGGGGCTTGCGGCAATGGGGCGGGGCTTGGTGGAAGAGGGCGAGGCTTATGAGTGGGCGGGGCTTGGTATGTTGGCACTGGGTCTGCTAAGCCAGGCAGTGTGGAGCAGTGTCAAGCACTTCCTGTTGCTTGAGGGGGTGTCTGGTGTGTGGAGCAGGGGGCAGGTCACTGAGAGCCAGGCATGAGGCCTCTTCCCTATCCCATCTGTACCTTTGCCTCCCTGTGACTATCTTTCTGCTTGTGCCCATGCCATGTTCACTTAGAGCCCTCTGTCCAGTCACTAGTGTTCGCTGTTTCCACATAAGACCCCGTGCAACCCCCTGGGCCTACACACCTTCAGCCCTGCCCTTCCACCCAGAGTCCCATCTAACAAGTGCCAGGTCCTCCTACAGTCCTTGGCTCATGTGCTGAAGGTACGGCGGACCCTGACGGAGCCTGAAGTGCGCTACTACCTTCGGGGCCTGGTCAGCGGCCTGCGCTACCTGCACCAACAACGCATCGTGCACAGGGACCTGAAACCCAGTAAGCATGAGGAAGCGACTTTCCGGGGCCTGGGAGGATGGTCAGGGAGGGGCTGGGAGGACGGTGAGGAAGGGGCTGGGAGGACGGTGAGGGGCTCAGGCTCTGCTCTTCCTCACCTGCAGGTAATTTCTTCCTCAACAAGAACATGGAGGTTAAGATAGGTGACCTGGGCCTGGCTGCCCGTGTGGGGCCCACTGGTCGCTGCCACAGGTGATTGAGAGGCTCTGGGTGGCCCTGAGTTGGTCCAGAGAACCCTGGCCTTCCTGATCTTCCCATGATTCCTTCCCAAGGGTGCTCTGTGGGACTCCAAACTTCCAGGCTCCTGAAGTGGTGTCCCGAAATGGACACTCATGCAAATCTGACATCTGGGCTCTGGGGTGCATCATGTAAGTGACAGTCTGGAGGACCCAGGTCTGGGGAAGGTGGCAGGTGTAGGGTAGGCATGGAGGGGTGGTGGCAGGGTGGGCTGTCCAGGTGAGAGCAGATTTGGGTAGGAAGAGCAGTCATGGGCAGACGTGCAGGCACACAGGAGATCAGTTAGCTAGAGCTGGAACTCGCTATGTAGACCAGGCTGGTCTTGAGTTCATAGAGATCCGCCTGCCTCTGCCTCCCCGGTGCTGAGATTAAAGGCGTGCAGCCCCACCCACAGTGAGCACCCGGCCCTTATGTCCAGGTCTTGGTTTTTGCTCCTATCTTGGTGCCAACTGAGTTAAAGTGGAGCTGGGGCTCTGTTAGTCAGCCTGGCATGGAAGCCCTGGATGCCATCCACAGAGCCAAGGTGCAGGGCGTGGCAGTGCCACTGTTACCCTGGCACCGGGCAGTGGGGCATGGGGATTAGGAGTTGAAGCCTCAAAAACATGTTTAAAGAGGTGCAGAGAAGTGGGGGTGCAGGTGGGTGTGTCCGAGCCAGGGAGCCGCAGTGCAGAATGGGCTGCGTTTGCCCAGGTGTATAAAGAAAAGTGTGTACGTTCCCTCAACACCCAGGAGTTCCTGTCTCATTCTTGCCCCGGCCAACCTGGCTCCAGGTACACAGTGCTGACGGGCACACCACCCTTCGCTGTGGCACCCTTGTCAGAGATGTACCAAAACATCCGTGATGGCCACTACCTTGAGCCTACTCAGCTGTCACCCAGCGCCCGCAGCCTCATTGCGCGGCTCCTGGCCCCTGACCCTGCCCAGCGGCCCAGCCTGGACCACTTACTGCAAGATGACTTCTTTAGTCAGGTGAGAAGGGGCTCCCCAGGGTGGGCCCCCAGGGACCTAGGGCTCATCTAGGTCCAGGGCTGACCCCGAGCCCACCAACTCCACAGGGCTTCACCCCAGAGCGGCTTCCTCCACACTCCTGCCGCAGCCCGCCCATGTTTGCCTTTTCCCCACCTCTGGGCAGGTTGTTTCGGAAGGTGGGCCAGCTCCTGCTGACCCAGTGCCGGCCACCTTGTGAGTAGCTGTCCCTGGCTTACCACAGCCTCTTCTCTGCCTCAGACCTGCTGTCTGTCACCTGTTCCCTCCTCGTCTCCATTGGTCACTTCTCCATGGCCATGATAAGTGGATCGGGGAGGGGGTAGGCAGGAGATGTCAGCATCGCTGTCCCCCAAATCTGTGCCTCCCTCAGGTCCTTTTACCTCAAAAGAGGCCTCAGATCCTGGAGAGGAGTGTACAGAACTGGACCGTATGGAGACTGGCAGTGAGGCGAGTAATTTAGTGAATGGT
This sequence comes from Rhabdomys pumilio, assembly GCA_030674055.1. NCBI lineage: Eukaryota > Metazoa > Chordata > Mammalia > Rodentia > Muridae > Rhabdomys > Rhabdomys pumilio. The sequence continues at coordinate 1,949,628 of JANHMN010000021.1, read as the reverse complement.
CTGTGGAACTCAGAAGGGCCTCTGAGCATAGCCCTCCCTGTAGACTCGGACTGAAGCTTCCATCCATCCATCTAAGGGACCCCAGACCATGAACCCTGCTGTTCCCGAGTCACAGATCCAGCCCCTCTCTGGGGGATTCCAGACAGGCCTGTTACAGCTTCTGACCCTCCTGTCCCCAGCCCTGCTGTAGGTCTCTCTGCAGCTGCCAGGTTTTGTCCAAAAAGGACACCTGTTCTTGGTGTAAGGTGGGGTGGGCTCCGGGGCTCCCTCGGCTTGGGAGCTGGGCCTTACCTCTGCTCTGTAAACACCTGTCTGACTCAGGAAGGGGGTCCTCTCTGCACCAAGGGCCAAATCCACCTTTTCACTCTTGGAACCCCTCCGACTGGCCTGACAGGTGAGCATAGAGAGCCTCGTGCCCAGCTAGTGTCATAGATGCCTGTGACTGGGACTTGCCTGTGTCCTGCTGGAGGCACAACCTACATTTGGCCTCAGTTTGTCCGTCTGTAGAATGCCATCCCTGTGAGAATCGGGGTTTGATGTGACTTCACTCATGGATGCAAGTGCAGGAAACCAGGCTGTTGGGAGGGCACCCTTGTCAGGGCAGTCTGGGCACCTGCATGATTCTGTCTCAACAGACCCAAAGGGGAGCTTGGCCCTGCAGCTGGAGGTGACAACCAGAAAACTGTTCCTCTGCTTGGACTCGGGACCTGTGGGTAGGACAACAACCCCAAAATGCAAGTCTGTGTCAGCCTGGAGGGGCCCTAAACCAGGCTTACCCCAGCTGCAGCCTTGCCCAGCACTGCCCAGCCAGGCCCAGCCCAGACACAGACACCCAGACCCAGACCCAGACCCAAAGCACACCCAGCCCAGCCCAGCCCAGCCCAGCCCAGCCCAGCCCAGCCCAGCCCAGCCCAGCCCAGCCCAGCCCAGCCCAGCCCAGCCCAGCCCAGCCC
>JANHMN010000021.1:1895031-1942979 GCA_030674055.1 Rhabdomys pumilio | reverse complement strand
TGTGTCTGTGTGCGTGTGTCTGTGTGCGTGTGTCTGTGTGCGTGTGTGTGTGTGCGTGTGTCTGTGTGTCTGTGTGACTGTGTCTCTGTGTGTGTGCATGTGTGTCTGTGTGTCTGTGTCTGTGTGTGTCTGTCTGTGTGCGTGTGTGCATGTGTGTGTGTGTGTGTTGTTCCCTCTCCCATCTTCTTCCAAGTAAGCACTTACAATTGTATGCAAAACATGACCCAGGGCTGCTCAGTTGTCACAGCACTGGGTGTTCCTGCAGAGGACCCTGGGTCAGTTCCCAGCATCCCCATGGTGGCTTATAACCCACCATCTGTAACTCAGTTCTAGGGGATCCAATTTTGTGTCCTGGCCTTCACATACACCAGTATGCATGGTGCACAGACACACGTGCACTGCCCATAAAATAAGGATAAACACACCTTTATAAGACAGCTGGGTGGTGGAGATGCACACCTTTAATCTCAGTATGCAAGAAGCAGAGGCAGATGGATTTCTGAGTTCGAGGCCAGCCTGGTCTACTGAGCAAGTTCCAGGACAGCCAGGGCTACACAGTAACACCCCATCTGGAAAAAAGGAAAAAAGGAAAAAAAGTTTAAAAGGAAAAGTAGTAGACCACTCTATAGCCCCAAGAAGGCCCTGAGCTTTTCTGCAGCAGGACATGGACCAGATGTGTGCACATCTGCCATCACAGGGCTTGGAGGCACAGGCAGTCCATGATGAGGGACAGGGAGAGGGACGGGGCACTGGAATGTGCTGGCATTCATATAGCCAAGTGAGTACAGAAGACTACATCAACCAATGTGGGGAGCCAAGCTGCCCTAGAACACATTTGGGGGCCAAAAATGTCAGGGACCACTCTGTCAATATTGGAACCTGCACTTAACCTTGGGGGCTAAGTTGTTAGAGCCCACACTGCCCCAAGCTGCTGCAGTCTACGGGTCGGGGTTCAGCAAGAGAGAGAGGACAGACTCGAGGAATGGAGACCAGGCAGAGTGTGATTCAATCCCATTTATTCTTTAGTCTCTCTTCTTTTCTCCAAGTCCCTAGTCTTGAGTTCCTAGTCCCTAGTGCCTCCAAGTTCCAAGTTCTTCCTCCAAGTGCGTAATACCTAATACCTAATGTCTAACTCCTAGTTTCTCTTCCTAGTGCCTAATCTCAATGTCTAATCCAAGTGTCTAATGCCTACTACCAAGTGCCTGATGCCTAATTTCTTCTGTCTGCCTCTTGCCTTTTATATGTCTCACTTCTAAGTCACATCCTTAAGTCACACCCTTAGGTCTTATCTCTAAATCACACCTTCAAGTCACGCCCTTAAGTCTGGCTGTAAATCACACCTTTAAGTCCCACACACCCAAGGGAAGATCCTGGGTATCTAAAACAAGATGCTATCAGAGTGTGCTCATCTGTTGTAGGCTGGTGTAATCAAGTCTCTTATCAGGGTATATGGCTCAAGATGGCTGTAAGGGTGATAGCCGCCTTCTGTCGGCTCCCCACAGGTCCCCCTTTAAAAATTTTTTTTTCAAGAAGGCTGGGAAAACTTACAGAAACCGTGCCTGTCTTAGGTTGGACCAAAGGACCCCAGCCTCCCTTTCCCATCCTTGGATACTCAACAGCCATTGGTTGAGCTCCTGTCTTAGGATGGTGAGGCCTCTAGGGGCAAGGGTTTTTTTTTTTTGTTTTGTTTTGTTTTGTTTTGTTTTGTTTTGTTTTGTTTTGTTTTTCAAGATAGGGTTTCTCTGTGTAGCCCTGGCTATCCTGTCCTGGAACTCACTCTGTAGACCAGGCTGGCCTCGAACTCAGAAATCCACCTGCCTCTGCCTCCCAAGTGCTGGGATTAAAGGCGTGCGCCAACACCGCCCGGCTTATTCAGGCATTGTTAAGTCTCTTGTCTCTCAGTCCATGCTGTTCAACAAACTGATGGCATTTGTATGACAACAGATAGATGCTATTCAAATGAAACCCATACAGGTTTATTATTACAGGCTGGAAGTAGGGGATTGTAAAACCTCTGTCATCAAGACTGATGAGGATTATCCCCTAACTTACGTGCTAAGCCGGATAGTCAATGACGGGTAAGAGAACACTTTAAGACTCTTGCCCCTGGCCAGGCCGTGGTGGCGCACGCCTTTAATCCCAGCACTTGGGAGGCAGAGGCAGGCGAATTTCTGAGTTTGAGGCCAGCCTGGTCTACAGAGTGAGTTCCAGGATAGCCAGGACTACACAGAGAAACCCTGTCTCGAAAAACCAAAAAAACAAAAACAAACAAACAAACAAACAAACAAAAAAACCCCAAAACAATGCCTGAATAGTCAGTATAACAGCAACACTCTTTTTTAAGAGCAACACATAACTTCCTCTGTCTCAGAAGTAAAAATATAAGTCTCTTCTACTCTGTTTACAAATGTGTTAAGCAGAATCTAAATCTATAGAAATACAGAACTGATCATAGCTTTGATCTTAACAAAACAAGTAAGGAAATCCCTGTTCCTGCTCCAGTCAATCTCAAACCCAAAAAACAACTATAGTAACTGTGGTAGTGGGTTTTCTCCTGGGTCTAAACAATGTCCCCACTAAATCATAAGCTGGGAAACCAAGAGTCCGATAGAGCCACCCTGGAGGTACGGGTGGTGATGTCTCCTTCAGCATGAGGACTTCCCAAGTCAGGTTTCTGGTTCATCTGCTCCAGTTTGAAGGCAATTAGAAGCATCTTCATGTTTCCTCCAAGGAAAAAGTACACTTCTCAGGGGGGTTTTCCTCCCTGGATTTGTTATTGTTGTCTATTTTTTTAATCAGTCTCTCTGGCAGCCAGCGTGCAGCATCTGCAGTTTGGGAATATATGCAGACAGAACCTCTTCCCCAGATAAGCACTGGATCTGGCCCATTCCAGGTTCCAGTTAATGGGTCTTTCCAGAGGACTGTTGCAAATTTTTTTTTTTTTAAATCAGGATGCCAGAATCTATCTGCAGCGGACTTTACTTCAGAATTCAAAGTTAAAAAATTTAAAATAAAGAGCGTGTGATGAAGGATATTTCTGGGGGATCCCTTAGTAGGGTACCAGTTCCCCTTTTTAAGTTTTTCAAATTGATATTTAATGGTTCGATGTACCCTTTCTACCATACCTTGGCCCTGTGGATTATATGGAATACCGGTTTTATGTAGTATTCCCAATTTTTCACAGAAATGGTGGAAACTGGAGCTTGTATAACCTGGGCCATTGTCAGTCTTTATCTATTTAGGCACACCCAATACAGCTATTGTAGCAAGCATATGAGTGATCACATGCTTGCTTGTTTCTCCAGATTGTAATGTCGCATAAATGAAATCATTGTATGTATCTACACATACATGTATATATTTTTAATTGCCAAATTGATTATAATGAGTAACATTCATGATCATGGACCTCAACAGGATGAATAATCCCTTCTTCACTTTTTCCTAATCCTTTTTCTGGGGGAAAACCCAGAGTTTACCATTTGAGCTGTGATTATTTCATTAGGGCTGTGCATAATCAGTCCCAACTGGGATAACAGATCTCTGCCCCAGAGATTAATGGGGGGGGGCCCGGGATGACATAGGGTTGTATATTCCCTGTATGTCCTTCTTTATCTTTCCACGTCAGCACCTTAGAGCTTTGCTGTGGATTTTGACTTTGGCCAATACCCCTTAAGTTGGTTAAGGTTGGGGTCAGAGGCCAGGTGGCAGGCCAATCACTTTGTTTTAGGATAGTCACATCAGCTCCTGTGTCAACCAAGCCTTGGTATGCCTTTCCATCCAGCCATAGTGTCAGCATAGGTTTTTGTTTAACTATAGGCTGTACCCAATATGCATCAGAGGAACCAAAGCCTTGATCCTCTCTCTTAGGATTCTTAGACTGGTGATTAGTAGGGAACAATGGAAGTAACAATAGTTGAGCTATCCTCCTTCCTGTAGGAATGGTGACTATATTCTGAATTGCCTGTGCCATTACCGTAATCTCACCTTGATAATCATTATCTATAACTCCAGGAAAAATTTGTAGTCCCTGCATAGTAGCACTGCTTCTTCCCACTATCACATTTGGATAGAGTGGTCCGAACACTCCAGTGGGTAAGGCCTGAGGTCCCATTTCTGGGGTTAATACTGTGTAGGTGGCAGAACTGAGGTCTAGTCCTGCGCTTCCTGGTGTTGCTCGACTAAGTTCAGAAAGGGATTGGTGTTTGCTGGCATGAAACTGACTGCTCCATAAGCCTGTTTTGGCTTGCGTTGGTTCAGGGCCTGGAGCTGGCCCCTGTTCCCATTGCCCTGATTATGGGAAAGGGTGTTTCCTTGTGCGTCTCTTTTGACCTACATTCACTAGCCCAATGCCTTCCACGTTTGCAAAGTGGGCAGAGCCCAGGCTGTTTTCTGGGCTGTCTCTGAGTTAACTCATTTTCTGCCTTGCAATCTCTTGCAAAGTGTCTAGGCTTGCCACATTTAAAACAGGCCAAAAAATCTCTTACTGATTGTCCTTGCAGGGCAGCTGCCATAGCTAAGCCCTGTTGGTAGGAGGGACCTATGTCAGAACAGAGTCTGATATAACCCATAAGGTCTGTCTTTTTCCTGTAGGGTCTAATGGCCGCTTGGCAGGCAGGATTGGTATTTTATTTTCTTTCTTTCTTTTTTTTTTTTTTTGTTTTTGTTTTTGTTTTTGTTTTTGTTTTGTTTTTTGAGACAGGGTTTCTCTGAGTAGCCCTGGCTGTCCTGAAACTCACTCTGTAGACCAGGCTGGCCTCGAACTCAGAAATCTGCCTGCCTCTGCCTCTCAAGTGCTGGAATTAAAGGCGTGCGCCACCACTGCCCAGCTAGGATTGGCATTTTCATTTTGTTTTTTGTTTTTTGTTTTTGTTTTTGTTTTTGAGACAGGGTTTCTCTGTGTAGTCCTGGGCTGTCCTGAACTCACTCTGTAGACCAGACTGTCCTCGAACTCAGAAATCCTCCTGCCTCTGCCTCCCAAGTGCTGCGATTAAAGGCGTGCGCCACCACCGCCCGGTGATTGGCATTTTCATATGCAAGTTGTTTCACATAATCTACTCCTACCAAAAATCCTCCCTGCTGTTGTCATTAATCGATGAACAAAATCAGAAAATTGTTCATCAGGCCCTTGTCTGACTGCTGTTAAGGATGCACCAGAGTCCCCTTTTGCTGGGAGTTTATGCCAAGCCTTCATTGCTGCATTTTGAATTTGAGCGAATAAGCCTGGGTCATATTGCATCTGGTTATCATTAGAAGCAAATTGCCCTTCTCCTACTAAGGCATCAAAGGACCAACCATTGCCTGCCTGAATGTTTCTCCTAGCTGTTTCTTTACAATTCTCATGATACTCTGATTTCCAAATAAGATAGTCTCCACCACTAAGAACTGCTCTCACTAACGTATTCCAATCACCAGGAGTCAGCCACTCCTCTGTGGCAGACTCTAATATTGCAAGAGTAAAGGGAGCAGTGGCACCATATTGTGATACTGAATTTTTTAATTCTTTAATAATTTGAAAATTAAACCCTATGTGATGTCTCCAAGCAATCACTTGATTGTCTCTGGTCTCTGATACAGGGAAAGCCTCAGCATCTCCATTCTCTGGATGATCTGTGGCTAATCTTAAGTTAGAGGATAGGGGCTGCCTTTGGACTCCTGGTTGAGGAATGCAAGGAACCGGGGGATTTTCACAGTTTACCTCTCGAGACATCTTCCCTGTCTTTAATCTTTGTAGCTGATTAATTAAGTCCTGATACTCTTTTTCTAACTCTATTTGTTGTTTAAGAACAGATATTTTTTCCTGTAACTCCCTTATGGGATCTATAACCACCATCTCCATTTCGGGAGCACTTGGAGGCAGAGGTGTGTAGGGAGGGGGTCTTCAGGAAGAAGGCCACTCAGGGTTGTAATGTTTGGCTGCCTCTTTCTCTAGGTCAGCACAATCTGGCTCTGACAAATTGTTATTAACCTTTGGTTATATTTTAGATTCTAATTTTGGATAACTACGTTTATTTTTATTTTGAACATGAAAGACAGCATTCAAACAACGAAACAAAAGCAGACAATTAACACACGTGATCAGCAAACAACAAAACCAAAACAGAGTTGAGTTCAGGCTGACTTATTTCTTGCCCCGTTTTCATTAACATGACTTACCTTTCTCGACGGCAGATTCCCGCGGTGGTCATCTTCCTTTCACTTCTGAATTTTTGGTGGATTCTTCTTCCAGTAATGTCCCTCACTGGGTTTCTCATTCTTGCTGCCCCACGTTAGGCGCCAAAAAATGTTGTGAGCCACTCTGCCCCAAACAGCTCCAGTCTGTGGGTCAGGGTTCAGCAAGAGAGAGAGTGAGGACAGACTCGAAGAATGGAGACCAGACAGAGTGTGATTCAATCCCATTTATTCTTCAAACCAAGTCCCAAGTTTGGAGCTCACTGGCCAGACCTGGGTCACATGACCTCACCCACCGCAAGAACTGAAGTGGACTAGGTGGTGAACTGGCTACTAGAATTGACTTCCGACTCCCAATTAAAATGTCTTTCTTTTTCAGACTATTCTGGAACTCACTCTGTAGACCAGGCTGGTCTTGAACTCAGAGATCCACCTGTCTCTGCTTCCCAAATGCTGGGATTAAAAGTGAGCGTCACCTTTAAATAAATAAGAATCTATTTCTTGTTTATGTGTGTGATAGCATCTGCCCTAGGCATGCGGTGCCAGAAGGGGGCATTTGCTACCCTGGAGCTGCCACTGCACCAAGGTCCCCAGGACCAGAGGGAAGTACCCCTGCAGGCCCATTCCTTTTGAAGAATGGGTTCAGTGGGCAGCACAGTCTGACTTTAGAGTCAGGGCAATGCTCCTGCCTCAGCTTCCCGAGTGCTGGGATGAGATGTGTATGCGATCACAGCTGACTATTGGTCAACAAGCTTAATGGTGACTCCATGACTACTGTGTCTACCCGAAATGCTCATCTCTGGTAAGAACAGGACAGAGTGCGGGAGCCTCCCCGAGTGACTGTATCCTGTAAATGACCTACCTAGCACACTTATTTCCATCTGCCCGTGGGCGTCCGAGCGGAGCGATCTGTGAGAATCTCCCACGCCCCAGCCCACAATGGGTAGCTTATTAAAAATAAACTAACTACAGAATACATTAATTCCTAACCTCTCAGGACGATTTATTTCAAGGCAGAAGAACTTCAACAAATGGAAGCTTGCCTGCTCAGCCACCCACTGAAACTTTCTGGAATTTTCTTTAGAGAGGTTAGCCAGGGAGCTTCAAGAAACAAAATTATTGACCCAGGTGTGGTCACACTTGCCTGTCATCCCAGCATTGGGGAGATGGAGGTGGGAGAATCAGAAGTTCAAGGTCCACCCTCAACCTCATATTGAGTTCCAGGCTAGCCTGGGCTACATGAGACTCTATCTCAGAAACCCAAAGAAAACAAAACAGTAAAATAAATCCTGGTTTGGCAGGACGGTTCTGTGGGAAGGGAGCCTGAGGCCTTCAGTTTGATCCGAGACCCACACAGTAGAGAGAAACAGCTCTCACACGTGGTCCTCTGACCACACACACACACACACACACACACACACACACACACACACCATGTACACACAGTAATAATAATAAACAATCAAATGAAAGAACGAGGCCGGGCGGTGGTGGCACACGCCTTTAATCCCAGCACTTGGGAGATAGAGGCAGGAGAATTTCTGTGGGTTCAAGGCCAGCCTGGTCTAAAGGGCTACACAGCAAGACATTGTCACAAAAAAACAACAAAAGAAAAAAGGAAAAGTCAAAAACCTCTCAATCTCGTTTAACACTGGCTATATTTTTGTGTGTAAGGAAAATCTTTCGTCTATTTCACACTAGGAACAAGAACATTGTGTGTGCGTGTGTGCACGTGCATGCGTGTGTGTGTGTGTGTGTGTGTGTGTGTGTGTGTGTGTAAAACTCAGTTCTCCCCTTTTCTAGTCTGGAAGCAACAGGTGACCTCGGACCACCTCATTGGTGGTTTCAAACACGTAACAGAGTCACACCTCCAATCAGGAGCGAGAAAGGTATGGTCAGCCTCTGCGGCTCCAGGTGGACAGACAGATGCCATAGCAACCGTGAGACAGTCACATGTGAAATCCCTGAACACTGGCATTTCTCATCACGTAAACTGTAGAGAAAACAGGGGTGACAGTGGGACTCTCAGCACAGCCCAGTCATCCTGCTACTTAGAAAGGTTGAGACAGGAGGCTGGTCTGGATAACAGAACTTTGGAGAGAGGGGTGGAACCACACCTAGAATCCTCCGATAAGGTGCTGGAGGAGTGGTCAGGGGGTGGAGGCCCACTTAGAATCCACTAGGAAGGGACTGGGGCGTGGCCAAGGGTGGAGCTCCTCCTACTCTCCCTCTCCTCCTCCTAGAATCCCCCAGTGAGTGGCAAGGGTGGGGCTCCTGCTGTGCTTTTGTGCATCAGAGGGCAGGCTGAGCAGTAACTTGCTGTGCTGTGTCCTTGCAGCTGATGTCTAACAGTCAGGCGATTCTTTTACTTTGACTCCTCGTTGTATCTCAGCAGGGACATAACTGTGTCTTGGGCTTCTTGGAATAAAAAGAAATCGAAATTTCTATTTAGGGGCTGGTGAGATGGCTCAGCGGTTAAGAGCACCGACTGCTCCTCAGAAGTCCTGAGTTCAAATCCCAGCAACCACATGGTGGCTCACAACCATCTGTAATGGGATCTGATGCCCTCTTCTGGTGTGTCTGAAGACAGCTACAGTGTACTCATATATATATAATAAGTAAATAAATCTTTAAAAAAAATAGATAAAAGAAATTTCTATTTAGCAGTGTGGAAGCCGGCATGGGTGTGAGAGAGCACAGTGGGAGGAAGGGAGGACATTTGACTCAGACTGGTTTGACCTGGTGTGGTTTACCTGTTCCAAACATGCAGAAATATCCAGGGGGTCACACATGCCTGTCGTCTTGCCTGCAAATGGGATGTGCAATGATGGCCACCGGTTCGAGACCAGCCGGGACTCCCAGGCCAAGCAGGTCTATCCGCTGAGGCCTGCTTCAACGAGTCAAAGAAATCGAGCCAAACGTGTGGCAGTACACACCGGACACTCACTCAGCCAGCTGAGGCAGGAGGACCACATGTTCCAGGCTTGAACTACAGAGCAAGACCTTGGCTCAGAAATTAAAAAGTAAAACGGAAATGAGGCTGTAGCTGTCTCAGGTTCCATCTGGGGCCTGGAAAAATGGTGTGTGGTGGCAGAAGCCTGTCACTCAGGGAGTGGAGGCAGGACAATCAGGACATCCTGGGCTATACTGCAAGTTCAAGGCCAGCCTGGGGACCACAAGCTGCCTCCTTTGCCCAGGGACTCATTTATTCCTCCCTTTGGGTCCTGACCAAGAGCTAAGACAGAGCGTGTCTGCAGTGCGCTGTTTCCATCCGAGGGGCTGAGACAAGCCGGAATTCTGGGTGAGCCTGGGCACCTGGGTGAAGGGCACTCAATGTAGCTTCTGCTCTGCTCTGCAAAAGCAAAGATTAGGGTTGTAGGAATGAGTACTTCCCGGACAAGGATAACGAGATGCACTCGGATCTCCAACACCCACATAACCAGCCTGGATCTCCATCCCAGTGTGGGGAGGAAACAGGAGGACCTGGGACTTGCTGCCTCCAGCCCAGCTATAGATTCATCTAGAGGCCCTGTCACAAGGCAAGCTGATCTCCTCCTCTGGCCCCTCCTCAAACAGGCATACCCACAACATTGAAAAAGGAGGAGAAGCCTCCCAGGCGGGCTTGTGAACACTGGGGAAACATTAAGAGCTTGGTTAAGAGCACTGGCTGTTCTTCCAGAGGTCCTGAGTTCAATTCCCAGCACCCTTACATGGAGGCTCCATCTGTAACTCCAGGGGACCCAATACCCCCTTCAAGGCCCATAGCATACACCCGGTGCACAGACATGCATTCAGGCAAAGCTCATAAGATAAAAATCTTTAAAACCAGGAGCTGGGCAGTGGTAACGCATGCCTTTAATCTCAGGAGGCAGAGGCAGGAGGATCTCTGTGAGATTAAAGTTCCAGGACAGCCAGGGCTAGAGAAACCCCGTCGCAAAAGCAAACAGGAAAGGAAGGAACAGGATGAGGTGACAAAATTATTCTGTAAGTCCAGGGGTCCAGCTGGGTGGCTCTGCCCTTCCAAGAACACTTTGGGGACATTTGGACTGTCAGGACTCAGGGACTCAGGGGTTTTCTGCACAGAGTGATCAGAGGGGCAAGTCAGCGCTTAGCACTCTGTAGGGCCCAGGGTACCCAAAGACAACCCGGAACAGTGTCCCCTAGCTCAGGGGGAAGAAACTCTGCACTAATTATTTAAAAAGGAAAAAAGAAAAAAATAAAGTCCAGAAGGAGGGCTCAGAGGGTGAAGAAGCTTGCTGTCAAGCCCTGCCACAAGGTTGGAGAACCCCACAAGTTGCACTGGCTTGGTAGCTCACAACTGGCTGTAACTCCAGTTCCAGGGCTCTGTCGCCCTCTTCTGGCTATTGTAGGTACTGCATATATGAAGGTCGTCAACAGACTGGAAAGCACTCATAGAAAATCAGATTACATTTTAAATTGTAACTGGCCAAGGCAAGCTGACTTTGTGACATGGGAAGAGATTTTTTTAAATGGCAGTTTTATGAATATCTGATGGTTAAGGGGAACAGAGGGTGGATTAGAACCCACATTTTCCTCCTCTGTCATTGAAGTCAGTGATACCCAAAGTCTCTAAGTAGTGGAGGATGACCTTGAACTCCCAACCCTCTGACTTCCACCTCTCCAGTGCAGGGATGACAAATGTGTGCCACACCACACAGTGCTTCTGTGATGCTGGGATGGAGCCCAGGGTTTTGTGCATGCTTGGTGAATGCCCTGCCGCTGTACTGCCTGGCCTTGTTGGTGACCGTTATGGATGTGTGTGTTGGCAGTGGCACCAGGGCTAACGTGCAGGAGCCAGTTGGCTCCATCACATGAGTCCTGGGAACCTAACTCAGGTGCCCCCTGACCCGTTGTAATGGATCTTTTTTATTTGCTTGCTTTTGAAACCAAGTATTTCTCTAGCCTGAATTCTAGGAGATCCTCCTGCCTCAGCTTCCCGAGTGCTAGGGTGACAGTGGCAGACCATTATGAAGGTGTGGAGCGCTCAACTTGGAGTTCCACACACAAAGCCACAGTTGTTTCTACTGAAAACTATGAAATGTGACTTAGTGGCAGACATCTTTAATCCCAGCACTTGGGAGGTAGAGGCAGGTGGATTTCTGAGTTCGAGGCCAGCCTGGTCTACCGAGTGAGTTCCAGGACAGCCAGGGCTACACAGAGAAACCCTGTCTCAGAAAAAAACAAATTCCAGAGCAGCCAGGGTTACATAATAATTGAAATAAAAAAAATCAGTAAGACTGAAGAATCTGCTAACTAGTGCTCACTGAAGCTCACACAGGCTGAAGCCCAAAGCCTGCATGGGTCAGCATTCAGTTCTCTGTAAATATGTGATGATATTTTAGGGTGACTCTTAAAAGTGGGAGTAGGGCTGTCTCTGACTCTCTTACCTGCTCTTGGGAAGCTTTTCCTTGTATTGGGTCGCTTTGTCTAGCCTTGATATGAGGTGGTTTTGCCTAGTCTTAGTGTAACTTGCTATGTGGTATTTGGTTGATAACCCGCGGAGGTTTGCTCTTTTCTGAAGGAAAGTGGAGCGGCTGTGGATCTGGGCATCTGGGAGGAGCAGACCTTGTGGGGCAAGGAGGAGGGGGTGCTGCAGTCGGGATGTATTATATAAGAATAAATATAGTTTTAAATAAAAAACCCAACATATTCCAGTTGCTAGTGTCAGAATATGGGGAAAGACCACCCCTGGGGTCCTGGGGCACGTCAGGGAAGGGCCCTGGTAGCAGCCAGAGGCTCAGCTCATTGTGGGCTACTTGATAGAACGGGGCCCAGGGCGGCACATCGCCACCTCGTGGCGAATATTGGAAGTGCAAACAATGATTGTTGACAAAGTGTTATGTGCAGCTTTGGCCACACGGGGGCGACAGAAGACTGGTCGAGGGCAACTTTTTTTTTTTTTTTTTTTTTTTTTTTTTTTTTTTTTTTTGAGCCAGGGTCTCTGTATAATCTGACTATCCTGGACGAAGATCTGTAGGTCTGTAGACCAGGCTGGCCTCGAGGTGGGTGAACTTTTAAACATAGAATTCTTAAACAAATAAAATTTAAAACGTAAAGCCTTATTTATTGTGTGTCTGAGCACAGGGAGTTCAGAGAACAAGTTGGAGTCACTGTTTCCTTCCATTATATGGGCCCTGAGGCTTGAACTCAGGTTGCTGGCTTGGCAGCAAGCTCCTGCACCTGCTGAGCCATCTTACAGGCCCAAGTGGAAATACTTACAGAATCCAAAGCGCCACCACTGCCCGGCTATCATGAAATTCTTATAGTTAGTAGGTAAAAGCCTTCTCTCATCTCATTTGAATTTTTAGTGAACCTTAGCAGGTCTAAAGATACTGCATATGGCATTTGAGAACTACAGCAAGAAAGGATTTTACTAATACAAACTATAAAAACTAAGAAATGTAATCCCAGCACTTGGGAGGCAGAGGCAGGCGGATTTCTTAGTTCGAGGCCAGCCTGGTCTACAGAGTGAGTTCCAGGACAGCCAGGGCTACACAGAGAAACCCTGTCTCAAAAAACAAAAACAACAACAACAAAAAAAAAAAAAAAAAGAAAAAAAGAAAAAAGAAAAATATTTGTTGTTCACTGGGTAGAGATTTAACTATCTTCATCCCTCCCACCCCTCATTTCATGAGATGGTATCATGAAGCCCAAAGTGACTTTAAAACTGGACAACTAGTTGTGTAGCCTAGGTTAGTTGTGTAGCCTAGGTTAGTTGTGTAGCCTAGGTTAGTTGTGTAGCCTAGGTTAGTTGTGTAGCCTAGGTTGGACTTGAACTCCATCCCCCCACCTCCAGTGTCTGGGTGGCTGGGCCAGCTGGCGTCCTGTGGTTGTCCAGGTGGTCGGCTGGCTCCATTATAACTTCAGTCACTGCACGCCATTCTATGTGGGGACTGTGTCCGTCGTGTCTCCTCATGGCGCAGGATGTTCCTGTTCGTGTCCTAGACTCTGTTTGAGGTGACATGTACTCAGGTCCCCAGGACGGGAGCACCTTTGAAGCTGTAACTTGTCGTGATGTTACGTATTTTTTTCACAGTCCTCGGAGGCCTTTTATTTAGGTTTTACATCTCTAGAATAATCATCCCAGGATTCCCTCCTGCATCTCGGTCTTGCTTCCTCGTGGGCTACTTCTCTAGGTCTTTGATCTGCACAGCAAATCTAGTGACCGCTCCACACTTGCTCAACCTACCCATGAGGTTCACAACAATTTCCCAGCTCTGTGATCACCAGTGACGTCAAATCTACCAGTGCATCCACGCTTCCGCATCACAGGTGGGATGGAACAGCAGAAAGGAGGCGGCCGATGAGGACCTGACGTTTGAATGCTTCTCAGCCTTGCTGACGCTCTTGAGAGCATCTGCCAGGTCATCGGTGCACACCAGGAGGATGGTGGAAAGGCACTGGGAGGGCCGATTTACACTATTTGTGTGTGTGTGGGTACCGTGAACAGGGGACGCAGAGGACACTTTTGTAGATGGTTTCCCTCACCATCTAGGTCCTGGGATCCCAGTGTTTTGTTTTTCTAGGTTGTCCCTGTTACCCTGGATCAACACCTGGATGTTAACTGGAAGTAGGGGAGGTGTGTAGGCCTATGGTCCCAGCGCTCAGGGTCTGGGGACACCTCAGGGAGAGCTTAAGGCTGAAAGTCACAAGAGGACAGAGAAGATGGTGGGTAGAAAAAGAGACAGAACTAAAGAAAGAGGGCGGGGCGGGCGGCTCGGCGGTCATAGCACGGGCTGCTGTCCCAGAGGATCTGGTTCAGTTCCCAGCATCCACATGGGGTTGATAACTTTCTGTGACTCCAGTTCCAGGGACCGATGCCCCCATCCGGCTGCTGCTGGTACTGCACATGCGTGCACAGAGACGTGCAGGCAAAATGACATAGATGTTAACTAAGAAGATAGTTTTGTAAAAGATGTCTCAGCAGGGAAATGTGTTTCCCTCCGAACCTGAAGACCAAGTTTGCTGCCCAGACACAGAGTGGACGGGTAGAACCAGGCCTGCAGACTGACCTCTGCCCACCCCCATCTACGCCTGCAGCCACACACCCATAAGTGTCAGCATCACAGTAAGTTCTTTAACATTATTTAAGCCAAAAGAAGGAGGGCTTAGTGGAGACCCATCCAGCAGGCAAAGTCCTTACCAAGGGTGCCATTTGGAGCTCAATACCGGCCCCCAGGTCCCACCTGCTTCTGAAGGCCCTCTCCACCCCTCCCATGTGCTCTGCCTGTTCGCGAGCCCCTGTGGTGGCTCACAGGTGCTGTCAGCTGTCCAGTTTAGCCCGTCCAGCCGTCCTGTGCCCAGGTCGCCCTGCAGCCCCAGCCACGCACTTGCCCTGGTGCCTTCGAAAGTTTACTTTTTCGGTCAGGGCTGCAGGGACAAAGAGTCTCAGTGAAGTCATTGAAACATCAGGGCACGACTGGCTGATTCCATTATCTTGAAGGCTGAGTGTCCTTGGCCTGAGTCCCTGTCACTTCAGACTCACCCTGTGTCTATGTGACTGCTTCACTGTTTACTCCTAATCCTCCTGCCTCAGTGTTCAGCATGCAGGGATGATAGGCCTGTACCTGCTCACCTGACTTATACAGTGCTGGGTCTGAAACCCAGGGCCCCATGCTGGGTAAGCACTCTATCCAGCCACAGCCCCACCACAACCGCCCCCCTGCCCCCAGTCTTTTGTTTCTTTCTTTAGACAGGTTTTCAAGTAGTCCAGACTGGCCTAGAACTCACCAGCAGCCTCAGCCTACTTAGTGCTCAGATCCGGGTGGGTGGCAACATCTCGCTCCAGTGTCTCTTCCCTCAGACCACCTGTCACAAGACCTGGCACCCTAAGCCAGGGTGGCCTCCACCGCGCTGCCCTTTTATTTTTTGGTTTTCAAGATGAGACTTCTGTGTAGCCCTGGCTGTCCTGGAACTCTCTTTAGACCAGGCTAGCCTCAAACTCAGAGATCCTCCTGCCTCTGCCTCCCCAGCCTGCACTGCCACACCTCTTGACCTCCAGGACTTTAATCACTCCTAGAAAGACCCCTCTTGACAGTAAGGTCCTAGCGAGAAGTTCTTGGGATTTTGTGTGTGGTGGTGCACATGTTCTCAAACCCCTCAGCTCTCAGAGTAGGGTGTAGGTCTTAGGAGTGACCCCTCTCTTATAGATAGGGCATAGTACGTGTGGTGTCCGGCCTCTTCCTTCTCTAGCTGATAGCCTGTCACCTCCTCCAAAAAGCCCTTCATGCCTGGCTTTCCTGTCCTGCTACCTGCTGCGTATTCCTCCCTAGGAGTTGAACTATGGCCAGGAAGGAGGCAGAAGTTTGTGACCCTCTAGGATCCCCTGTCCCCTCCCTAGGTTAGGGAAACTGAAAACCACCAGGGGGAGCACCTACCAGGCAGAGGTTGACTCTGGACTTGAGCTGCCTGCAGGCAGTGTGCGCCAGGTTCCCAGGTTTGGGAGCCGTCATGCATGCTGGGGAGGGTCTGTGAGACGCAGGTGTCTTTGCCTCGTTTCTGTCCCTGTAACCCCGATGAAACTGATAGGCTCTTTATCCTGCAGTGGGCTCTGTATCTGGGGTAAGCAGACATGTACCATGTCTCCCCCACTTTTCCCCACAGCCCCTCCCTGGCCCTCACCTGTTGTCAGAACAGCAGGACTCATTCCAGGCCAGGTCAAGCTAGATCCCCTCTTAACTAGGGGTGTCCACTGTTTAGCAATCACTGCTCCGCATCTCAGCTGGGCCGCCTTGGTGGCTCGGGTCTGTTCCTGGGGCGAGAGGGGCTTACACATCATATGCAGACTACAGGACTGGATGGTGGGTCCCTCAGTGCTCATAGGCCGGATGCCGCCTAGGAGTGGTTCACCCTCCTATGGGTCACAGCTCTTAGAATGAAGGGACCGTTATTATCCTCGGGGTCTCCGTCCTCCCACAGCACGCGAACGCCAGTGCTTACATATAGGAAAACAACTTTATTAAGAAGGCTTTCGAGTCCAAAAATAAAACTCTGGATACAATGTTTTTAAACCCTTAAATCAGTTCAGCAAATATATAATCAGTGATTTAGCTGTCAAAGATTAAAGGTCCGTTGCTTTATTTAAAATAAAATATATTTTAGTTCTTAAAATTTATTCCGTAAAGTACATATATCTAATATAAATTCCCTACATATACACAGGAAGTATGAAGTAAAAATAACAATTAAAAAAAACTTTAAAAACCTTTTTAAAAAACAACAAAAAAAGAACCACAACACTGAGTCTTAATTTAAAAACAAAACAACCACAATAAAACAAGTTATAAATCTGTCGATGGGACCCCCCCTTGGATACCCTCCCATTACCCTCCTCTTGGCCACCCCATGGCTGATGTACAAAATGGTATATGTTTGCCCCAAAAAAAGGGAGTGTGTGTGTGTGGGGGAAGCCACCTGCCTTTTGAAGTTTCTACAAGAATCCACACTGTTAAATCCAGCGAGAGTTGTAAATATCGTGTTATTTTTTGTTTTAAGATCACCCCGGAAACGGGGAGGGGCGTCTTAATAAAAAGTGCAAACAGAGAATTTTCCGGTTTATTGTCACCGGCTCACTCAATACTGTCACTTGTCAAGAACGGAGGCGCTGCCGCTGGGCCGCAAGCTGACGGGCTCCACGCCTGCTGCAGGAGTTAAAGCTGTACACACGTGTGGGCCCCTCTGCCTCCCACTGCCCTGCAGCCCAGGCCCCACGACCTCTCCCCCCCAAGTCCTGCCCCGTCCCTCCTCTTCCACCCCAGGCCTGAGGACCTCCTGCTTGGGGAAGCCAGGGCCACCCCGTCAAGTAGGGGTACACTAGGAAAAGATATGAATGGCTTGGGTAGCCGGCGTGCGGCAGGCGGGACACTCTGGCTCACTCTTCCCGCAGATGCGGACAGCGCAATCCATGCAGAAGAGGTTGTGGCCACAGGGGACCAACGCAGCCATGGCCTCACCTTCAGAGCACACCACGCACTCACGGGCCAAGGCTGCCGCGGGCGGGCCAGGGGCGGCAGCAGACGCAGAGGAGTTCGCTGCTGTGGTAGATGGCTTGTGGTTGCCCTCCGAGGGGACAGTGTCCAGTGTGGAGGATGCCGGGGTTGTACTGGGCAGAGAGGGGGTCGTGGAGAAGGTGGTGCTGCCGGAGAAGGGTGGCAGCGCACTCTGCGGGGGTCGCCACGGCACCGCACCCACTGGATCTGGGACACTTCGACGTGCCAGTGGCAGCTCCAGGCTCAGTCCTCCTGGCTCGGGCAGCGTGGGTGAGTGGCGTGGCGTGGTGGCGGCCCCGCCACCGCTGCTGCGCCGTGTGCCTGTGTTGGGTTGTGGGGGTGCTCCATTAACTGCGGGGCAGCCGCTGAAGGCTGGCAGGGGTGCAGCTCTCTCGAAGGGCGCCCAAATGGTAGCCGTGGCAGGCACGGTCAGGTCTAGCGCCAGGAAGTCAAAACCAAAGTCACAGTCCTCTGGGGTGGCTGTCCCTGTTGGGGCACCGGGACCGTCCCCACCAAATGTGAAGCCCCCATTGCCCGAGCCCCCATAGGGGCTGCTGGGGCTTGGGTCCGGCAGCGGTGGCCCTCCACGGCTGCCCACATAGAAGGGCTCAGGGGTACTGGCTGCACCCAGGGCATTATCCCCTCGAAGCCCGCCGGTGGCTGCGGGGGGCCTCCGTCCTGGGTGGGGAGCCTTGGCCCAGAGGCTGGCTGCAGCTCCCAGCAGGTCTAGACACACGTCGGTACCATTGGCGTGGAAGTCACTGTCCGGGCCCGCATCAGTGAAGGCGCCAGTGCGCAGCGTGATGTGGGCCTCAATCTCCTCCCGCGCACGGTCCACGTTCTCTGGCATCCCGGTCACAGCGAACACTGGCTCCTTGTCGCGCCCGGGAGTCACGATGTACGTGTGCGTCCTTTGCTGGATCCGTTTGATGGTGGCGCCCTTGGGCCCCACCACCAGCCCCACCACACGGTAGGGCACGCGCACCTGGATGGTGGTCTGGCCCGGCAGGTTGGGGGGGCCTGGAGTGGCCCCCGACAGCCCGCCCGCCTTGCTACGTGTGGCTCGGATTAGTGAGAAGTGCTCAGCGGCTGACAGGATCTCCCGCTTGGCCATCTCCACATCTTCCTTGCGCCCGGTCACGATGAAGACCGGCTCCTCCCCGCGCACCGGAGTCTTGATGTAGGTATTGGTCTTGGCACGCAGGGCCTTGATCTTGCACCCTAGGAAGACAGGAGACACATGACCCCTAGGTCACACAAACTTGATACCCATATTCCATGGTCTATGCCTGGACAAACTAACTCCCCACTCTGAGCTCCATTTCCAGCTCCTGATGCAAAGCAGCCAGGCAGGGAAGGCGGGTTGGCTCATGGGTTAAAGGGACTTGTTGCCAAGCCTGATGACTGAAATTTGAGTCACCAGGATCAATGTGGTATAAGGAAAGACCCAGTTCCCACAAGTCCTCGGACTGCCACATGTGTCTTGAATCTGCTCCCCCAGAAAAGAATGAGTAAAAATTGTCAATGAAGGGAAGCTGGCCACAGCCACCAGCAGCGACTCGTCCCGTCTTAGCTCGAGTGTAACAATTAGGTATGCCAGGAGTCTCCCACCGTCCACAAGGGTTTACTGGCCCTTAATGGTAGCTAAGCACACTTCTGCTATTACAGAACTTGGGAGGCTGAGGCAGGAGGATTCCACAAGTTCAAGGCCAGCTCAGGCAACCCAGTGACACTCTAGCTCATCTCCAGCACTGGCCATAGGGAGGTAGGGAGATAGGAATTTAAAGTCAGGCTCAGCTACAGTGGGTTTGATCAAGGCTAGCCTGAGCTACATGAGACTGCACCTGGTCCTCGACCCTCTAACAGCATTGTGTGAGGCTGAGGGCTGAGGCCCAGAGGGTGGCAACACCTGTCATGCCTGCGGTTTTTGGTTTTTATTTTTTGCCAAAGGAATGCTCTCAGGCTACTAGGTTGCAGTCTTGGTTTGATGGGGACTCCAGGACCATAACTCTGGGGCATCCTCAAAAGTCCCAGAGAGGCTCTGAAGTCTATGACCCCACGGAGACCCAGGAGTGTCCCTGTGGGAGGACCTTTGTCTGTGGGTTGTAGACATCTCCCCGTTCCATCCTTCCATCTGGGAGACCCTCCAGCCCTTAGGAGCTCCCCTGGTATCTGGAGCCCTGGAGGCGGAGCAGGGAATACACTGTAAGTGCCACCCAGGGTCACAGACAGCAGCAGAGAGCAACAGTGCTGCTCCTGTGTCCAGCAAAACAACAGAAAAGCTGCTGGGTCCACAGGTCTGATGGAGTGGACTGTGGAGACCACTACTCTGTGATGACCAGTCTGGGGCTCAACAGCGCCCAGACTCTGAAATTAGCCAGTAAATGCAAAGTCACACCTCTCTGGCAACTCCAAGTTTGGCCAGAGTTTCTGCCATCTCCTGGGCCAGGGTTTGAGGGACTACTTCCCCTACTTGGCTACATGTCTCCTTCCAGGGAACCCCAATAACAAGAGGGTATCCAAAGTCTCTGCATTAACACCCCAAAGTGTTCCAGGCTTGCCCCTGATCTGGGTGCCTAGACATCTACTCTTACGAACTGGAAGCCAGGAAGAGACTGGGTGGGGTGGTGGAGCCCAGTATATTGGGCATTGTGTGCCCACCTCAGATGCTGCTCCAGAGGGGACAATTGTGTGTGTGGGAGGGCCCTACAGTGCAGTGGCCCGGTCTATGGATGGTGTTTCCCGACACCTGGGACTCAGCTGGGGACAGGGATGTGGACCAAGGAGAGACGAGTCAGTCAACAAGGCCCCGCCCACTCCAGTCAGCGGTTTCTCCCTGTGACCTAGCCTTGGCCCAGAGGTAGCACTGGCTAAGTCCCTAAGGACCAAGAGGGTACCCGGAGCAGGGCATCTGGTAAGCATGGCCACCTCTGCACTCCAGAGGTTAAGGAAGGGCCATCCCCAGATGGAGGCCAGCCTGGGCTACAGACCGAGCTGGCCTGGGGGCGTGGCTCAGGGGTGGAGCTCCTGCCTAGAATCCCCCAGTGAAGGGCTAGTGGTGTGGCTCAAAATACCCTCCAGTCTTTTCTACAACTGAAAAAGACCGAGGCTCACGAACAGCATGGTGTGTGTGTGTGTGTGTGTGTGGGGGGGATGATAAGCTGGCCTTGGTTCCCTGTGGCTCTTGTCAGGTATGGAAGCCCGGTAGGATATATCTCCTGTATCCTACGTGCACACGCCCTGGCCTTTGAAAGGCAACCATGAGTTCAGGGAACCAACCCTGGGGAGGCATGGGGGGACTGAACCCAGAGACATGCATGGCCCAGGGTCAAGGGAAGACATCACAGGACTTGACAGATGGTTTGTCAACTCAACACAGACCTAGGATCACTGGGGAAGAGGGAATCTCAACTGACTGTGTCCATTAGGCCGGTCCGTGGGCATGACTGTGGGGACAGCCCAGCGTGTTAGGTGCCATCCCTGGGCAAGGTGGTCCTGGGTTGTATAAGAAGCAGGCATGAGGCCATGAGGAGCAGCCAGCAGGTAGCACCCCTCAGCGGCCTCTGCATCAGCTCCAGCCCTGAGTTTCCCTCAGTGAACGGCTGTAGCTGGAAGATTAAAATAAACCTTTTCCCCCCAAGCTGCTTTTGGTTACGGTTTTATCTTGGTAACAAATGTGGCCAACCAGGCTGAATGCGCTTGGGTGGGAGAGGCTGGGACCAGAGATGTCAGAAGGGCTGTGAGGCTGACATCCTGCCCCTGTACCCAGGCTGCCCTCCACACGGCTCTGAGTCCATTTACTCAGCTGAGACTTGTGGACCACAACGCTCCAGGGACATCTGGTTAGTGTGCCAGGGGCCAGCACAGGGGAAACTCAAGGCCAAGCATGTTGTTGGCCACCCACAGCACCCCAAATCCCCAAAACACAGCAGACTGGGACTGAGCCTGAAGCTCCCGGATTTGATTCTCCAAAGAGTGCTAAGCTATACATTTCACACGCAACTGTGGTGGGCTGTGCCTCCAAAAGGAGGCACAAAAGATTACAGGCCTTGACTTCACTTTTCCAAGTCTGGAAAACGGGTCCTGGTACAGTCACAGGGGATGGTCTCAGGCAGGAAGCCAACCCAGGGTGGCACTGACAGCAGACACAAAGGACAGCTGGCTCACCTGACTGTCCCCACCCTCGCTTTGGCATTCCTCATGAGCCCCTAGGCTCAGCAGGCATGGAACAGGTAAGTGGTAAGGCCGGGGGACACGGGCTCTGCCCTACACTCCTGGAACTAGGGAAGTGGCCATGGACAGTGCCTGCTAGCTGGAGGATGGCAGTCACCTTTGCAACGCAAACCACCCACATCTGTCTCTGCTCCTGAGGGTCTAGGGATGCCTGAGCCCCACCCTAAAGTTCTTAGAACTAGGTTGATCCCCGATCTTAGTCGGGGTAGGAGTGGGCTGCTGTAGGTGGGAATGGAAGGAGAAAGTTGGGGGCCACCTTTATCCAGGCTTGTGGGTGTGTGAACGGCCGAGCACTGCCCACCACACTCCTGCCCGCCCCAGCGGCTCAGGGGCCAATGAGCAGTGGCTGGCCTGATGTCACCGTGCGAATCTCAGCCTGGCTTTCGAACAAAGAGAACAATGGGGCGGCCAACAGAGACACTCCCCAGCTCCACAGTGCTGCGGCAGGGACCCCCAGGCCTGGGTAGCTTAGCTCCCTACACCCTGGGCCTGCTGGGGGTCAGCCTGTCAAGATGGGCGGGGTGAACCCCATGGAGAGCTTCTTCAGCCAGGGGACCCGCCTATAAATCCCAGATTCTCAAGCTCAGGGTTCGCGTGGGGCTATAGTTCTTTCTCGGAGACCAGCACCTAGTCTGGACCTCCGAGCTAGAGAGCAGAGGAAGGCGACTTTTATCTGAACTATACTGTACTTCAATCCTGCCCTCCGGGCACCCTCCCTGGGCTAGCAAGTCTGAGCTGGCCCCGCCCCACGCCTCTGTGTGTGTGTGTTGGGGGGGGATAGCCCTAGCAGCTTCTAAGGGGCCTATGTCTTAGGGTGTCCCCAGCTATGGCACATGTGGTTGTCCCTAGGAACTCAGACAAAGGCAACGGCTGTGGCCACAGCTTGGGCTGTGCCCAACTTCTGCAGCAGCCGGCAGCTTTGAACAAAGGCGCCAAGAAATCCACCGAGGCCTAGATTCCACACGGGGCGTGTCTCTGGGGTCTCCTGGTCGCATTCACACTGGGTTAGAATGGGCCACAGCTTGCCCCTTCCTCCCACCAAAACATACGCCTCTCCCCATGATATTTATCCACGAGAATAAGGGCGCCCCCGCACCCCCCGACGGCAGCCACTCACCCTGACGACCCACGATCTCCGCGACATGCTCCGAGCTGGGCACCGGCACACACTCGGTCATGTTCACGCTTTTTTTGCGACTGCCGATCACGTTCAACTGCTCAGCCAGCAGCGTCGAGGGACCCAGGGCAGCCGGGTGTGGCGCGAAGCTGGCGAAAACGTCTGGGGGAGATGGCCGGGGACTCACGTCGGGGTCTAGAAGAGGCAGCCCGCCGGGGGCCACCGAGGAAGCCACGGCCATCGTGGGTGCCAGGGTCACCGAGGGTGTCAGTGTCATCGAGGGTGCCACGGTCACCGAGGGTGCCACAGCCATGCAGGGTGCACAAGTCACCGAGGGTGCCAGGGCCATCGAGGGTGCACTGGTCACCGCGGGTGCCAGGGCCATCGAGGGTGCACAAGTCACTGAGGGTGCTACGGCCATCGAGGGTCCCACGCCCATCGAAGGCGCACCAGTCACCGGGGGCGCCACGGCCGCCTCGAGCTCGTCGGGGGGCGCGGGCTCATCCTCTCCGCGTTCCGTCGCCCCGTCCGCGTTGCGTGTCGCCATCCCCTCATCTCCGGGGTGCGCGGCCCCCAGCCCGAGCGCGGACAGCTGGTCCAGCGCCAGGCGCAGCGCAGCGGCGGCGTCGTCGGGCTCGGGTGGCGGCCGGGGCGCGGCATCCTCGGTTCCCGCGAGTGCAGGGTGCGGATGCCCGGGGTCGCCGGCGGTGGTCCCGGTTCCCGCGCCGCCCGCGTCGGGCTGCCCGGTGGAGCCCGGCATGGCTTTAGCGCTCGGGCCCGCGCCGCCGCCGCCGCCCGCGCCGCCCTCCGCGTCTGCGAGCTCGGCCGCCGGCCGCCGGCATCCAGCGGCGGGGCGGGGACGGCGGCGCGGGGATGCTGCGGGGACGCGGGGCTGCGGGGCGGTGGCGCTGTGGCGGGGCTGGCGGCGGCTCCTGGGCGGCCGAGGCGTCAGCGGCGGCGGCGGCGGCGGCGGCGGAGGCGGCGGTGGCACGGGACGCTCGTGCCCTCCCTCCCTCCGCCCTCCCGCCGCCCCGCCCCGGCCCCGCCCCGCGACGTCACCGCGGCCAACAATGGGCAGCGCCGCTGCGCACGCGCGGGCCGGGCCGGCAGTCACGTGTTTGCCCCGCCCCCGCCCAGGGTGCAGACCCTCCCCCTCCCCCCCTTGCCGGTCCGCACGTGCGGGAGGCGCCACAGGTGGGACGGCGGAGCTAGCCATTCTCAGAGCCACCTTGGTGCGTCCCGGGGATCTGGGGAGGGTCGTGTGCTCCAGGAGCCCTCTCCATCACCCCTGGCTTCCCTGGCCTTCGCGTGCGCGCCAGGGGACCTTTGGGACCTCTGTCAGGGATCACTTCGTGGTCACACTGTGATTCCCCTTCCCTGATCCTGCAGAATCTCCTCTGTGCGCAAAAATGTGGCATCCTCCTCCTGTGTCTGTCTTCCCAAGTCAGTTCTTGCTCTTCCTCCCGGTGTGCCTGGGGACCTTGGGGACCCTCTGGCAGGGATCATCCCGCAGCCACACGATGTTTTCTCCCGTCTCATCGCAAAGGCCCTGTTGCGGTCCCTCTTCTGTGTCTGGCTTGCCCTAGGATGTCGTTGCCCTCTAGAAGCCGGGGACTTCTACCTATGTGCACCTGGGGACTCTCTCCTTTAGGGTACCACAGTGACTGGTCCCCCATCTCACCCTCAAAGTCATGGAACCCGTCTCTGAGTAACAGGGTGGCACCCCTTCCTGTGCTTGTGTTCTTCCAGCTGGTTCCATCCTCCTCGAGAAGGTGTCTCTATCCCAAGTACATCTAATGACTTGGGGACCCATTCCCCTAGTCATGTACTTCCTGGCTTGGTGTCTGGACAGCCCAAGGTCTCTTTCCCCAAGTCAAGCCTCCTTTCCCAACACCTCATCCCTGGGGATGAAGGAGGTTGTGTAAGCCCCCAAACTTAAGACACAACCACTTGGGCTTCTGGGGTGAGTGGCTTGCCACTGCCTATAATCACTGATGGACCCTCACTGGAGACACCTGGGCTCTGAGGAAGGCAGCCTCTTCCACAAGCTCTGCCCACCTCCAGGCCACACTGTCCCTAGCTGTTGCATACACCTCAGTGTCCCTGTTGAGATTTCTCATGAACAACAGGGAACATGACGGACTTGTCTTGGTCCTAGCCTACGGCTGACTGTAACCTCAGGTCAGTTGTCTGGGGTCTGGGGCAGAGGCTGTCGAGTTCTGCACCTCTCAGACTCAACCATGCCCCTCCCCCAATGCATTTCTTCTAATCACTTCTACAGTCATCATGGGCACAAGTGCAGGTTGGAACAGAGTGTCCTCACACGCCCAGTGTGTTGGTTCTTCTGCTGAGAAGCCACCTTGACCCTAATTAAAAGGCCAAGAGCTGGCTGGGAACCGTAGCTCATACCTCTAAGTCCCAGCCGGGCTAGTTAGGAGTTCCAGGCCAGCCAGGGCTATGCAGTGAGAGATGGTTTAGTAATTACTATTATTATTGTATTACTAAATCAAAGCTAGCTAGTGGTAGTGGCACAGACCTTGGGAGGCAGACAGGCAGTTTCTCTGGGAGTTCGAGGCCAGCCTGGTTTACAGAGAGTGCAGACAAGACGATGCAGAGATACCTTGCCTCAGGAGGGCAGAGGAAAAAAGTAGTGATTTTTTTCCCCTAACATCTAATGTCTAGCCATCCCCTGGGCCCAGCTACAGGCCTCGTCCCTGACTTGGCAGAAACCTCAGCAGCTTTGGCAGGTATTCAAAATCAGAGGCTGCACTGGGGTACACTCAGTCAAGCAGGCCACTTCTGCCCTCCCAGACAGTTCTCAACTGCTGGCTGTGAGCTGACGAAAGGCAGAAAGACTCAGAAGTTAAGTTCTGGACCAGGAGGATGACTGCAGGCAGGAGGGGAGAGACCAGGGTGGTGCGAAGGCCAGTCATGTCCTACTCTGCCCTGAGGATGTACACCTGGGTCCCAGAGATTAGGAGGGAGACAGCGTCACGAAGGTGAGGGTCCAAACTTAAGTCACAGCAGTTTGTAACCCCAACTCCCGGGAGGTAGAGACAGGGCCCCTGTGGACTGATGGTCAATGGTTCAAGCCTAATTCCTGAGCTCTAGGTTCAGCAAGAGACCCTGTCTCAAAAACCAAGGCCGTGGGGGCAGACAGAGAGCTCTTGTAGGGACCTGGGTTCAGTTACCAGTACCCACAGAACAGCTCACAACTGCTTTTAAGTCCATTCCCAGGGGGTCCTGTATGCATGTGGTACCCAGACATAAACTCAGGCATAAACAATTTTACAGGGTTTCTCTGTGTAGTCCTGGCTGTCCTCGAACTCAGAGATCCCCCTGCCTCTGACCGAGAGGTAAACTGAGTATGGTGTCTCATGCCTTCAATCCCAGTACACAGGAGGGAGAGGCAGCTGGGTCTCTGTGAGTTCCAGGCCAGCCTGGGCTACAGAGAGACCCTGTATACAAACATCAACAGCATAAGGGTATTGCTCTCACCCAGCATGCAGGGAGCTCAGGGTTCCAGCCACAGCATCATATATATAGGCTGGGCTGGTCCAAGCCTGTCACCCCAGCATGGAGGAGGAAGAAGAAGAGGAGGAAGAAGAGGAGGAGGAGGAAGAGGAAGAGGAGGAGGTGGTGGCAGAATGGAGGAGCCTTCATGCTGTGGAACTGACTCCAGGAACCAACACTGGGTGAAGCACTTGCCCTGCCAGTGTGAGGGGCTTGAGTCACATCCTGAGACCTAGGTGTGTAAAATCCTGGTATGCTAGGCCCTGACCCAGCTAGTAACCTGCTGGAAGGTACCTGAGGATGACATCAACCGTGGTCCTCTGACCACTACATGCATGCATGTGTGTACTTACACAGACACGTGAACATACACAGACATGAACAACATATAAACCAATAAAGTAAAATAACATGAAAAACTGTACACTTTGAGGAATGTGGTCTGTCTCAGCAGTGTAGTATCTCCCAGCATGCACCTGAGCCTAAGCTCATCCTAATCTCTAAACAATTTAAAAGGTTCTGACCTCTTCCAGTTTTTGTGTGTGTTGCTCACACATGGTCCAAATTCAGGCAACACACCTGTCCACCTAAAGTATATGAACGCCTGTGAAGGCACTTGCTCCCAAGTCTAACCCCCGCCGCCCCTGCACCTTTACTCCAATGCTATGGAATTAAAGGTCAGTAGCTACAAACAGGAGGCAGGCTGCCGCCACTTTATGGAAGGGAAAGTGGCTGTGGTCACCTTGCTGACCCTCGGCACACGAGGCTAGGTGAGCACAGGTGCCCCAAGCCTCCCTTGATAACAACTTGGATTCGTTTGGATTGCAGGAGTCCATGTGGAAGGCCACCTCTTGACAGGCAGCATAGTGGTCTGGGTCCCATCCACAGCACCAAAATCACAAGCCTCCTCCATAGAGTCCAGAATATTCTATCCTCCCAGTCCACCGCCTCATGGTTCCTGTTTTCTCCAGGTCTGGAATTTCCTGTTACCGAGGCCCTGTGGGCTTTTGTCTCTGTGGCATGCTATCCTGGCTGTAACAGACCAGACCCTTGTTTTCCTCCTTGCAGCCTAGTAAGAGTCTGGCAGTGGGTGACCCCATGCAGGTAAGCTTTACCTCTAGTACCACCGTCCTTTGTCACAGTGGCTGGACAGAAACATGGCCCAGAGGGTGGGGGTTGGGCTGAGCACAACAGACAGCAGACAGGTTGAGGGGTTGCTGGCTGACCTGGATGACAAATGTGACAGGAGACTTTAGAATGAAGGGTTGTGGGTGACTGTCACCACTCAGGTGTCCTCAATGGGCATGTTGCAGATTAGAGTGAGGCCCAGAAGCAGTCACTGCCCGTGTGAACCTGAGGACCCCCACCCACCGCAGGGAGCCCCACCAGAAGCTGCACTGTCACTAGGCCTGCTGGGGCCCCGCTAACTGAAGAGCCTGGTCCTATCTGAAGGCTACCCTAAGTGGGTTAGGGACAAAGAATGGGGACGGGAGTTCCTTCTCTGGTGGTGGCAACTCAGACCTGTGTGCCTGACACGGGTTGGTGGCCTGTAACAGGAAGAGCCTCCTGGATAACAACCTTCCCAGCCCACAGGTCTGGGGGTCCTTGGTCCCTGTGTTAGAGGAAACGTACAAACTCTGGGTCACTATGGTTGGCCTCTAATGGGAACCCAGAGCCACCAGGTGCCTGGGTCACAGACAGGACTGGCATCTTCACTGCCAGTATACCCGTATAAGTCCATGTGACAGGGAGGGTGGGTGGTCCTTGTAGCATGAGGACAAGAGGTGCGGCTCCAGTCTTGGGTACTGTCCAGGCTGCGGAACAAGACCCTGATCTGAGGTAGGGGGCAGGCTTGTTCAATGAAGGCTCGGATGCACTATTGGGGCTAGTTTAAGGAGATACCCCAGTTCACCTGTCAGCTTCTTGGAGGCTACAACTGCAGGAACCCAGTTCAGGTGTCCAAGATCTAGGGCACCAAGCAGAGGCTGCCACCTGCTCTCCCAAAGTTGGAGCCTGTGTCCCTGTTACACAGGGACACTGAGGCCCAGAGCAGGCGGTCCCCACAGCCTGGGCAGCAGTGACAAGTCAGAGGCTCACAAGTTCCTACCATCAGTTTATTGAAGGAAAGTGACTTCCTGGTTGGCTGCTGGCCCTCAGTGTGGGAAGGCTGGGCAGCCCTGCGGGCAGGAGCAGTCCAGACCCTGGCCTGTAACAGCCTTAGGGACACTGCAAGGTGGGCATATCCAGGTGTGTTTCCGAAAACTTCCTCCAGCGCCCTACAAGGCTCACAGCTCCTTGGTGCCAAGCAGGGCCTTGTCCTATGATAAGGAGGCAGGGAGGTGACCGTGTTGAGCTGGCCTCAGTTGGGCCACTGCTCTTCAGCTTTCAGTGTGGGTCTTTCTGCCAGGCCCACAGGGACAAGTGAGTTCAAGGTCCACAGGGGCTCCCTGCACTGAGACCTGGGAGTAGGAGGCCTTGGGGAGAAGATGGACACCTGCCTCCTGCTGGCCTGGCCCCCACCTCATCCAGGCACGGCTGAAGGAAGTCTGCAGGTGGCCCTAGGAGGCAATCTGCAGCCCAGACTCGGGCAGGGCATCTGCAAGAGGCAGGAAGAGAAGCGGTTAGCAGCCTGACTGGCATGGGCCGACACCCCACCATCCTGGCCTGCTGCACCTGTGCTACACACGCTCTGACTCCGGCTCTTCCTCCTCTTCCTCTTCTTCCTCCTCCTCCTCAGCGCAGGCCTTGTCCAGCGGTGCCTCCCCGTCCCGGGCAAGCTCCTCCACGTGTGCCAGCATGTCAGCCATCAGTGCATCCTCCAGGCGCTTGCGCACCTGCTGCACCAGCTCCTCCTGCTTCCTGGAACCCAGGGTCAGTCCACAGGCAGGCACACCACCATAGCCCTCTCAGAACCTCCACACAGCTCCTCCATCTCCTCGGGGGACCACTGGTCTCTTTACATTTTGACTTTTTACATGCAAGCTATGGGGAAGCCAGGGGTAAAACCAGCTATGGGCCCATGTCCACACACAGCAAGGAGATCCTCCACTGTGGGCTAAGAACCTAGTTCTGGGTCCTGCTCTTGTCCCCATCTGGCCTGATCACCAAGTCTGACACAGGAAACCCAGGCTAGTTCCCTGAGGGTCCAGACAGCAGCTCAGAGCTAGTATAAGTTGCCACCCTCCCTATCTACAGTGGCTTCCTGAGGGCTGTCACTCACTCAGTTCAGCCCCGCCCAGCTTCTGTTCTGAGTCCAGCTCTTCCAGGCCTGTGGTAGCCATGCTTTCTCACCATCTTATCCCCCACCCCAGCCGTTTCTAAGAATGTCTGTCCTGCCTTCATTTACAGAACATTCCGGAGGAGCCAGGTAACTGCTGGCATGCCCTGCACTCTTGTGCTGACTGTGGAGATACTGGGGTGGGAGCACAGAGCTGTCAGTTACCTGATGTCGTCATCTGTCACCATGAAGGCTTTGCACAGTGGCTGTGCAGTGTTCAGCCACACACCAGGGTTCTTCTCCACAGCCGCAGAGAGTTGGCCTGTAATGGGCAGGGTGCTGGTGTGCAGAGCACTGGCAATGGCCGACAGCAATGTCTCATCTGTACAGCCTGGGCCCACCCCTGTGGAAAAACAAGTGTGGGCCTGGGTCAGAGGAACCCTTGGGCCTAGGGCTCCACCTGGGAAGTTATGACCCCATCCCACGCAGTCTTGTCAGGCAGAAGGAGCCAATGCGGAGGTCCCATCTGGCCTGGCATGGTGACACCAGCCTGTAACAGTGGGAGTGCTCACTAGTGCCGTTACATCACTACAGGACCTGGGAGTGCTTCCCAGCAGCAAACCTGAGGGCTCACAACTCCCTTGAACTCCACTTGCAGGGTACCCATTACCCCTGGCCTCCACTGGCACCTGCACGCACAGGGTAAAAATAAACCCACACTGGTGCACTGCAGAGACACAGACAGACAGACAGACAGACACACACACACACACACACACACACACACTTTTTAAAAAAAGAGAGGCCCCAATCAGGGCATCCATCCACCTTGTTAAATCCAGAGGGCAGCCACCACCCAACCCTCCCTCTTTCCCAGCCTCGCCCCTCACCTTGCAGGCCCTTGGGCAAGTCCATGGTTCTGACCAGTTCCTCAGCAATGTCAAAGGCACTCAATCCACTCAGCTTCTTCTCCCAGAAAAGCTTTAGGGTGGAAGTGCAAGGTCACAGGAAGGTAGGTGGGCGGGCCCTACCCTGTGACCCTTCCCACCTAGCAACAGCCCCCAGGGGTCTTGAAGTTGTTTACAAATAGGTCAGAAAAACACAAAAGAAGCTTGGCTTTGTTATGCTGATTAAAAAACCAAGGTTAAAATCTGCAATTGGGACCCTGTGCCTCTAACTGTAAGCCCGCTGTTTTCTAAGAGTAAATCCTTCATGTGTGTATACACACACACACACACACACACACACACACACACACACACACATCTCGATAGGGGATGTGGCTTCGGGACAGCACAGGCCTATGTCCTGAAAGGAACTGATTTCTTCCACCCTTAAAGGGTGAGCTTTAGTATGAAGAGGTCTCTTTGACACCTGGAAACTGCCCGGGGGCTCACCTGCCTCGGCTGGTCCACTGCCTTCTGCGGGTCGCTTTTGACCTTGTTGCTGGGGTGGTTGGTGATCTTGGTCACCGGTTGCTTGAAGATGGATGCAGTCTGCCGCACAGGCAGCGCAGTGTTCAGGTCAGGCTTGCCCTGGGGGGAGAAGACTCTGCAGCGGGCCGCTCCGACCGGGGTCCATGGAGGGTTGGAGGGGCCAGGGAGGTGCTTAGCCAGAGCCTGAATGGTGGCGGGTGGGCGATCAGGCAAGGACATCTCCCATCCACCAAACCAAATGCGCGCCATGCTTCTGCCAGCAGAGGTACTGACTAGATGGCGATAGAAGCTAACCCAGAGGGCCCGCCCCTACCCTGACGTCACCCCCCTCACCTTGACCTGGTTGGAGGAATCATAGCGCACGCGCTGGCGGCTCTTATTCATCTTGTTCATCAACATCTTTCCCGTGCGAAAATCAAAGGTGCTGAGGTCCATGGAGCCGCCCAGGTAACGTGCCAACTGTGGCTTACTGCGAAACTTCTTCCCGCTGGGGCTGCGGACGGCAGGTTGGTCAGCCCGGGCAGGACCCACCCCCTACCCACCACCCTTGCGAGGGAGTGTTCTCCACGCCTGTTTTCACCAGGTCATTAGGAAGGCCGGTGGGAAGAGCAGCCCTAAGAAGCCAAGCCTTAGGCTATGGGTGGCCACAGTTCATCTAGGAAACCTAAAGGAGGGCCTATGAGGGATTGGGGCCTGCACCCCTTGGCTCCCCGGGCCAGAAACCAGCCATTGCTTTCCAGGGATCACCTATCTGTAGGGCTACAAGGCTGCATCTATTTATTTTGGGGGACACATCTCATGTTATCCCAGACTGGTCTCAAAACTCCCTAGCTAAGAGGTCCTAATCTTTGTCAAGCTCCTGAGTGGCCCCAGCCTAGTCAGGTAAGCTAGAGGTAGGACTCAAGGTTTCAGGGTACCCTACACGAGTGCCTCAGCCTTTTGTGATTTGGGAGTGTCTCGTGTACTTTAGGCTAGCCTCCAACTGATCTGGTCATAGTCAATGCTGCTGTAAAGTCCCAAGCGTGGGAAGGCATGTGTATACACACGTGTTCTGCTTCTAGGCTACAGTGAGTCTCATGAGCCCATACGTGTGAGATGCACAGGTCTGATAACCCCCCGAGCAGCTCCAATCAAATTCTAGGCCATCTGGAAACTGGATCACACATGAGCCTATGCTGAACATTCAGACCCAAAGAATGGAGGCAGCCTGTGTGGTCCCAGATGGACAGTAAGGAGTTCTGCCTGTGATGGAGAATTACTCAACCAGGAAAAGGAGCAAGTCTCTGACATATTAAAACATGACTACATATTAAAACATGACGCCTTTCGGACATCATGCTCAGAGAGGCATAAAAGACAACAGTATGTGGGCGACTCCATGGATAGGGAATGTCCCACAAGTAGTAGATTTGTGGGGGCAGGGGTGAAATGCATTAGTGGTTATAGTTGCACAATCTTTTTGGCCAGTATAGTCAGAAATGGCTACAGGTTGGGTGTGGCCAGCGGTGTCCCAGCTGGGTCTCAGGGCAGGCTCACAGGCTCTGCCAGGATCCACACTTACAGTTACTACTTACAGTGACACTGGTGTTCCCTGAGATGGGACTGTCCTGCCCAGACCAGATAATGCCCCAGGCACATATGGGATCCCAGAGTGCCCTCAGCTTCCCTAATGTGAGGACCACATAGAAAACAGCTGGCCAAAGGTTTGGGGTGTTGCTGGTCTGAAGCCCAGAAGGCTGCTCCTTGCTCCCCTGAACAACTGAGGCGGGTACTAGGATGAAGCACCACAGGCTACACTGCCTGCCAGAACCCCAACCAAACACACAGCTGGGACTGGCAGTTGTTTACGGAGTGGGGAGACAGCATGGGGCAATGGAAGGCAAAGGACCTCCTTACCCCCATCCAGACACAGTCTCGTTAACCAGGCTGCTCTCAAGCTGTAGCTGAGGCTGACTGAATGTTGTAGGACAGTGAGACTTGGTTCCCTTAGCTGGGACTGGCTGAGCCCCAGCCTTAGCCCTGAAGCCTCCTTTTAAATGATAACTATTCTAAAATCCAATCTGACAGAGACCCCACCCACTGAAACAAGTACACTTCCTCCACCTTCTAAGGAGTGAACCTGGCATGCAGGCTCATCTCCTAACAAAACCATATTAATTTAAAAATAACACAAGGAACAGGCATGGTGGCACAAGCCCCTCACAGAGCTAAAGCTGAGGAAGGCGGAGCCATAAGTTCCAGACCAGCCTGGGCTAC
This sequence comes from Rhabdomys pumilio, assembly GCA_030674055.1. Classification (NCBI taxonomy): domain Eukaryota; kingdom Metazoa; phylum Chordata; class Mammalia; order Rodentia; family Muridae; genus Rhabdomys; species Rhabdomys pumilio. Next base: position 1,910,027 of record JANHMN010000021.1, on the reverse strand, counting down.
ACAGCAAGACCCATAAAAACCAATCCAAGACACAAGTTGTTGGCTGCCTGGGTGGGGAGTAACATTATGGGGACAGCACTTCTGATGTCCTGTGTGGCAAACACTGCAGGGCCAAAGGAGCTGGGCTCTGTAGGTCTGCACACAGGACAGCCTGCTGAGTGGGGCAGCTTGAATTTGCCCTAATCCAGGGATAGACCTACGGTACGCCTGGGACAGGGTTCCCCAGGCTGACATCCTCTCAGTTTCTAAGGTGTGGGGGAGGGTTCTGTGAGGAAGACTGTCTACACAAATGACTTGGGAAGCACTGGTAGCTGTCGAGGGGCATGGATATGTCTAGAAACTAGCAGCTATGGGGATGAGACAAGTGGGGAGCTACAGCCTGGGGACAGGTGGCTTTGGATCAGCTCTCAAAGGTGTTGGCCTCATTGTCTGGGTCAGTGTTCCCAGGTATTCCTTACTACTTTATATCCTAGAGAGGTGGGGACAGGCCTAGATGTCGCAGCTTGGGTCCCCCAGGAAGAACGTAGCAGAGCTGGGGTCATGGCCTAAGGACTCCAGAGGTCAGAATCCTGCATTTACATGCTTTAGGAAGTACTAGTAAGGTGGGCAAATTAGGGAGAAGAGGAGGAAGCCCCATGCACTCAGGGCACCATTTGCATATTGCCCTACTGGGAAAAACCCTACCTACTGCAGACCTATTAGAAGCAACAACCCCATCCCTCTTTGCAGCTTTAAGGAAACCTGAGTTGGTCCTGGCTTCCAACCTTATGGAAACCCCTGACTACAGAAGACCAAAGGGGCAAGGCAGATCAACTCACATCGCACCGCCCACTCCCGACTTCAATGAAGAAGGGACAACTACAATCAGCTCAGAAAGCAGATGCTCCAGGCCATAGGACAGTGGCTGAGGCTAGCCAGGCTTGCATGCGGCCTGGGATTCTATCCCCACTCCTGGGTGTTGGGGTGGGGCGAACAGCAGGTGTAGGTTGCTTGGCTACAATTCAGACAGCTATCATAGCCCAGACTAAGGGGTTGCAAACCAGCCTGGTCGATGGAGACCACCATCTAGACACAGCCTCAAAAAAAAAAAAAAAAAAAAAAGTCTTGCACATAACCCATTCACAGAAGTCATAAGCCGCTGTGGTAGATGTCACTCCTAGAGGCCACGGCTCAAGGAAAGGCTTTGGAAGAGCCATGAAAATAGGGAACATTTTTAAGAACAAGCAGCCAAACCCAAAATTATGCAGATGAGGGGATCTGGCCACCTGGGGCAGTTCCCCTTGCTTCCCGAAACCACAGTAAGGTCCCCGCGAGGGTCAAAGGGTCAGGCCAGCCCCCTCCCACCCCTGCTTCCCAGCGGCGTCTGGCCAAGGCCGGGCGCCCCTTGCCCGGCGCGCACGGTCTCCGATTCCATAGAGGACAAAAGCTCGCGCCACAGGCGAGCGAAAAGCCACGAGGCCCCAGATGTAGGCGGTGCGCACGCGTACTGGGCTAGCCAGAGCCCGGCGTGGCGCACGCGCGCTGACAGCAGCGCCGGGTGGCACGGCTAAGCAATAGGTAAGGTGCTGGGTGCAACGCACGCGCACTGGGCGGCGAGCCGAGACCGGCGCGTGCGCACTGACCACAGCGGGCACGTAGGACGCACGCTCGTACGCACGTCGCCCGGCCCAGATCGCGGCCCGCAGTAGGGGCGCCCAGGCCGCCGCAGAGGCCGCTGGGAGGCGCCCGTTGGGGCCCTGCGCGGCCGGCGCGCTCATTCACCTATAGTAAAAGACATCCCTGTGGCCGGCCGACAGCCCCGACCTCCTGGGCACTTCTTCCCTTTCCCAGCCCTGCGGGAGCGCCGGGCACTCCCACCTCTTCCGCTCCATTGCGCCCCGGCTCTCCGCCCGCCTTCGGGCCCGCCGTCGCCGATGCCGCCGCCGCCGCTTCTGCAAGTCGCGACCCCCGGGCTCGTCGCCGGCTCGGTTCCCTCCGCCGCCACCACTACTCGCCGCGGCTGTTCAGTCCCGCGGGCCTCCGCCCCCAGCCGGGCGCGCGCCGGCTCTGCCACCCGCTCGGCCCCCTCCCCGTGCTTCACAGCCCCCGCTGGGGGGGGCCGCTCCGCCCACCCGCCCGCGCGTGGGATTCGTTTGCGCAGGCGCGGAGTCGGCCCCGCCCCTCTTCGCCCGCGGGACCGGTCTTCACTGTAGTCCCAACTCTGCGCAGCCGCAGCCTCGATTCAGCCTTCACTTGCTTGCAAGATCCGCCCCACGGCGGTGAGGCCAATCAGATCACTTCTCCTCAACTCAAAAAGCGCATCTGGCTAGGCCCCGCCTCCTGGGCCCTCCTCTGGCTCATTAGCAGGACACGCCCACAGGCATCGAGACCAATCAGAGAGCTCGGAACCTGTTTCTATGGCTATCTTCTCGCATAACCCGCCCTGAGACAGAGACAGCCAATCAGGGTGTCCGGGGTGGGACAGCCTTTGCGCTTGGGCTCTAGACTCCGGAAGCAAATTGTGTGCTGCACCTGGTCTGTACCGAGCCGGAGCTGTTTCGGTTGCGCTCGGCTGCACCTGCGCAGTGTGCGTTTGACAAGGACACCTGGGCACTGGGAAAAAGATGTACAACTCGGGGCCTTCGACCTCTGCGTCCCGTGTAGCCCAGGTTGGCCTCTATTTCGCGGCTGTTCCAGCCTCAGCCTCTACACTACTACTGCGATGACAGACGTGCACACCACTTTGCAGCAATACTGAAAATAGAAAGCAGAACCTTACACGTGGTAGGAGCCTTTCGCCAGAAGGCTGCATGCACCCCAGCTGAGTATGATCCCAGCCAGCCAGGGCCACACAGCAGTACCCTAAAAACAGACCAGGATTAGTGGCACATGCTTGCCATCTCAGCACTGGGATGGTGGAGGAAGGAGGATCAGTTGTTTGCCAGGCCAGTTACTGAACTACCTTCCTCCAGTTTTTAAAAAACTTAGTACTAAGGGGTTTTAAGTGGCCCGGGGCGTTCTCAACCTTGCTGTGTAGCTGACAGTCACAAGGTGTGCGGATGGACCCGGAGCCTGGTGCTGAAGGAGCTCCATCCCCAGCCCGACCTCGGACCGCTACAACTTCCCTGACTTAGTCTCACTGTGGGAACAGGTCAGAGCCTGAGCTCAGGTGTGACACTGTGGCAGTTTGAATACGGTTGGCCCACGCAGTGGCACCATTAGGAAGTGTGGCCTTGTAGGAGAAAGTGTCCCTGGAGGGGTGGCTTTGAGACTCTCCACCTAGCTGCCTGGAGACAGTATTCTAGCTGACTTCTGATCAAGATGTAAAATCTCAGCTCCTCAGGCACCATGCCTGACTTGATGATAATGGACTGAACCTCTGAACCTGTAAGCCAGTCCCAGTTAAATGTTGTGCTTAGAAGAGTTGCGTTGGTCATGGTGTGTGTTCACAGCAGTAAAACTCCAACTAGACAGAGTTGAACTCACAGAGCTGTGTGTGCCCAGGCTACCCCACACGTTACCCTGCCTCAGCCTTAGTGTAGGAAGGCAGAGCCCCCACTCACGGAATGGTTCCGGCCACCCTTCCCTTCCCATTCTTCTGCTTCAGCATCTTGAGGACCTGGAAGGCCAGGCCTGTACCACCAGACCTGGGATTTCTTTTCTTTTTAAAGACTTATGTTTATGAGTATATAGCTTACATGTCTGTTCGTGTGTGTGCCTGATGCCCAGGGGAGGATATGAGATCCTCTGGGACTGACTGGAGCCACTATGTAGGTGCTGGGAATTGAACCTGGGTCCTTGAAAGAACAAGAGCTCATAACCCCGAGATAGCTCTATACTCTTCTGTTTGTTTGTTTTCTGTAGCCTAGGCTGGCCTCTCCAGGTATCAGAGGATGACCTGGAGCTCTCAGTCCTCCTGACTTGGCATCCAGAGCTGGGAACACAAGTGCCACTGTGCCCAGGACTTGTTGAGACACTGTCACACTCATGGGAATCCGAGTGCACCAGGTGACAAAGCACTGAGATGGTTGTGCCAGGATGGGTGACAACAGTGCTACCACAGGGCTGTGACTCATCTGGCACAGCCATCACTTAGCACATAAGAAGCCCCAGGCGCCATCCTTGGCACCACGAACACCAGACATGGCAGTGCACAGCCGCAACCCTAGCACTTGGGAGACAGAGGCAGAAGGATGACAAGTTTAAGGTCAGACTTGCCTATATACTGAGTTTGAGGCCAGCTTGGCTATTTAAGACCTTGTCTTAGAAACAAACAAAACCAGGAAGGAAGAAGCCCTGCTCTAGTGGGTATGGCTGCTATAGGGGCCCTGAATACTAATTTAAAGGCATTGAAGCTGAGCGTGACTTATCAGACCAGCTGCAGAGAACAGTGTGCAGTTTCTGTCCAGAAAACACTTCAATGTAAGAAGGATTTCTGCTTGCCATTTTTTTTTTTTCTTCCAAGACAGGGTTTCTCTACGTAGTCCTGGCTGTTCTGGAACTCACTCTGTAGACCAGGCTGGCCTTGAACTCAGAAATCTGCCTGCCTCTGCCTCCCAAGTGCTGGGATTAAAGACGTGCACCACCACCGCCCGGCTTTCTGCTTGCCATTAAAGACTCTCCCAGATGTACAAATGTTGGGAGCTGAAGAAACTTGAGCCAGGAAAGCCGTGAGGAGAAAGGCAGGCGTCCGAGGTGTAAGAACAAGGTTTAATGCTGTGCCCATCAAGGGAGCCCCAGTGTCCATCAATGCGCAAGCTCTCCAAGCGACGCAGACTTCTTCAGTGTCCAGCTTCCTCAGCACCCTCCACAGGACTAAGCTGTTTCTGAGGCCTCAGCAAGGGATACCTGGGGGAAGGGACAAAGGGTGAGCTAAGCACACCAAGAGCCAGCTTGGGCAGCCCACTGCCTCTAAGCTCTGGGAGTGATGCCAGCGGTGGCACACTACACGGACTCTGTCTATAAGATGGATTGAGAGTGTTGGGGGAGCAATCAGTAGGTAAGAAATGAGTTCCATCCACCCCCAAAAGACATGCAGAAAGCCAGGTGGCTGGCTGGCCAGTCTAGCCAATCTATGAGCTCCAGGTTCAGCAGGAGACCTGTGTGCTGGATCTGGAGAGCTAACACAGCAGTAGAGCTGTTCTTGCAGAGGACCTCGGTTCAGTTCCCAGCACCACACCCAGCACTCAGAACCAGTGACTTCAGGTTTGATGCCCCTTGTGGCCCCTGTGAGCACTGCAGGTGCACCCCCCCAAACACACACACACACAGATGCACACACAAATCTGAAAACAAAGTGGACAAGCTAGAGAGATTGCCTGCTATGAAAGGACCAAGAACTGAGTTCTAATCTCCAGTAGCACATAAAAGCCAAGCATGACTATACATAGTCCCAGCATTTCAGGGAAGGCAGCAAGAGACAGGCAGAGCCTAGGAAGGTGCTGGCTCACCAGAAGCACGCCAAATCGGCAATTTTCTGGTTCAGTGAGAGACCTTCTTTTTTTGTTTTTTTTGGTTTTTTTCTCGACAGAGTTTCTCTGTGTAGTCCTGGCTGTCCTGGAACTCACTCTGTAGACCAGGCTGGCCTCGAACTCAGAAATCCGCCTGTCTCTGCCTCCCAAGTGCTGGGATTAAAGGTGTGCACCACCACTGCCCGGTGAGAGACCTTATTTCAAGGTGATAGTAGAGACAGATAGAGGAAGGCTCCCCACCTCGGTCTCTGGCCTCCATATGTGTGCATGCACACACACGCACACACATACATACATACACACACACACACACACACACACACACGCACACACATACATACATACATGTGTAAGCCCACACACACACACACACACACACACACACACACACACATCGTGTGGTCTAGGGCTGTATTCTGGGCAACAAGCTACCAACATTAGCAAAATAGCGGATTTGGTGTGGTTTGATAGGGACACACAATGTTGCATGCCTTCAGCATGCAATGTATCCCGAGTGGCAAGGAACACCTTCAGCTCCTCGATCTGTACAATGGGCTGTCTGCATCCTACCCAGGAAACAGCTGACAATGGCTCTCCAGTACCAGCTCCATAAGCAAGGCTGCTGGCCAGCCCAGCAGCTAAAGGAGCATCCGGAAACAGAATCCTGGGGTTGGAGGAAGTCACAGGAATCCCTATTCAATGTCCAGGCCACCCCAGAATCCCCAACCCAAAGTAGTCAGGCCAACACTCAGACTCACCATCGAGGCCTGTGGTGGGGGAGGGGCTGTTTAATCGTCCTTCTTAAACTTGCCGTTGATGTAAGGCACCCAGTCCAGGATCAGCCGCCAGTCCGTGGCCCACACTAGTCCCACGGCACCCACAGTGCCCCACATGCTGGCCGTGGGGATCCTGGTAGGACAGAGAGAGGCTGTCAGACTCGGCTGGTGACTTAGCCTTTGAGAACCTTCTCTCTCCCATCATACCCCATGCTGATGTCCGTCAAGGGCCATAGTGCTCCTCCCTTCCCCTTACATGGCCGGAGGCCCTGCATAACCCACACCACTTGGGAGGCTGAGGGAGGAGGATGTCCGAGTTCATGACAGCCAGGACTACACAGAGAAATGCTCTCAAAACAATAACTACAAGCAAAACAAAACCAGCGCAACCTACAAACTGAGATCCTACCTCAAAAATCAAAATGTGGCCATCAGGCACGGTGCTCACACCTATAATCCCAGCACTTGGCAGGCAAAGGCAGGCTGATCTCTGAGTAGGAGGTCAGCTCAGCGGGAAAAGGGCCCTGCTACCAAGCCTGTCATGATCACTGGAACCGTGTGGTAGGTAACCCACACTTTCAAGCTACCATCTGACGTCCATGTGCCAAAGTGGCTGGCACTGGTGCCAACAAACACACATACATGACATATAAAATACAGCATACACACATATAAAATACAACACACACATACATGACATACAAAATACAACACACACACACACACACAACATATAAACACCAGGGTGGAGGGCAGGCTGCGGCTTTTGCTCAATGGTTAGAGAGCTTGTCTGACATACATGAAGCCCTGGCTTCCATCTCAAGCACCACATGAACCAGGTGCGATGGTTCATGAGTTCAAGGCCATCTCTGGCCACACAGAGTTAGAAGCCTGCCCGCGCTCCATGAGACCCACATGAAAATAAAACTGGAGGAGAACTTGGGGCAAGTGCTGGGACCTGGGAGCTGGGTCCAGCGGCCTGGCCAAGCTGTGCCTGAGTCCCTGACTCTCAGCACAGCCGTTACTTTTTGCCTGGAGTTTTTAGAGCCAAGACTCAGTATGCAACTCAAGCCCACCTAGAACCTGTGATCCTCCTGCCTCAGCCTTCCCAAACCTTTGGATGACAGGCATGCACTGTCACGCTGGGCAACACACTGTTGTAAACTTGTAAACCCAGGGCCACTTGTTACGCAGCGTATAGAACCGGGACAGTTGGTGCTTGGCTTCCAAAGAATGCATGCCTGCGAAACCCTCATCTCAGGCGAAGGGGACTTGGGGCTGATTCATCATAAGACCCTTCCCTTTTGGGCAACAGAACCAGGCTAATGGGGGTCCAGTTCACCTACTGGTCTGTTTGGTTATGCCCAGTTGGACCATGTGGACAGTTTGTAGACAGTTCACGAATTTGAACTACACAGATACCAGCCACTGAGCTACACTGCCAAAACCTTACCTCTTCTGTCCCCTGCCAAGACACCCAGAGTGTCACCCCCAAGCCTCACACACACAAATGTTATCTCCCACAGGTAAGCCCTCTCCCTGGCCTCCCAGTAGGTAACTTCTGTCTGATCCATGCTGCCCTCCGCTGGGGAACACTAATACATACAGCCTACCCAGAGGGCTCAGGCATAACAGAGCTGTACTCACTCAGTCAGTGACCTACCCTGACCTAGAATTCATTATGTATCAGAGGATGGCCACAAACCCCTGGTTCTCTTCCTGCGCCCCCAGTGCTGTGATGACAGGCATGAACCCTGACAATTGTGTGAGACAAAGTGTGACTTTGGGCCTCAAGTATTAATCTGTTAACTTTTGTAATATTCATGCATCCTTGTTTTTGAAATGGAGGTCTCTTGTATCCAGGGCTGGCCTTAAATCCCTCAGCACCCTGCTTCCACTTCCGACGTGCTAGGCCTGCACCACCATGGCAGAAGTGTGCACAGTGCTGGGGACTGGAACCCAGAGCCTCAGGCCTGCTAGATGACCGATTGGCTCGGAGCTGTAGATTTGTACTCCTGGGCAGGGCAGAGGGTGTCATTAGCGGTGTCAGCTCAACAACAGTCTAAGACCTGAGTCTCACTGTCTGTCACTACAAACGGCAAAAACTAAATGAAATTAAAAATCAAAAAAGCTGGGAGATAGGGGCTGGAGAGAGTGCAGTGGTTGGAAGGGTTCGTTGCTCTTGCAGAAGACCCATGTCTCCAGCTCTGGGGGTGCAACAACCATCTTCTGGGTACTACAGGAGCACAAATCCATACATATACATATAATTGGAAATAAACTAATTTAAACTGGAGAAGATGGCTCTTTTCCCAGGGGACCCAGGTTCAATTCCCAGCACCCATATGTCTCACAACCATCTCTTAACTCTAGTACCAGGGGAACCGATGCCCTCTCTTGGCCTATGCGGATACTGGGCACGTATATGGTACACAGACATGCGTGCAAACAAAACACTCAGGTGATGGTGGGTGCTCGCTATTCTGGAGTTCAAGAAGTGTAAAGCAGGATGACTGATGGGAGTTCCCGACCAACTTGGGTTATAGAAATAGTTTTTTAAAAAGGAGCATTAAAGACTGCAAAATCAAAGCCAAAGGCCGCAAGTTGCTAGGATGAAAATCGGAGTTCCGAGCCGTAGGAGCCCAGAGTACCCACCCAGAGCTGCACAAGGCTACCCAGGCTAGGCTGGGGAAACTGAGGCTCAGAGGAGCTCAGACCTCTGATCTTCCATCTGTCCTCTGTCCCGGAATACTTTGCCTGTCACAACCTCAGTTTTCCCCAGTCCCCAGAGCACACGGGTGGAATGGCGGGCGGCCTCCTCACCAGTTTTTGGCCAGTTCCCGGTAGCGCGGGCCTAGAAACCTGCTCAGCATCGCTGCAGGGTCTCAATACTCAGGGTCACCCTGTTCCTCCGCTCTGGAGCACTACGCATGTGCAGACGTACGGCGCATGCGTAAGGGCGACCGCACCACCTTTTCCGGTGGTGGCGCCGAAGACTTTGACATCTACTTCCGGGGAGGGGAGAAAGACGTTACTAGACCCGCCTCTGTCTTGCTTCTGAGGCAGGACTTCGAGCCGACTTGGCGGTCTGAGGCTCTGCGCCTGAGGTCGCAGTGGATCCCAGCGGTAGCTCCATGCACTCTGAGACAATGGTGTGTGTGTGTGTGTGTGTGTGTGTGTGTGTGTGTGTGTGTGTGTGACTTTAAGCACATAATACTAATCTGATAATAACTTTAATAACATACATACTGTGGTGTTTTGAGATGAGGGTCTCGTATATCCAGGACTGGCTATGAATCCCTCATACTCCTGCCTCCACCTCCTAAAGTGTAAGGCTGTGGGGTAGGCAGGCAGTGCTGGGACTGGACCCCAGAGCCTTGTGCACGCTAGAGAAGCGCTCTTCCCACTGAGCCACAGCCCCACCTTTGATCGGTTTAAACCGGAGGAACTTGCGCACAGTCCCTGAAGGGGAAAGGCTGGGGTTGGACCGCACCTTTGAACGCATTAGGGGTTGTCAGAGAGCCGCTGAGGGACTCTGGCCAAATGCAAGTTCCCTCTTAACTTCCATTTGCCTGGATCTTTGCTATGAGACACCTTGGGTCCTCTTGTTTGGCGCACAGGATGGCTCTCATTGGTTACCCTTTCTCTTAAATTCCTGGTTGGCCTGATCTCCTAGAATAAGCACGTTGTAACTTCTCAGCTAACCCCCTAACCACAGCCCTGACTGGCAGAAAGAAGGCGGGCACATCCTCAGATACACATCCTCCGGAAGCATTTAAGCCAGGAGCCTAGAGGGAAGGTCTGTCCTTTGTTCCTCGGGCCTTACTTTTGAGGTGTTGAAGTGAACTGGTTAGGCACTGCATGTGCGGCCTCAGGGATGGGCCTTACCTACCACTTGGTTAGGGGTTCCATGTCCCCCGGATTGTGAAGCAAGGAAGGGATAGCCCTCAGGAGACCATGTCCTCTGGTAGACACAAAAGGATGTGTCCTGAAAAGACAGCGCAGTGAGTGGGTAAAGTGTGTGTCATACAAGCATGGAGACCATGTAAAAAGCCGTGTGTGGTGGTCCACACTCGTAATCCCAGCATTAGAACAGCAGACACAGATCTAGTTCGGCCAGAAGCCTGTCTCAGAGATGCGGCTAGGCTCACCGAGTGCTTGCTCATGCAGCGTTTGGTTTCCAGCACCCACATGGCAGCTCCCACGCACCTGTAACTGCACTTCTGGGCGATCTAGTGCCCTCTTTTGGCATCAGAGTCTGCACACACATGGAACACAGATACATATCCAGACAGAAACATCCCATACACCAAAAAAGAAAAGGAAAAAAAAAAAAAGCAAAGCTGGGCATGGTGATCACCTGTTTAATGTTAGCACTTGGGGGACCAACAGACCTAGAGCTTAGTTTACTATCAGCCTTGAGAGCATAGCAAGCTACAGGCCACACACACACACACAGTGCAATCCTATCTAGAACAAAAAAAAAAAAAAGAAAGAAAGAAAAAAAAATCCCCCATTAAGTTAGAGGGCCTCAGTGGCAAGGGGCCCGAGGATCCGACTTTGTAGATGTAGCTACACACTCCTGTAGCTCCAGCTCAGGGAGATGGACCCAGGGCTTCATGCATATATGCTAGGTGACCCCAACTGAGCTACAACCTCAGTCCTTCTTGGTCTTGAGCTGGGTAGTAGCTGTGTATAGAGGTGGCCTAAGGAACCTTCAGGGACACAGGGACTCATACTTACTTAGGCCCAGGACAGGTCAATTGCTTCTAGATATCCTAAAAGACTGCAAGTCTGGATGAGCCCGCGCTCTCCTGCCTGTTCGCCACTGAAGCAGGGATATGGCAGGGCAGGGTTGTGGCCACCCTAGCTGTTCCAGAAGTCCAGGTTCCCAGGCCAAAGCGCAAATAGATTATCAGCCATAACAAACTGTTATGGTTCCAAAATCTCCCTCATTGGAGATTTTTGAGGTTTTCAGGGAGAGGAGCTTGTGGGGACTGAAGTGAGCATGGGGCAGGTATCAACAGTGTTGCGGTGGGGTCCTTGTGGCCTCACCATGATCCGACCAAGATCAAGGATGCCACTGAGATCTGAAACATGGGTGACAATGCGTGGGAGGGGACAGAGGGCCCAGTCTACAGTCTGAATGTGGAAGGCAGCTGTGGGAGCATAGGCATGTGATGTGCCAGCTGACCCAGCTTTACAGCTGGACCCAACTCAGCCAAGCCGATGGACCCACTCTAAACCTGGGCCACACCTTTGGGTGGCAGCCCACATTAGAGGGCATGGAAGGAGCTTTTGCTTCTGCCTGCTTGCCCTCACTCTTGCTGGCAGATTCATCTACCCTGCTGCGAGGCACCCCCTCGCTGGTGTCAAAACTCTGTTCTTCAGGATTCCAATGCAGACTGAAGACCAGTATTTCCTAGGAATCCCACAGGACGCCAGCACTGGATCGGGACTGCTGGGACACTGAGAAACTACAGGATTCTTGGAGACAGTTGCTGTTAAGAACACCCAGACCATGGCGTGTGAATCCTTACCCACATATATAAATATGTACCTCTCTATATATTGGTCTAGCAATTGTTTCTTTAGCGGGCCCCTAATGCATGACACCCTAGTATTCAAGACAACGAGAAAAAAAAAGGAGTGTATGTTTAAGTCCAGTGGGAGCAACAAGACAGCCCATTTCACATGAAGGGCAGAGGGCATGGTTTAACCAAGGAACACATGCCTGGCAGATAGGCCCTGGGTTCATGAGGAGCGGGAAGAGGAGGGGCACGAGGCTCAACACCCAGCTCTGGCACCAGTCCTCAGGGTAAGGGTGACCCTTAGATTGACACTGGCTCTGGTACCAGTCCTCAGGGTAAGGGTGACCCTTAGATCGACACTGGGTCTTTTGAATGCTACTTTAATAACCTTGTAGACCATGAAATATGACGCTAAATTCTAGAAACAGGAACAGACATGAGACTTTTATACAAAAATTTGTTGCTTACAAAACATACGAAAAAGAAAGCTAAAGAAAAAAAAGACACGGAAGGCCTCATTCTTGCTAACTTTTGTCTACATTAAAAAAAAAATCTGAAAACTAATGTTCCTTTATTCTCCTTTAAAAAAACGAAAAATGCTTAGGCACGATGTGCTGGTGGCTCTCAACTAGAAGCCAGTCCCGGGCCGCCCCTTGCCAGGGCACGGTCCAACTCTTCCGTCTTACATAGTTAAGGCATCTTTGTTTTCTTCTTTCTGAAAAGTGAGCATGCTGCTTTGTTTCCAGTTCCAGTTAACTGAGAGGAGGAAACTCCCATCAGCTTGGTTACTGGGGCCAAGACAGGTGGGCTACTCGGTGCCACCCCCCCCCAGGCCCTGAGGCATCCTTGGAGCCCTCTGCCCACGCCTTGATGGAGACCTGTCCCTCCAGGACTGTCCCGGGTGCACCCGGGCAGAGATGCGGTGGTCCCTGGTCCAACGAAGACCCTTTGACGGCTCACAGGTGCCCGCTTGGGTTGTGGGCCTCACCCAGGCCCGGGTGGGCGGCTGACAGTGCCAACTGTGCATCCCCGACCACGCCGGACACCTTCTCCTCCTCCCGCCGCTTCAAGCAGGCTGCTTTGGGGTTCAGGTTGCGTTCTGCGGGAGTAGGGAAGGAGAGAGCAGTGGGAGACTATCCTCAGGTAGGGACAGGGGTGGGACTGTGCTGTGGCCACCCTGGCCAGTAGCAGCTGTGGCCACCCTGGCCAGTAGCAGCTGTGGCCACCCTGGCCAGCAGCAGCTGTGGATGGAATAGAGGGGTGGGTGCAGCCTACCTCGCACCTGCTGCTCCAGGCCCAGGATAACCTGCACCGCCTGCTGCAGGATGAGCAGCTTGGTCTGCGCCTTGTCCGACTTGAGGTGCAGCTGGCACATGCGGCCCAGCTCCCGGAAGGCCTCGTTAATGTCCCGCACACGCACACGCTCCCGTGCATTATTGGCCATGCGCCTCTCCCGGTCCCTCAGGTCCTTCTCCTCCAGGGACAGCACCTCATCTGTACTGCTGGGTCACAGCACCGGGCCTCCGTCAGCGGGGGCCGGGCCGCCACTGATTGCTATGTGTAATGTGTGAGGGTAGAAAGGTGTCATGGAGGAAATGGTGGTGTCATGGGTGTCAGGCAATGTGCACATAGTGACAGCAGCTCTGCAGTGTGGACAACTATGTCTCGTGCAGGTGACACAGCCCTATGGGCATCTGTCTGCATGTGTGTCCTTAGATCATTTCTCCGGGAGGCCAGGCGGTCACTCTGGGAAGGACAAAGGTCTCACTGTCCCCCAGCATGTAGAGAGGCAGAACCTTACAGTGCAGTGGGGCCTCAGTTGTCCCTGTCCTTGGTGACTAGTTTCTTGCTGTCCCTCCTCATGGCTCAGGTAATAGATTCAGGGCTGTGCTGCCCTGCAAGGCAGACGCTGAAGCTTAGACCCTGAGCCAGGGTTAACGGAAGCAGTCAATCACCTTAGCTGGGCCAGGAGCATTGACTCCTAGGCTCAGGGACCTGACTATTGTCACTGTGATGGACACCCATGACAGTGGCTCCAGATGACCAAACTCAAGACTTAACACTGTCCCTGTCCGTAGTCTCAGGCCCCTCCCCTGTGTGCTGACTGCGAGGCCTAGCACCACGCCCTTTGCTACTCGTGTCTCCTGCTTCCCCTGAGCCTATCATATCAGACCCCTCTGGGTGGCAGTTGAGGCTCCAGACCTCAGGACAAGCGCACAGACCAAACTGCATATGGGCACCGAAGGCTGTGTGCCCAGAGGGCCTTTTCCTTCCCTTTAGTCCCTGTATGGCCTTACGGGACAGGCCTCTAGGTCACGGTGCGGTCAGCCCTTGTCCATAGGGCGGCAGGTGCGAGGTGAGGGGCGGTGGGTTGCAAGCGAAGGCAGGGGACAGCCAGGGTAAAGGGGACAGCATGAAAGGCAGACAGCAGATAGACAGACTTGGGAGAGAGACAAAGGGTGGGCCACGCACTCGGCCACCATAAAGACCCTGGAGTCAAGGGGACAGTGGGAGGCTGTGCAGATCTCACCATGCTGCAGGAGAGAAAGGGTTAAAGGCAGGCAGGCAGGCGGGCGGGCGGGCAGGCAGGCAGGCAGGCAGGCAGGCAGGCAGGCAGGCAGGCAGGCCAGGGTGAGTGCAGGTTAAGGAAGCAGCAGACCCACTGGAGCTGTGGTCCACCCTGCGGCAGGTGGATTAACCCCATCGGATGGGGACAATCCATCGGATGGGGACACGGAGTCAGGGAGAAGATACTGTGTGATGGGAGGTCTTGTAAGTTCAACAATAATGGTGGCTTAGACAACAGCTAGCACCTCTGGGGTCTGGGCTAAAGCTGGGCTCGCAAGAGACTGGGGATAGGGACAGTCTTGGTTGAAGTCCTCAAGTCAATGAGGCCTGTGTGGCAGAGCCCACACCTGTCAGAGGCAGTCCTTAGAGTCAGCAAAATAGGAGGTCAGTCAGTCAGCACTGGGTCAGTGGGTATGAGGGACGATCAGGGAGGGAAGAGTTGGGGTGGGGACAGTTGACCTAGAGGGTGACCAGCAGAGACAACCTGTGGGACAATACAGAGACAGGGTAGGTAAAAGGGACAGCTGACATTGGAAACAGCTGGTATAGAACAGAGTGGATGTGATGTCAGTCGGTGTGGATGGGGACAGAGTGGGGACAGTCGGTGTGGATGGGGACAGTTGGTGTAGATGGGGACAGTCGGTGTGGATGGGACAGTCGGTGTGGATGGG